>JAHTLZ010000010.1:45609485-45639590 GCA_023846285.1 Phrynocephalus versicolor
GGGTTATTTCAATGACCAAAAGCATTGTCATTGCCTCAAATAGCAATGAGCAAATTCCGTACAGCACTGTTTAAAAGCTGTCACTTTAATTCATCCCATCGTCCCTTTTGCAAAAAATAAAATACATGCTGTATCAAATATCATAAAGATACCAGATATGACTCTTGTGCCTTTGTTGGGGAAGGCCTGGAACACACCTTTGTATAGGTCCCTTTTTTTAAAGAGCTGTGCAGAAGCCTCCCCAGTCTGATTCCCACTGGATTAAGGACATACTTGAGAGTTGACCCATCATGTCCCCCTTGAGAGACATTCCAGCCCACTGTGTTTCTGTATCTGTGGCGTTATTTTGTCTAAGTTCTAAGTCCATTTGAGAGCTTTGGTGTTTGGAGTGTCTAGTGGGTAGTTTGATTTTTATTGGGTGGGTTCAGCTATCAGGAAAAAGAAACAGGATATTTTATTCCATCCCCTCTCTCTCTCTCTCTCTCTCTCTCTCTCTCTGGCAAATAAACAATACACATCTTTATTCACTGCAACTCCTTGTAACTCTCATGGCCATCTGTGATTATCCACACCATTTAAAAACTGACAAGAATCCGTTTGAGTTGTGAGAGCTTCCTTAGGCATGTTCTGGACCATTTAGTCTCTTGTCTAACCATGACTCAGGAATATGCTGGATGTTTGGACTGTAACGATTTGCCCTTTATGAGCTTGGCCAAGTAAGTGAGGGTGGATGCTCTCCCAACCCTGTCCTCATTTGTATTTCTAGTCTAACCTGCTCTCCTTATTTCACTGCTTGGTACCAAGAAGAGGTTAGCTCCACTTTGCAGCCATTGAGAGAAGGATCAACCAAGTGGCTGTGAGGGAGTGAGCCATTGCTGCTATCATAACCACCAGGAAGGGAGAGTGGACAAATGAGCTCATTAAAGAGAGAAATCACTAGGGAGGTTCTGGGCCGTCCCAAAGATGTGTAGTTTAAGCACAACCATGTTTCTCCTTCTTGTGTGTTTGGTTTGCTGCATATTTTTCCTGAAGGCAAAATGCTGTGCCCCAATCATTGCTCCACTCCTACGGGTGGCTGCTAGTTAGTTTCATGTGTGGTTTTGAAGGCAATGCCAATGTCTTCATTTAATTGGTATGTTTTGCTACTGAATTTTTTGTGTTCATGTTGTTGTTGTTGTTTAGTCATTCAGTCGTGTCCAACTCTTTGTGACCCCATGGACCAGAGCTCGCCAGGCCTTCCTGTCTCCCGCTGCCTCCTGAAGTTTGGTCAAATCCATATTGGTTGCATTGATGACACCATCCAACCATCTCATTCTATGCTGTCCCCTTTTCCTTTTGCCTTCAGTCTTTTCCAACATCAGGGACTTTTCCAAGGAGTCCTCTCTCCTCATGAGGTGGCCAAAGTACTGGAGCCTCAGCTTCAAAATATGTCCTTCCAGTGAATATCCAAGGTTGATTTCTTTCAGGATGGATAGATTTGATCTCCTTGCAGTCCAGGGGACTCTCAAGACTCTCCTCCAGCACCACAGCTCAAAAGCGTAGATTCTGTGGTGATCAACCTTCTTTATAGTCCAGCTCTTACTTTCATACATCACTACTAGAAGAACCATAGCTTTGACTATCTGGAGCTTTGTTGGCAAAGTGATGTATCTGCTAGGCTGCAAAGTGATGCTATCTAGGTTTGCCATTGCTTTCCTCCCAAGAAGTAGGTTGCTTTTAATTCCATTGCTGCAGTCACCTTCTGCAGTGATCAAGGAGCCCAAGAAAATAAACTCTGTCATTGCCTCCATTTCTTCCCCTTCTATTTGCCAGGAGGTGATGGGACCAGTGGCCATGATTTTAGGTTTTTGATGTTGAGCTTCCGGTTTGTGATTCGTCCTGCCTTTTGCATGGTGTACTCTGCATATAAGTTAAATAAGCAAGGTGACAGTATACAGCCTTGTCGTACTCCTTTCCCAATTTTAAACCAATCTGTTGTTCCATATCCAGTTCTGACAGTTGCTGTTTGTTCCACATAGAGACAGATAAGGTAGTCAGCCACTCCCATTCCTTTAAGAACTTGCCATAGTTTGTTGTGGTCCATACAGGCAAAGGCTTTGGCATAGTCCATGAAGCAGGTGTAGATGTTTTTCTGGAACTCTGTAGCTTTCTCCATAATCCAGCACATGTTGGCAATTTGATCTCTAGTTCCTCTGCCCCTTCATAATCCAGTTTGCACTTCTGGGAGTTCTCTGTCCACATACTGCTGAAGCTCCCCTTGTAGAATTTTGAGCATAACCTCGCTAGTGTGTGAAATGAGTGCAATTATGCAATAGTTGCAGCATTCTTTGGCATTGCCCTTCTTTGGGATTGGGATGTAGACCAATCTTAGGGAACTGGGAATGTTTAGCCTATCAAAAAGAAGACTGAGAGGGGATATGATAGCTATGTTTAAGTATCTGAAAGGATATCATATTGAAGAGGGAACAGGTTTGTTCTCCATGGCTTCAGAGACTAGGACTCGGGGCAATGGTTTCAAACTACAGGAAAAGAGATTCCATTTGAACATTCGGAAGAACTTCATGACAGTTAGAGCTGTTCGGCAGTGGAATATGCTGCCACGGAGGGTGGTAGAGTCCCCTTCTTTGACGGTATTTAAGCAGAGGCTGGATGGCCATCTGTCGGAAATATTGTGAAGGGGTTCCTGCTTGGCAGGGGGTTGGACTCAATGGCCCATGAGGTCTCTTCCAACTCTATAATTCTATGATTCTATGATCTTTTCCAGTCCTCTGGCCACCTTTTCCTTTATGCCACCATGAAGGAAGCAACTGTGCCACAGGGCACTTGAAGTACACAAGGGGTGGGGGAAGCATTGCCAGCTGTGAGTGTGGCTTTAACTTCTGAGACCTTTAACCGAGCTGCCATAAAGTGCAACAAAAGGAAGAAGGGAGGGAGAATAGTGAAAGGGACTTTTATTTATTTATTTATTTATTTATTTATTTATTTATTTATTTTAGAGTATTTTTACCCCACCTTTCTCCTTGGAAAAGGATCCAAGGTGGCTCACAGTAATGAGGGATAATATACAGTCCAGTACAATTAAGACATGTTCAAGTATTGAGAACAGGGAATTGAGGGACATCTTACAGCATTAAAAGAGAAGATTACATTAAATCTACAAGAGAATGCAAGCAGTTAAAAGGAAAGGAAAGTTCCATGTGAAGTTATGAGTGATGGAAACTAACATTGAAAACATAGTGTCAACGTAATGACACAAGATTATAAGTAGTTTTATAAACACAAAGTCTATGCAATTCTGTAGATTCATATAAAAGATACATAATAATAGGTAGTCCATCATTCAGGGAAAACTTGCCTAAAGAGAAAGGTCTTTGCCTGTTTCCGGAAAGACATCAGATGGGGCAGTCCTGGCCTCTAGTTGGAGGGAGTTCCAGAGTCTGGGCGCAGCAGCCGAGAAGGCCCTTTCATGGGTTCCACCACCTTGTAACCCCAGATCTGTTTCACCACAACACCACACCTTGTGGCAAGCTGTATTATTAAGTGGATTGAAAGGAAGCCAGGCAGTTGTGGGAAGCCTCACAATAGCCGCCAACTTCTGATTTGCCTCACCTTCTCCTTTGGCACCAGCCATTTGGTGTCCTTATGTGACTTTCAATTTCTCTTTTCCTCCATTCAAATCACTAACCATCTTTTTAACCCTACAAAATGCTGGAAGAGATACAGAGGATTCATTGTGGTGTTACTCTGCCTGAGAGATGAACAGTGGTTCCTTGCTCCAACTCAGTGGTTCCCAACCATGGGTATCCAGATGTTCTTTATCTTTTCTGTTGCTGCTTCCAGACTTTAGATCTTCGTCCCACAAGAGACCAGGCTGGCCCCATCTTTGCTGTCTTTCAGCCTGTCTGAAGAGACATGTGAAGACCTTCCACTTCTGGCAAGCTTTCACTGAGTGAAGGGCTGCCTGAGTGGGCTTTTGAAAATGGATTGTGGTACCTTACTGCTTTGATTGTGCTTTGGTGTTGCTTGTCTTTTAGTATAGTTTTTGTTTGATCCTATTCAGCATTTATACACTCACTTTTGTAAGCTTTTATATTGTCTTTTAATAATACAAACCGCCTTGGGTCCTTTCAAGGAGAAAAGGGTCATTGAAATGTTTTAAATAAAATAACTATAGCCCCCAGACGCCCTCGCCACTAGCTGTGCTGGCCAAGATTTATGGGAGGTGTAGTCCAAGAATATTTAGGGACCTAAGGTTTGGAAACACTATGCTAAACCATCATCTCCCTGTGTGTGTGTTGCATTGTTACAGTCATGACCGACTCTTCGTGACCCCATGTCCATGGAATTTTCTCAGCAGGAATACTGGAGTGGTTTTCCAGTTCCTACTCCAGGCGCCTACAGCACCTGAATTATGTCAATGCCCCTGCTCTGAATTGCTTTTGCATGTTTGTCTGAAGACAATACACTTCCCTCATCTCTCCCCCTAGCTCAGTAGTGGCCAAACTTTGGCCCCTTAGATGTTTTGGACCATAACTCCCAGAATTCCAGACCTGCATTGCCAATGACAGAGGACTGTGGGAGTTGTGGTCCAAAACTTCTAGAGGGCAGAAGTTTGGCCACCACTGCCCTAGCTGTTTTACTCTAAGCCAGGAAGCTGAGCTATTTCTAAACTGTAATTCTCATGTTCAAACCTGGTATAAAACCAATTACAAGTGTTGACTTACCATTGAGCAGTTAATTGAGTGGACGTACTCTAAGCTGGGACTTGCAGTTATATTCAGGCCAACACATGCCTAATTTCAATATACTGTACATCTCCATCTGAAAAGTTGGTTTATTCAAATTAGAAAATTGCCAAAAATGCAATTATAAATAGCACTGCGGAAATTCTGAAAGCGGAGCTCATTTTTCAACGGAATAGTCAACAGAGTGTTGAAATTCTTCTCCCCATTCTTAGAAAAATATCCTATTGTTGCACAAAATATGGCTAGTATGCATATCAGGATGTCTAAATCAAACTTCATGCCATGACATGAGATCAAAATTAAACACAGTAGATTGAAAATATAGATAATCCTAGAGGGTTCAGCCTGATGGTGAGTCAGTAGGTATGAATCACATTTTGCTAACGTTTAATTGAATCACAAAAGCTGAAAATATGTAAATCAAGTTACCAAGATGAAATCTGTGGTTTAGAGGCATTAGGCCCAGGACTACGAAATAAAACCAGGGAAATGTTTTCATTGTTGCAACTGCCTACATATGTGATAAAACATTAAAGAGGTGGTGATGATAGCTACATATTTGATAGTACTGATCATTATTTCTCATGGAAGATATCACAAGTCTTCTCAGCCTGGTTGCCACCTTAGCAAAAGAATGAAAAAACTAAAACTGCAACTCTAAGCCTGTTGATTTAAAGCAAAAGCGATATTTAGAATGGGGTGGGCAATTTAAGTTTGGCCAGGAGATTAGAAGGGAATACTGTAGCTGGAGAATTGGTCCCCATGAATTTCAGGAGATGCCATTCTCCTCTCCATGTGGTGCACATCAATTTCTAGGAATTGAAAGGGAAAGCAAGGCTTATGGGTTCTATCTGCAGATGGGAGGGATAGCACAGAAAGCTTGAGGAGTCTTATGCAGCCCATTGATTGCAGAATTCCCACCACTGATTTGGAGGGAAATAACTGGGAGATTCCATAAAATAAGGGTCTACATGTTTGCTTTGTTGGCTGGATAGCTCAATAAGTTAGGTATCTGGCTCTAGAGCCAGAGGTTGGGAGTTCAAATCCCAGAAGAGCCAGCCCACTTGACTTTGGGCAAGCTGCAAAGTCCCAGAAGAAAGGAATGGTGCTACTGAGTAATCTTTACCCAAAAAACTTTGAAAGTTCTCATAGGGATGGGCACGAAACAGAAAAATTGTGTTTCGATTTGTATCGAACCTAATGAAATTTTCAAAAAATTATTGCTTACAAAACAAAACAAAACAAAATCAACCCCCCACGGCACCAGCACTCTAACTGGTGCCATGGAGGATTCAAAAGCCTCCATGCAACCACCTTCCAGCTGATTTTGACAGGTTGATCCCAGCTGAGAGGTGGGTGGGTAGGAGGAAAGGAGCAGCCAGGCGGAAGGAAATTCCCTCCCTGATTGCTCCTTTCTCGCCTGCCACCCCCTACTCATAGGGTGGTGTTTTGGACAGGGAGTGCTGTGGGCAGTGGGGCCAGCCCTCTGTGTTCAGAAAACCTCCCTAGGAGGAGGGGGGGCCACCGGAGAAGGAAGGAAGCAGCAGTAAATTCCAACAGAGCTTCACTTTACAGCTGCTTCCTTCCTTCTTCCTTGTGATCCCCACCTCCTAGCTAGGGATTTTTGACAGGTCAGGGTTTGAAGAGGGGGTGCCCCCTCTCCAAACCACAACCTGTCAAAAAGTTACAGCTGGAAGGCAAGGGGAGGGGTGAAAGGCAGAACAGAGCATTGAGGGTTAAAAAACCCCCTGCTCCATTCTGCCTTTTGCCTCCCTTCCACCACCTAGCAGCTGGGGCTTTTTGACAGGTTGGGGTGTAAGGGGGAGGGGTTCCAATTATCAGGGAGGCATAAGATCTTTTTACATCCCTGATCACCTGAACATAGTGTCTGGTCAGCATTTTGACTGAAGGCCAATTATATTCCATCCAGTCTGCTCTCCATCTGCTCTCAAGCCTCTTCTGTTTTTGCTTTATCACCTGTAGCTCAGCTGTGAACCATGGTGAGGTGCGGGCTCAGCATCGGATGAGGCACTTGGGGCCAATCGGGTTGACAGCCTGGGTGGCATCCACATACCACCTATCCACCAAGGTGTCAACAGGATCGTCAGCCAGGCCAGAGAAACCTGCCTCAGAGAAACGAACCAGGTCCAGGAGCCTTCAAGGATGTGCCCAAACAGTTGAGCCAAGCTCCCCACTGTGTGGTGTAGCGATTGTGAGAGAAAAGGTCAGCAAATTGTGACCTGACCATGACACGGACTGGACACACAAATTCCAAACCCTCAGATTATAGTCCATAGACATGAAGGAAAACGCCAGGTCCAGAGTACGCTCAGCCCTATTTGTGGGACCGATGACAAGTTGGAAAAGGTTCATGGAGGCCATGGACCCCATGAAGTCCAGAGCCACTCCAGACAGTCCAGCTCCAGCGTGCACGGTCCCCACCCCACCCCGGCAAGATGGCGAGTGGCAGAGGGAGCATGTCCCTGCTGCAAGTCTTGTTTCTTTTATTCTAATTCTTTTCTCTTTCTCTTCATCTTTTTTCTTTTCTTTTTATTTTTTAGTTTGTTCTTTGGTGCCGGCCCTCTGCCTCTGGGGGCTGGAGGGCTACTTCCTTCACCCTCCCCTTGTCTCTTTATATATGCCAGCTCAGAACCCTCCCCCAACCAAGGTAGACTGCCTTTATAGCTGCTTAGTCTGTTGTTGGGTTCTGTTATGGGCCAGCTGGATCTTGGGCCCCTGCTGCCAAAACCTTGTCAGAGTTTTGGTGGCGAAGGTCGCGGCCGCGGAGAGAGCCTGGTCCCTGGAGCAGCGAAGTGCCATGTTGCCGTAAGTGATCATGGCAGCAGTGGCGTGGTGCAGTGGTGTGGCAGTGGTCCAGATGGCATGGGCATTTAGTTTTTTTAAGCTTTTTCAGAGAAGAGAACACTCCCATTCCAATTATGATGGTCCTGTTACTATCCCATGATCAGTGTTCTAGGAAAACAACCAGGAAATCAAAACAAGACTTGGAGGAGCGTGTAGCTAAAAACACTCAAAGAAATAGCAAGGACTTATTTAAGTACATTAGAAGTAAGAATCCAACTAGGAAGGCCATTGGACCATTAGATGACAATGGAAGGCAAGGGGTTATTAAAGAGGAAACAGAGATTGCAGAGAGACTCAATGAATTCTTTGCTTCAGTATACACTGAAGAAAACAGAGACCACATGCCCAAACCAGAGCCTATCTTCATAGGGAGAGAAACTGAAGAATTAATTCAGATAGAAATAACCAGGGGAGGAGGTTCTTGCATGTCTTGTTAAACTAAATACTAAGAAAACACCAGGACCAGATGGCCTCCATTCACGAGTTCTCAAGGAACTTAAAGATGAAATTGCTCAGGTCCTAGCCAAAATATATAATCTTTCCCTCAAGTCAGGTGTTGTGTCTGATGACTGGAAGGTAGCGAATGTAACACCAATCTTCAAAAAAGGATCCAGAGGTGATCCTGGTCAGTTTCACATGTGTCCCTGGCAAAGTGATGGAAACCATCCTAAAAGATAAAATGTATAGGCAAATGGAAGAGAAGGCGCTGCTGAAGGAGAGCCAACATGGCTTCTGCAAGGGCAAATCATGCCTCACATGCTGCAGTGTCATCTGTGCTAGATCTGTGATGTTGGCCAATCAGGAGCTGTGCAGGGACAGGCATCATCCTGCCTCCCTCCCTGATTGGCCAGCAGCACAAAGCATTAAAGATGACATCGCAGCGTGCTTCCTCATTGGATCTTAACCCTGCGTGAGACAGAGAAAAGTAAAGCAATTGGATTTTCGTATATTAGCCGGATCCAAGGACCACCTGGGTTCACGTGGTTTGTTCTGAAATGAAATGCCCATCCCGAATTTTAAGCATGTCTCTGGAAAAGATAGTTTCAACCTCTTAATTATAAAGGGAATGAAAGTATCTTTGAATATATTGCAAAGGTATTAATTAATCAGGGCTGGGCAACATTTGATTCAGTGATCAGATTGGATTGGATTGGTTGATTGATTACAGTATTTTCCATTGGCACAGAATTTATCACCATTGCACAAGGTCATGATGAGACTTTGGAAAACACTGTTATTACCACTCTTTCTAAAAGGCAATCAGGACAGGAGCATAGCCACAGTGAGGCTCGATCACAAGCTTCCCCAGGAGATTTATATTAACACTTAATCACTCACTCTTTATTAATCTTCCAGATAATATATATAGCAAAACCCATCTCTTTTGTTTTAATGGCATTTTGAAATGGTTGATTTTTCTCATTGCTATACCCTTGTGGTTGGTGGGTGAGCTTAGTAACTGTGCTGTTGGTTCTAGCTTTGTTCTGTCCGTTCACTGCCTTCATGATCAAATGGTGGCAAGCAAATTTCTCCATAGATCTTAGCACAGTTTGGAATCTCGTTGAAAAGCATACCGATAAATTGCTTCCTGTTCCTCCTCAGCCCCACCCCCCTTTCCCTGCCATATTACTCAAATCCTTTCTCTACATCCACAGGTGATTTTCTCAGAAACAAGTTAGGTGTGTTACTATCTGTCAGTGGTGTGGTCACTTCTACTCATGATGACTGTCAAAGGAATGTCTGGAAAGCAGAGCGTCAGAAGGTATTTTCACCACTAGATACCCACTGAAACAATGACAGACAGCAACATGTCGGCAGCACCACACCCTGGGAAGGCATGGACTTAACACAACTGGATGCCTGGGAGAGTTGTCATCCACCATAATGGGACCCACTACACACAAGCACACACACACACACACAAAACCCGGGCACACCTAAGGGAAAACAATGGAATGGCTCTGCATTACCACAAATAATGAGAGCCGGTTGTAAGGAGAGGCTAAAAATGCTTGTCAGACACCCAGACGCAGGCCTTATGCTCACATCTTACTTCTACCAGATGTCTCCCACCTCACCGCCGGAAGAGGAAGAGGAAGAGGGGACTGTATGTTTTGTGCATCAAAACATTGCAAAGGACACTGGTTTGAGGAATTAAAGTGCTAAGCACAAGCAAGACATGTAGAGGTTTAAATTGGATACACAACTGAGCAAATTGCAGGGTGGGACAGAATTATGCTTCTTGATCCTGCCCCAAGTGCCACATGTTCCCTGAATATTTGTCTGTGTGCTGCAATATGCATCGCCTTTATGAAGGTAACTTGCACCCCTGCTGAAATGCACAACGTGCATTGAGAAAGCCAACACACCCTGGATTGACTGGCCAGTTGTCAGTGACTTTTGACACTTAAAATGACACCCACTGTGTTCTCAACTTTAGTAGGTCTTTCCTTACAGTCAGCCTGGCAAGACAGCCCTTCCTTTTCTGCTGGACATGCTTGTCCTAGATGGCAGCAGAAGTGTCTTTGACAGCTGAGATGACTGCTACTGCTGCTGACACTCCCAACACACTCCTCAGTGACTGCTACCCTTGCCAGGGCCTCGTGGCACATGGAACCTACTGGGGTTCAATTCCAGGAAATCACTCTAGGTTCACTCAGTCTTTGAGCCTTCCAAACTCAGTTAAATGAGTACCCAGATCATGGGGGTGGGGGAACAATGTGTAGCCCACATGACTAAATTATAAACCACTACGAGAGTGCTTTAAGCACCATGGAGAATTATAAGCAGCACACTTTGTTTTTTATTTTTTGCTGTACATTAAAATCGCTGATAGAAGGATACACTTCCAAGTCCCCAAATGCGTGCAACAGAACTGCTGGTTCTTGCATGCTTCATGGAAATATTTGAAGTACAAATAGGAAGTATGGGGGAAAAGTTAATGGGATAAAAATCAAATCAATGCCCTGGAGAACATATCAAGGCGATACAGCCTGACAAGGGAACAAATATGTCTGGAACTGCTTGTGAGTTTCTTTTTTTTTCTGGTGACAGGTATTCCTGGAAAAAATGTCTGCCCAGGAAGGAAAATACTAAATATGTACTAGTTTTTGGTGAGAAATGATTCATTTTGGCAAGGCTGCAAAGGGGAACCGGGGGGGGGGGAGCAAACATCCAGGAACCTGAGGTTGGGTGTTCAATTCCCTTCTCTAGTCTGGTGCCTTCTTCACTTGAAGCTAAATGACACCACAGCAAACTCTTTTGGTTTCTTGAATTCAAATTTATTTCTGTCTTTCTCCATAGGCTGGATAGAAATCAGGGCTGCCTTCTACCCTTCCATGTTTTTGTGCTTTCTAGAACTGGAAGTTTAGTAAGGCTAACACAGGTTCTTTATTCTCATCATTTGCCACTTTGAACATCTGTTCTACACATTGCTAGGGAATGGGGTGTGGGGGGGTGAGGCTGTTAAGATGCCATAGTTAGTTATGGCTCTCTTTGACTTTGTGATGGAGCAACCTGCTTGCAGGTCAAATTGGGTCAGACTAATGAGTAATGTTGATAATGCTTACTTGTAAGCACTTGTGCCCGTGAACAAAACACCCCAGCAAAACAAGGCACCCTGTTGCCAAATTTGCCTCTGTGCGGTCACTGTGTTCACCAGAAACAGCCAGTAGAGATGGGCACGAAACAAACTCTTTTTCGTTTCCGTTATTTGTTATTCGTTCCGTTACATAACGAAACGACTAACTAAAATTATGATGAAAATGGAACGAAACGAACAGAACCGTGAAAATTAGGTTCGTTACGCTTTGTTTTCGTTAATGGCGATGCACAATGAAATGAGCTGTTTTAAATGTTAAAAAACACCCTGGACATCCATAAAAACGCAGCGATAATTATTTATACTGTCTGATAATACCTACCAGGGGGAGTTGGGGTCCTTAAAACGTGCATTTATGTCTTTTCTCAGATCGCTGTATTTTTTTCCTTTAAGGGGAGTTAGGGGACATCGACCCAAAATGGCTCCCAGATGCCTAATATTGATTTCTTGGGTATTAAAATGCCCCGGACATCTGTAAAAATGCAGTGACAATGCGATAATTATTTAAAATTATTACCTACCAGGGGGTTGGGGTCCTTAAAACATTTTTTGTCTTCTCCCATCACGATGTATTTTTCTTTTCCCTTTAAGGATGACAAAATGGATGTCTCCAGCCACAAAATGGAGGCAAGCCATGTGATGGGATCATGTTCAACCAATAGCATGCCCAGGTTGCAGACTGGGCAGGTCTGACAGCCACAGAGGGCATAAAAGCTCTGGCAGCCCCCGTCCTTCTTGCAGTCTCCAGTGGGAGTTAGGGTGGGATTGCTGTCTCTGCGATTCTAGCTTCAGTCCTGCAGCCTCCCTGTGTGCATGTGTGCGTACCTCTCGGTGAGTACCCTCCCCTGCCCCGCAGTGCAGTCACTCTGCTGCTGCCTTGCACCCTGGGCAACGCCTGCTGCTGCCTTTGCAGCCTCCCTGCATACCTAGTCTATACTGTGTCTCTGCCAGCATCATTTTTTTTAGTGTTTTCCCTCTGGTCTGGGGCGTTGGGGGACGCGCATGCACGGAAATGCTTTAAAAATTGCGCAAAAAGCGGGTAGAAACGAAAAACGAAAAATGAAAACAAATTTTTCCAAAAATTCATGAAAAATGGAAACAAACGGAAGCGGACCTCTCAACGAAAAACGAAAAACCGAAATGCCATTTTTTAAAATTCGTGCCCATCTCTAACAGCCAGGCAAAAATTTCTTTTCTGTAACATTTTTCAGTGCAAATGCAATCTTCAGTGTTTATCACATGAGTGAGGGAGTGTGAAATGAAGCCTGAGGCGGAAAATTCAGAAAGTTCTAGCTGGAGGAGCGTCAATGAGGAACAAGGCTTCTCTTTGTGAACCTTACAGGAATAAAGTCAAATGAAGGTCCAACTTGACTCTCCTCACAGTTCGTGATGGCATTTGGAAGGCTAATTTATTACTGAGGCCTGTCATAGTCCTGGAGCCCATGGAAAGGAGCTATTGAAAAGACTGTGTGGCATAAAAAGCTAAGACTAATCAATTTGGCAATTTATGATGATTGCAGTACGGACCAGATGGCTGAAAAGATACAGACATGAGTGAAGTGGGCCAATAATAATTTGCAAGATCAGAGATAAAGTTGAAAGTATATCATCCCCATAGTGTTCAAAGGGTATTGTAATTTAAAATGCATTGTGCACTAGTATATTGACAGATGGTGAGATCACATTTGCAGTCTCGAGACTTAATTCTAACATACCTTTCTATCTGAGCAAAGGAGCAAATCCACAGGTGGATAACGTAGACCACTCTATATCTCGCTGTGAAGAATTTGCACAACACTTTGCAGGCAAAATTGAACAGATCTGGGCTACCTTGGATGCCGCTATGAATCCAGAGCCTGTAAATAAAACACCCACTCCTGCTTGTCCCATATTAATGGATGACTTTCAGCTCCTACAGCCAGATGATGACCCTTGGTGAGGTGAGGGCCACCACATGTCTGTTAGACCCCTGCCCTTCCTGGCTCATAAAAGCTGCCAGAGAGGTATGACAGACTGGTTAGGAAGAGTAGTGAATGCCTCCTTACGACAGGGCAGGATTTCAGCATGCTTAAAGGAGGCAATAATAAAACCATAGTTTTTAAAAAAGGCCTCCTTAGATCCAAAAATACTGAACATTTATTGACCAGTATCGAATATCCCATTCTTGGGGAAAGTGCTCATAGCTCCAGAGGTTTCTGGATGAGATAAACTACCTGGATTCATTTCAATCTGGCTTCAGGCCTGCTGTGTAATTAAGATGGCACTGGTTGCATTGATAGACAACTTATTCAGGAAATAGATAGGATATCGTTGTCCCTGTTGGTTTTGTTAGACCTCTCATCTGCTTTTGACACTATAGACCATGACATCCTCCTGGCTCATATATCTGAAATGGGAATTGGGGGCACTTCATTAAAGTGACTCTGGTCCTTCCTGCAGGAAAGAATGCAGAAAGTGGTGTTAAGTGATTCATGTTCAACACACCATGGCTGCTGACCTGTGGAGTCTCCCAGGGTTCTATTCTGTCTCCTGTTATTTAACATCTATATGAAACCACTGGGGGAGATTATCAGGACTTTAGTGGTTAAGTATGCATTGCTGATGATACCCAACTCTACCTCTTGTCACCTTTGGATTCTAAGGGAGCTACTATCTCAACTTTATATGAGTGTTTAGCTGCAGTAATGAACTGAATGAGGATGAACAAAATGAAACTAAACCCAGACAAGAAAGAGGTGCTCCTGGTCAGTCAAAGGGGAGAACAAGGGATAGGGATGCAATCTGTACTGGATGGGGTCACCCTACAGTTGAAAAAAAGAGGTTCACAGCTTGCGGATGCTCTTGGATTCATCCATGAGCCTGGATGTCCAGCTCACGGCTGTGGCCAGGAGCACATTTGCACAATTAAGGCTAGTACGCAAGTTATGGCCCTTTCTTGAGAAACCAGCTCTGGCCAGTGACACATGCCCTACTGACATCCCATCAAGACTACTGTAATGCACTCTATGTGGGACTACCAATGAAAAGTGTCAGGAAAATTCAACAGGTCCAAAATGCAGCAGCCAGATTGCTGACTGGGGTGGGGTACAGAGAACACATTACACCCCTATTAAAGCAGCTCCACTGCCTACCAATCAGCTATTGGGCACAATTAAAAGTACTGACCTTAACCTACAAAGCACTGTACAACCAGGGTCCTAGCTACCTCAAAAATCGAATCACAGAGTATGAACCAACGTGGGTGTTAAGATCATCAGGAGAGGCCTTTCTCTCCATCCTGCCACCCTCACAGGTATGTCTCATGGGAACACATGAAAGGGCCTTCTCAGCTGCTGTACCTAGACTCTGGAACTCCCTCTCACTAGAGGCCAGGACTGCCCCATCTCTGATGCCCTTCCA
The DNA here is from genome assembly GCA_023846285.1 of Phrynocephalus versicolor. Taxonomy (NCBI): domain Eukaryota; kingdom Metazoa; phylum Chordata; class Lepidosauria; order Squamata; family Agamidae; genus Phrynocephalus; species Phrynocephalus versicolor. The sequence continues at coordinate 45,624,096 of JAHTLZ010000010.1, forward strand.
GAAACAGGCAAAGACCTTTCTCTTCAGACAAGCTTTCCCTGAATGATGGACTACCTATTATGTGTCTTTTGTATGAATCTATATGATCACATAGACTTTGTGTTTATAACCACTTATAACCTTTAGTGATTGCATTGGCACTATGTTTCCAAAGTTAGTTCCCTCATTCATACCTTTTGCATAGATTTTTTTTACTCTCCTTTTAACTGCTCACGTTCTCTTGTAGCTTTAATTTAATGTTGTCTTTTAATGCTGTAAGATGTCCCTCAATTCCCTGCTCTCAATAAGTACTAGAATATGTTAATTATACTGGACTGTATATTGTCCTTCCATACTGTAAGCCAACCTGGGTCCTTTTCCAAGGAGAAAGGCAGGGTACAAATACTCTCAAATAAAATAAGTAAAATATTGGGTTTCAGACATCTGAGTTATATACCCACAAAGTGTCCCCCTAGGCATGTGGCCTTTAACAACTGGCTTCGGCCTACTCAACCTTCATCAAACTAAGAGAGATTGTAGAGGAGAGTCAATGGAAGCCTTTATGCAAGTTTGGCATCTTGAGGTACCTGGGGGGAACTTTCCAAAGTGGGTGGCTATTTGGGGGTACTTAACATGAACCTCAGGAATGTAATTTTAACCAAACTTGGAGGGATTCTATGGAAGAGTTAGAGGAAGCTACCCTATATTTAAGTACCACGAGGGCCACTTTATGGCCCAATTAATCAACAAATCAAAAATTGCTAAAAAAATTCATAAATTCATATTTGTTGAGGTACCAAATCGTATCACCACGATTTGATGAATTAACAATTTTTGAATGAATTTTGCATTTTGTTTTGTTTTTTAATTCACTCCCATCTCTACCTGAGAGCAATGAGGAACCTGGAGAGACATTTTGTATGTGTGACTACAACCAACCTTTGAGCCTTAGGGGTTGCCGATCCGTTTCCAAAGAAGCCACTGTACCAGTCTGAGTCAGCATGCTTGGAAAATTAAAAGGAAAGAGAAAGGGTCAAGAAGAAGAAGAAGAAAAGGCAAAATATTGTGGTACTTGAAAGGCTAATAGATAGTTGCAGGAGGAACTATCATGGATCAAAACCAGCATCTTCAGGAACATACATATATCATTGACATCCAGCACCTTGTTGCTGTCCTCCAACATCTGCCACAGAAGCAACCACATCCTTTGCCCAATAATAAGTTCTGTCCTGGATATAAGCACACATGAGAATGGCACTTCCATGGAAAACCAGCTTCTTAAGTGACAAACCAACCAGTAATGGGTGAAAAATGAAAGTTTATAATCTATATTCCAAAATCTTCCAGAAATGAAAATTGATTGCATCTGCCTGTATCTTATAAGAAGCTTATACTTTAATAATATTTTTTTTAAAATCTAGTACTGCCTGCTAGCAGGAGAAAAGCCAAATACACAATGGACCACAGCTTGACCCATTACATCAATACTTTACTATTCTTAGAACAATTAATTCTATGTAGCAAACCTGGATTCAGGTGAAATTGAAGCACATTTAATCATTAGCACCACCTGCTGTAGTTGTTAGCAGTTTTCATGTATGGAGAGACATGCCATGTCCATTGAGACTGAACTATTTATAATCGCCATCTCAAAAATTCTTAATTAGGAACACTATGACTTCCCAGAACTGGAATAAGAGAATGTGGAATATCGTCCTAGAAAGTCTCCCCAAATATTTCCACCTCTTTGTTGAAATATTAAGTGAAAACATCTCCATTTATTTCAGAGACATACAGATGCTTGTCTTAATCCCCAATTCAACCTAATTGTTAGACCCAACTACAGTAAACTTACAACATGAATGAGGCATCTATGACCAACAGTTATGTAAGTCTCATTCATTTACTGAATCTTTGCTAACAATTGGACTAATTGTTGGATTCTACCCACAGAGTACTACAGGTCATTCAGTATCAATATATGTATCAAATCATCATCATCATCATCATCATCATCATCATCATCATCATCATCATCATCATCATCATCATCATCATCATCATCATCATCATCATCGTGTGCTGTTAAGTCTATTCTGACTTATTGGGAACCCTTTCCATGGGTTCCCCGTAGAGCAGTGCTTCCCAGACTGTAAACTATGGCTCCATGGGAGAAATCCATCTGGGGCACCATGGAATGGTCTCAGCTTTCCTCCCTCTCCCAAAGTCTTGTACAGCACTTACTTGCACATGGTGGAGAGAAGGAAACCTGGCCCAGGATGGGGATTCCTGCCCTCCTCTTAAGAATGGAATTGGATTTTATAGATGGTGACATTTAGTAACATTCTCTTGAAGATTATCGAACAACATATAAACTTAACCATCGAAAGAGAGTTACCAGATATAGAAGCTGGATTCCAAAAAAGGAAGAGGAACACGTGATCACATTGCTAACCTTCAATAGATGGTGGAAAGGGCAAGGGAATACAGCAATACTTTGGTTTACAAGCATAATCCATTCCGGAAACATGCTTGTTAACCAAAACAGTCTTATATCAAAGCAAATTTTCCCATAAGAAATAATGGAAACTCAGGTGATTTTTTCTGGCATCACATAGACAAAAGAAATCTGCTAGAAGTCCATGTCTAGGTTTAGGTACCTGGCTGAAGAATCTGCTCTGCTTGGGATTAACAACTAGATTTTACTCTGTATTTTTAATGTGACAATAATAAAGTGCAATTTGTAACCCTATACACACTTGACTAGCTTCCTTATGACTAAAAATGCTTTGAAAAACTGAAAACAAATTAAAGAAAAATTAAACAAACCTGCACCCCCGTTTGGAATTGTTTTGGCTTGTGCAAAGGAGACCTCCGTTCCTTTGTCCTCCCTTTGGTTTGGAGGCTTATTTGAGAGGGAACATTCCAGGTAATCCCCCACAAACCATCAAGGAGAGAGAGAGATAAGAACATAAGAACATAAGAAGAGCCTTGCTGGAACAGACCACAGCCCATCCAGTCCAGCATTCTATCTCCCACAGCGGCTCACCATTTGCTTCAGGGATTCCGAAGCAGATATCTTCACCTGCTTAAAGATCCCCCACAAATGGCATTGAGAGATATCCTGCCTATCTCTCCAACCCAGTGGTTGTCCTTAGGCATCCATAGTGATAACCATTTATACCCTTGTTCTCCATGAACTTGTCCAATCCTTTCTTAAAGCTGTCAAGGCTGACAGCTGTCACCACTTCTTCTGGCAGGGAATTCCTCTGAGTGAAAAAGAGAGAGGCATCATTGTCTCACTTGTGACCTGCTACAGCACATTTATTCCAAGACATTGCATGTTGATCAAGGCAAAATGTAGAAGATTTTTTTTGCTTGTGTTGCAAAATGCTGTTAAACCTACTGCTGTACCAAAAATACCTCTACATGTGCTTTGTTGACTACACAAAAGCTTTTGACTGTGTTGATAATGACAGGGTCTGTAGCTTTGATCAAGAAGCAACAGTAAGGACAGCTTTTGAAAACACAGAATTGTTCAATATTGGAAAAGGCACCCGTCATGGTTGTATTCTATCACTTTCGTTATTTAACAACACAGCCCAGGAAATGCAGAACTGGTTATGATAAAGGCATATCTAGAAGAATCTGCCATTGGCGTAAAAACTGGCAATAGAAACATGAACAACCATTGGCATGCAGATGATACAACATTGCTGGTGAAAAGAATGATTTAAAACAGTTTATCCTAATAGTCAAAAATGAAAGCAAGAAACTTGGATTGCACCTCAACACCAAAAAAATCAAATTAAAACAAAAACAAAACAAAAAACAAAAAGTAATGACAGCAGCAGAGAACATGCAAGTCAGTGTCAAATTCAACAACAAGGTAATTGAAGCAGTAAAGGAGTTTACTGGGCTCTAATCAAAATGGTGATTGCAGCCCAGAGATAGAATCATAGAGTTGGAAGAGACCTCAAGGGCCATCCGGTCCAACCCACTGCCATGCAGGAAACCCATCATAGGATTCCTGACACATGGCCATCCAGACTTTACTTAAAAACCTCCAAAGAAGGAGACTCCACCACCCTTTGTGGCAGCATATTCCACTGCCGAACAGCTCTGTCATGAAATTCTTCCTAATGTTTAAGCTGAATCTCTTTTCCTGTAGTTTGAGACCATTGCCCCGAGTCCTAGTCTCTGAAGCCATGGAAAACAAACCAGTCCCTTCTTCAATGTGACATCCTTTCAAATATTTAAACATAGGTGTCATATCCCCCCTCAGCCTTCTTTTTGTAAGGCTAAACATTCCCAGCTCCCTAAGCCGCTCCTCGTAAGACATTTCTTCCAGACCCTCAATCATCTTGGTCACCTTCCTCTTGCCCCGTTCAAGATTGTCAATATCCTTTTAAAACTGAGGCGCACAGAACTGGTGACAGTACTCCAGGTGGGGTCTGACCAGAGCAGAATAGAGTGGTAGTATCACTTCCCTTGATCTAGACACGATGGTTCTATTGATGCAGAAGATTTGTAGGCTTGGAAGAACAGCAATGATTTGTATGATCAGTATGAATAACATCTGTAAGAATGAAGACATCCGCCTCCCAATCAAATGCACCCTACTTACTTCAATCATATTTCCAAAGGCTTTGTATGGCTGTGAAAGTTAGAATTTGAGGAAGACAATAAATATATATGCACTCTAACTGTGCTGCTGAACACAACTACTATGCATCTCTTGGATAGCAAGGATTACCAACTAGGGATGGATATGAAATGAAAAAAATGTGTTTTGTTTTGTTTCCATCCCCAATTTGTTTTGTTACATTACTAACAAAATTTTAAAGTAGTTTTACTAACAAAAGAAAACGAAAATGAACTGCTATGCTCGGAAAAGCTAACCCACAGATTGGCTTCCAAATCAAATTAGAAAAAAAGCTTCCCAGGGGCACCCCCTTGTGAGCTTTATTACTCAGCCCCCTTATCCTGAAACCTCTCTAAATTGGGGGGGGGGATTAAAGGGAAGAGTCCAAGGGACCTACCAATTAATTGGTGCCCCTTCGACTCAGGGGAGCTGTTTTAGATAGTAACGAAACAGTTTATTTTTTTAAAAAGGCTGTTTTGTTACTGTCCAAAATGAAATGCTACCTGTTGTTTGGTTAGCTTACAAAATGATTTGTTAGTTTACAAAATGATTTGCAAGCTAACAAACAACAAAATAGCATTTCATTTTTTGTAAGGTGCCCATCCCTATTACCAACAAGTGTTAAACGGAGTCAAACCAAAAATATCTTCGGAAGCCAAGCTCACCAAACAAAAACTGTCATACTTCAGTCATGTTATGCAAGCCGACTCACTCAAAAAGACAGTTCTGCTGGGATTGGTAAATGGTAAAAGGAGAAGGGGCCACCCAAGGACCCATTGGGTTGACAGCATCAGAAGGGACATTGGAATGACTTTGTTGAAACTAAAAGAAGTGTAAGAGACACAAAGGCACGGAGAGCATTGATCCACAGAGTGACCAATAGTTGGACAAGACTGGATAGAAGCAGTAGCAGCTATTTTGTGATTGGTCTTACTTGAAAGTAATACTGGAGAGTGGCAGTATACAACTGCTTCACACCCTTGCCATTTTTTACTGTTGTATGCTGTCAAATTGCTTCCAGTTTATTGCAAGCCTTCTAGGCTTTCAAAATAAGTGAGATGTTTAAGGAGTGATTTATCGTTACCCTTCTTGATGAGTTTCTTTATATAGCCAAGCAAGGATTTGTACCCAGGTCTGCTGAGTCTTATTTCAACATTTTATCTGCTACACCATACTGGATCTCCTAGCTCTTTTAATACTTGAATAATTGGATGCCAAATTCCTCACCCCTTTCCCAAAGCACCAATTGATGTGAACAATTCAGAAATAAGTTTCATGCAAATCACCCAGAGGACTACTGACTAAGTCTAACCGGTCATGGCAAGTGGACTACTTTTTTGTTAGGTCAAAATGTTTTGCTCCTTATCCAAGTAGCTTCTTTTGTCTAAGAAAGATTGGTAGGAAACCTCCAATTTATCTTCCATGTTGGTTTCACTTCCCCCTGGTCTAAATAGACTCATTAGATGAACTAAACTATTCAGACCAGGATGAAATGAAACCAACACTGAGAATAAATTGGAGGTCTCCTACCAACCTTCCTCAGACTTAAGAAGCTACTTGGATGAGTAGCAAAATGTTTCATCGTAACAAGAAGTCTAGTTGCCATGACTCAACTTCTGAAGGTTGTCCATAGTCTACAATTTTGCTAGCTTGAAAGCAAAGATTGTGTGCATAGAAGGAGGAGAAAAGAAGGAACTTGAGCATAGTTGTCAACAAATATGAATGAAAAAGATAAGAGTAGAAAACACTTGGGGTGCCTACCTGTCTATACACTGTTGCCCATCTGTGTTGATTTCCAATATTCCTCAAATCTAAAACATTAAAAAGAATAATGGGTATTCCTCGACTGCATTTTAATTCTTCAGCAAAATATGAGGTAGTATTGGAGGTTCCCTGAGAATAGTGTTTGTTTGCATTTGGTTGCTGTGTATCTGCTGTACTTGAGGTCTAGCACTGGATTTGGACAACTCCGCATGCCATGGGTACAAATGGTCAATTGCAGCTGGGCATGATAGTCACCTGGGACTTTCAGAAATCTGTTGGAGTTTCATTTGCAACCTCTTATGCCAGTGCTGGCAAACCTATGGCGCAGGTGCCAAAGGTGGCACTCGGAGCCCTTTCTGTGGGCACCTGACATCTCCCCTTCACAGCCACCTGTATTCAGGTTAAATTGCTGTGTTGGCACTTTGCAAATAATTGGTGGGTTTTGAATTGCAGTTTGGGCACTCGGTCTCTAAAAGGTTCACCATCACTATCTTATGCTGTCTGTAATATGTGTGAGTGGGAACATAACCAATTATTCCTCCCAGCCTTTTAATTCAAAGACAGCAGAAAACACCCACTCTCTACTGAGTGTTCTCTTTCTCTCTCACTCTTGGGTGTTTTCTGCTGTTTATCAGTTCAGTTGGTTGCAAGGATGTGTGCAGTAAAGAAAGCAGTATACATAGATCTGTAAATTTAAGCAACTGTAAGTAAAGAAAAGCTCCCCCCAACAAATGTCTTGGGGTTATTTATTAAGACTTTAAGTGTTAGTTAATAAGAAAGTGGGGGCTCTGAGAAACTAGTATTCTCCTTATGTGGATCTCTGTGTTTCTATTGCATAGCAGAAGGAATTTTAAAATAAATTTAAAACCCTACACTAGAATTTGCACCAATATGCATGTCAAAGTGATCTGAAGGGTGCTATTGTGTCTGTATTCTGCTTGTGGATTTCCCTAAACTTTTGGATGGCTACTGTGGGGGACAGAATGCTGCACCAGAGAATGGACTGGTTTAATTCACCATGATGTTTCTCTATTATGATCTGCATACTGGAAAAGTGTGTGTGCATATATGGAACACCCCTCTTTTTCCATTATGGTGCAATCCCCAACGAACCTAGCGGTACTTTTCTGACATGTTTAAAAAGCAAAAATCCTGGGATACCAGAAGGGCGGGAAGGTTATGAAGTCGGCAGTTAACAAAAGCCCGAGTTTTCCCTGCCTTGATGCATGTTGTCACTTCTTCATTCGTGCTTCTGCATGCCAAAGAAAACTTGACTGTGCTAAGTAACTGTGTCACTTCCTGAGATATCCACAACTGTAATTGAGCCAGAGAGTGCCTTCAAGTGTCAGCTCATAAGAGCTCAGTTTCAGACCTGAATCTAACAGCACTACTGTCCTGAAGTTCAGTGCAGCTGTTCACCCTCTTCCCTCCACCCCCTTACAGCTACAGTACTGTACTGCATAGAATTTGTTGTCACCTCAGAAATCTGACCTCAGCTGTCACTTTGCCGATGCTAACATGTCAGCTGCCGGTTCAGAAGGAAGACCTCACCTCGGCCACCAGGAACAGTTTGTACATTGCTGTAAGAGTGGAGGTCATTCTTTTGGGCGTTAACACACATTAGAGACATGTTTCAGGAATATAAATTCAGGCCGTTCCTGTGTACATGGGCTTAAAGCCAAAAAAGGCAGCGTGTCATTAGCAGAGCTTCATGACTTTTCCACGCACAAGTTATTTTTCTGAACTGGAGGAGCTGGCTTTTCTCCAGGTGACCTACTGGTGGTTGCTATGGGGGGTCAAGTCAAAACTGTCTTACAGTGACCCTAATAGGTAAGTTGAGGTAAGTAAGATATTTATGGAGTGACTCAATGAGTTTCCATTTGAACATGGGTCTCTTGAGAGCTAGTACACTACTCGAGGAGTCAGGTGACATACTGGTGGGATCAATGTTGTAGTATGATGGATGGTTATAGGCACTGAACAGAACATAACTTGGATGGGAAGTGACAGTAGCATTTCTCTAAGCTGAGAAGGGAAATGAGATCTTTTTCTAGCTGCCTCTGTTGCAAGAAGCAAATTACCAGACAGGCATGAAACTGAATGGGACTTCACCAGATGAATGGTTAAACCATTTCAACAATGTAATCCAGTGCTTATAAGATTCTTTAAAGACCTTTGTTCTTTCCTTTATTTTATGGAAGATAAAGCAAACACAGAAACACAGAGATCTATCTATCTATCTATCTATCTATCTATCTATCTATCTATCTATCTATCTATCTATCTATCTATCTATCTATCTATCTATCTATCTATCTATCTATCTCCTTTCATTGCACTGCAAACTAATTCTTGATTTACAGTGGCACACTAGGCAGTGTGACCTGGCTTGGCAAATGAAAATTGTTTTCAAAGAACACAGAGTAATCTCATAACTTACGGTCCTGAAATGCCCTTATGAAGTCATATGCTGGTATAAGCAAGACCGATCAAAAGCTATTTTACTCCATAAATGTGAATTATATTGGGATCCTTTTGAAAAACGAGTTTCTGCTCTTTTTCAGACATTCTCCAAATAAGAGTAAAATGCATTTGTGTGGCTGGTGGGAAGCTAGGAAGCACAGCAAACCAATGAGAAAAGTCCTTGCCTCTGGAAATAGACAAGATATTTTTGTTGAAAAGAAACTCAAAATGCCTGCGCTATCACGCCCTTTCACAATTCATCATAAAATCCCACCATATACCTCTGTTGTTTTTTCCACCCTGAGCCAATGGTTTCCATGTTTTCTAGATTTGTTTCATTTAAGTTGGCCTAATACTGTAAAAGTTGTTTCCCTAATATGGATGTTGTTCACTTTTTCTTGTTGTTGTTGTTTGACCTGTTGTCTAATCTGCCCTGCGGTGTTGTTTCAACTATATCATTTGTTGATAATCATTTTAATGTATTTACTCAATTTTAATGGTTTTACAGCGGGATTGGTAACATGACTGTATGGTTTGTTTGTTTTTTAGTACATGTGATCTTTTCTGGTTTTATTCTTTTAATCGGTTTGAATGCTGCCTTGAGTGCTATCTTTTTGTGAAAAGTGAGGGTACAATAAGTAAAAAGTAAATAAACACATGTTATGTGCTATTGAGCCTAAATTATGACAACCCTGCAGATTACTGACCTCCAAAGTGTTCTGTCCATACTATGGACAGCTATTGTAAACTCAACTCTAGGATTCTCTTATGGAATCAATCTACCTCATATTTGGTCTTCCACTATTTCTGCTGCCTTCAAATCTCCTCAGTGTTATTGTCTTTTTCAGCAAATCTTTTCTCATGCTGTAGCCCAAATAGGACAGTCTCAGCTTCATCACTTTTGCTCTAGAGAAAGTTCAGCTCTCAGCAGTCGGATGCCTAACTCACTAAGCTTTCCAACTACAGTAGCTGTGTGGCATATGTACATCATCTAAAAACAAGCAAAGCTCGCTCTTCTATTCAGAATTGTTTTAACCACAGGCAAACTAGTCTCAGCCCGGGCCACCAAGGCATCGCTGATGTTCTCGCTCTGGGTGGCCACTCCCCAGGAGGCCCACAAGGTATCTACCCATAATCGGACCTTCTCGGTGGCTGGCCCGGTATTGTGGAACAAGCTGCCTTGCGAGATCCACCAAGCTGAGCCCCTAACAGACTTTAAGAAAGCATTAAAAACCTGGCTTTTTAAGGAAGCATCCAGCGACCTGTAATGTATTATTATTCTGCTCCCCTAGTGTTTGTTGTATTCCCCCCCCCCCCCTGCTACTCTTGCCTCCTGCCGGGCTTGGTTTGCTTGTTTTTTTATTCACTTGGTTTATCTGCTATTTTTGGTTTGTTTCTTGATTTTAATTCTTGATTATTTACTTGGCTTTCGTGTAAACCACCCAGAGTTCCTTCTAGAAATCAGAGCAGTCTAGAAATGCAAAACTAAATAAATAAATATTTAACGGATCCACCGGTTAATAGATACGAATCCACATACTTCCGTGGCTAACATTAACAAATTATGAAAAATTACTGCACATTTTACATTAACATCAGCTAGGTTTTTTTTTTAATTTTCTGGAAAACTGAGTTCAGCTTAGAGATGGGAGACATTACTTTCTTAACACTCACTTCCAGAATACCCCAGCAGGCTTGACCAAAATATATAGCCTGCTTTCTAAATTAAACAAACAAACAAACAAACAAAAGTGCAGACAAATATCTACATAGCTGGCCGTTCCTTCCAGATTCTGGTCTCCTTAGTACTTTGATTCAGTTAATATTAGACATTATGGGCCTGGTATTTGGGGAATGCACTTGGCTGCCATACACAAGTTGTTTTCACCGCATATAGTACAAACAGAGATGCAACTTAAATTAGAATGAATGCACTGTGGACATCTCATGATCACTCATAACAGAGATGGAAAAGCAAATGGTATGATTTATTAGCAGGCCATGTTCTTGCTGTACTCCCCACCCAGGACAGAGTGAAGCACTTACTTCCAGTAATGGAAGCTATACTTTTAAAAGAACTCGTGTACATAATAAAAGTAACGCATGCGTATGTAAAAAAAAAGAGGGGGTCTACTAGGAGAGCAAATTTTGTAAACCTTCTTCCTTTCTTTCTTTCTTTCTTGCTTGCTTGAGTTTATACTGGCTGCACCTGGAAGTTGAGTTATGGCTACTGGACTTCTTTTCTTGAGAGATTGAAACATTTTGCAACTCATCCAAACACCTTCATCAGTCTGAATTAGAGAGGGGCACAAAACGAAAAAAAAAATTCATTCTGTTATTCATTATTCATTTCATTACGTAACGAAACGAATAACGAAAATTGTGATGAAATTGGAACGAACCGAACAGAACCATGAAAATTAGGTTTGTTACGTTTCGTTTTCGTTAATGGCGACATGCACAATGAAATGAGCTGTTTTTAAATGTTAAAAAATGTCCTGAATATCCATAATAACCCAGCAATAATTATTTATTCTGCCTGATTTATTCTACCGGGGGGGGGGGGCCTTAAAACGTGCATTTATGTCTTTTCTCAGATCGCTGCATTTTTTTCCTTTAAGGGGAGTTAGGGGACATCGACCCAAAATGGCTCCCAGATGCCTAATATTGATTTCTTAGGTATTAAAACGCCCTGGACAACCGTAAAAACGCAGCAATAATTATTTGAAATTATGACCTACCAGGGGGTTGGAGTCCTTAAAATGTTTGTTTTTGGCTTTCTCCCATCACGATGTATTTTTTCTTTTCGCTTTAAGGATTTTTATGTGTGTGTGTTGAAGGGTTTTTATTATGTGTGAGAGTGTCTGGGGATTTGTGTGTGTGTGTGTGTGTGTGTGTGTGTGTGTGTGTGTGTGTGTGTGTGTGTGTGTGTGTGTGTGTGTGTGTAATCTGGTCTCTGGGTGTCTGAATTTCGTTGTATGTGTATACTGTGTATATACACACAATAACAATAAATTTATGATGATGATGATGATGATGATGACACAAAATGGATCCCAGCCACAAGATGGATGCAAGCCATGTGATGGGATCATGTAAATTCTTGGACAGTTTCAACCAATAGCATGCCCAGGTTGCAGACTGGGTAGGTGTGGCAGCCACAGAGGGCATAAAAAGCTCTGGCAGCCCCCATCCTCCTTGCAGTCTGCAGTGGGAGTTATGGTGGGATTGCTGTCTCTGCGACTCATTACTTTAGGCCAGCCAGGCAGGTGTGTGTCTCTGTGTTCCTGCTGGCTGCAGCCTGGCTCTTAGGGGAGAGAAAGAAGAGATTTCTCTTGCAGCCTCCCTGTGTGCATGCATACCTCTCGGTGACTACCCTTCCCTGCCCCACAGTGCAGTCACTCTGCGGCTGCCTTACACCCTGGGCAACACCCGCCGCTGCCTTTGCAGCCTCCCTGTGTATCTAGTCTATACTGTGTCTCTGCCAGCATCATTTTTTAGTGTTTTCTGGGGTGCTGGGGGATGCCCGCATGCCGAAATGCTTTAAATCACACAAAAAGCGGATAAAAATGAAATGAAATTTTTTCAAAAATTTCACAAAAAACAAAAACAAATTGAAACGGACCTGCAACAAAAAACAAAAAACTGAAATGGCAAAAAGTCAAATTGAGTTTATTGCAGCTATAAGCCCATAAATTCTTAAAAGAGACACATAAAATACATAAGGCATAATATAAGGATGAACATCAGAGCTAATTGTACATGCATCAGGATATCACGAGTATTCAGCAATGAGTAGGATGCCCAGAGTGCTGAAATGTCATTTTTTTCCATTCATGACCATCTCTAGTCTGAATACAGGTAGTGCGAGTCCTCCATCTTACAGTCAGCTTTGACCTCTTGGCACCCTGGTCTGAAATAAGCTCATAAGATGAACAATGGCCTGAATAGGTTCGTTAGGGAGACAATAGTATCCATAGCCTTACGGTGAACAATGGACTATGGTGCTGAAACCTATAAAGCAGGCATGTCCAAACTTTGGCCCTCCCAGAATTCCAAGCCTGTATTTCCAATGGCAAAGGACTATGGGAGTTGTGGTCCAAAACATCTGGATGGCTGAAGTTTGGACATGCCTGTTATAAAGTATGGGTCGTTAGCTATGGCCTTGGTGGTGAAGGCTTTTTTATTTATCTGGATACAGTTGAAAGCACACCCTGATATATAGCAGATATACTATGCCTGAGGCCGCCACCTCTGTTGAGGGAGGGGTTTTTAATGTTCACATGAATGGCTTCCCTGACTCCTCTCTCAAACCACGTATCTTCTCTGTCTAATATGTGTACATCCTCATCTTTGAAAGAGTGCCCTTTGTTCTTCAAATGGAGGTGTACTGCTGATTCTGGTCCTGAGCTGTTACCCCTTCTATGTTGGGCCATCCTTCTCTTTAATAGCTGTTTAGTTTCTCCAATGTAGAGGTCTGAACACTCCTCACTTCATTGGACCACATATACCATATTGCTCCTTTTATGTTTTAGTATTTGATCCTTTGGGTGGACAAGTCTCTGCCTTAGTGTGTTTGTGGGTTTGAAATAAACAGGGATGTGGTGTTTGTCAAAAATCCTTTTAAGCTTCTCAGACACTCCTGCCATGTAAGGAGTGACCAGGTTCTTTCATCGGGTCTGGGTCTCAGACTGATCCCTTGTTCTTCTGGGTCGGCACACTGCTTTGTTGAAGGCCCAAAACTATGGATACTATTGTCTACTTAACGAGTCTACTTAACGATACTATTGTCTACTTAACGAGCTGACTATAAGATGGAGGACTCGCACTAGCTGTATTCAGACTGATGAAGCTGTTTGGAGGAGCAGCAAAACTTTTCTATCTCTCAAGGAAAAGAAGTCCAATAGCCATGACTCAACTTCCAGATAAACTCACCTGGATGACTGAGAATCTTCACAGATATACTGGCTGCATTTCCCAAAATTTACATCCCATTACTTTACTCTTAACAATTTAAAAGATCTAATGCAGTCATTTCAATCACCTGTAATAATAATAATAATAATAATAATAATAATAATAATAATAATAATAGATAACTCATTCTTTCAATAAAAAGAATTAACAGACCAATCTTTCTGCATACTGATTCTCCTTTAGTACAGGGTGGGCAGTATGCCTCTCCTAGGCCACCTGCAACTCCCAGAAGTCGAAACACATCCCTGCTCCCCCAGACCCACCAGTCTCCTACCCATTAAGGATTTTTTTCTAAACAAACCCCTACAAAAGTTTGCTTGTGCTATTTAGGGGCAACTTTATCCTGTTTTGAGGGGTACCCAGCACCCCTGGGATGTCCCTCCTTCCCTCTATCTAAATAGATTAGCACACCATTCAAAGGAGATTTTTCTACTAATATCATGTTTGAAGTTCAATTAAGGACCTGAGGGCTGTGGGAGTGGGCTTGGGCATGGCTTTCCAAAGCCCATCAAGAGCTTTGTGGGTATATCTCTGGAAACTGCCCACCCCAATTTAGAATCTAGGCATCTGGAATATCCTCTATGTGATCACACAGTTGCTATCATTTTCCAGAACACAATGCAGAATTAAAGTATCCAATAGAGTCATTTGGGAATAGCAAAAACCTCTTTCTGTGGTTTATTTATTTTTATTTTATTTATTTTTACAACTTATATGCCACCCACTACCCAAAGGTCTCTGGGCGGCTTACAATCAAAAGAATTAAAACAGTTAAAAATAGAATATCAATAAATGATTAAAACAATAATAAAAATCTTACACTAAAATCATTACACTAAAATTGTCATCAGAGGACCCACTGTCTATATTGTATCAATTAAAAAACTTCTGGAACAGGAAGATTTTTACTGGCACCGAAATGTCATCAATGTTGGCGCCAGGCGGATCTCACTTGGGAGGGCATTCCATAGCTTGGGGGCAGCTGCCGAGAAGGCCTTATGTCTACAAGCCATCCCTCTCACCTCCTTGAGGGATGGCTCTTTAAAGAGGGCCCCTGGCTCAATCTTAATTGCCAGGTAGGTTCGTATGGAAGGAGACGGTCCTTCAGGTATCTAGGTCCTAAGCTGTTTAGGGCTTTATTTGTCAAAACAAGCACTTTGAATTGGGATCGGGCAGCAACTAGTAACCAATGCAGGTTATGCAGAATCGGTGTGATGTGATCCCTGGCAGCCCCACCACTTACCAGCTGCCCCAAATGATTCTGAACCAGTTGCAATCGCCGAACTTTCTTCAAAGGCAGCCCCACATACAGCGCATTGCAGTAATCAATACAGGATGTTACCAGTGCATGCGTAACTGTCATGAGGCTCTGCTTGTCTAGGTAGGGGCAGAGCTGGCATATTTTCCGCAGCTGAAGTAAGGCACCCCTGGCCACCCAGTCCACCTGGGCTTCCAGAGTTAGACCGGGGTCCAGGAGCACCCCCAAGCTGCGGACCCTGTCCCTTAGGGGGAGTGCAACCCCGTCCAAGACAGGAATATGGCCCTCTAACCTGTCCGGTGAAACACCCATTAAAAGCACTTCTATAAACTGGTTCCAAAGAGGCGCATAGATAGATAGATAGATAGATAGATAGATAGATAGATAGATAGATAGATAGATAGATAGA
>JAHTLZ010000010.1:45647669-45684887 GCA_023846285.1 Phrynocephalus versicolor
GGGGCTGTGGAACAACCAGTTGCAGCCGAAATTGGTGATTCAGATAGACACCTGATTTGGTTTGGGCCATTTCCGCTCAGATCCATCCTGATTCAGGTCTTAACTTGCCTTAAAGAAGTTCAAATAGTTGTATCCCTCACTGATGTATAGTTGGGTGTACTTGTGTATCTTTCTCCCCTCTTTTTTTCAAGCAACTGCATGAAATGTGTGGCAACCCTCTTAGAGGAGATTTGGCCAAATTCTAAACAGATATTTATTACTAACTTCCTCTTGAGGGACTACTGCATCTCAAGAGGAGGTTGATCCTGGTCAGTTTCAGAGAGGTAGATCCAAATGGGTCTGTGCTACCATATTTTATATTTATTTATCTATAATGCTAGCTAACACATGTGATGCTTTTTTGCACTAGGTACTGTCTCTGATAGACGCATGCTGCTAAGACTTAATATATATGTGATATATTTGTATAAGCAGCTCACACATGCAAAGACAGAGAACAAATAGATAATACAGGAAAAAAAGAAAAGAGACTGAGATCAAAATCAAACCTAAATTAATTAACAAATGCCAAATTGGTGAGAACAGTGCAACTTCCTAATAAGACTACAATAACAACACTAAGATCAGCACACCCATTCACGCAAATGAACAAGAAATATTTATAAGAATGAGCCTCACTGGAAAAGAATGAGCCTCACTTGGAAAAATTAAGCGAAGTTTGGGAATTGTTAAGAGGAAGAAAAGAGAACCACAAGTGACAGCAAATTAAAACATTGCCATTAGATCTTGGCAGACATCATTCGGAAATGTTGATGCACAAAGACAGCAAGAAGGAGTTCATTTCATGGAAAGTACTAGTGAGAATGTAGTATTTGATGGGAAACCAGAGGTATCAGCAATGGAAGGCCAGGTGTTTCCCAATACCCACCCATCCCCGCTCTACTTTTTTCTTTTAATCGTGCTGATTGACACCCAGTCTCTGTTCAGGCCTCATACCGGAAACTGTGGACAGTGAAACAAGTGGATACATCCTAAGTCTCCATCCCACCTGGAAGTCAGGAAGACCTTTACGTAAGAAAAAAATTACAAAAATATTTTCTCACTCAGTATATCTATAAGCATTTACATGCCTTCTATAGCTTTATATACATATATACTTTAAAACCTAACCAGAGAGCAGCTTCAAAGTTGCTCTCTCTAGAAATATAATCGTAAGGATCACCTTTTCCCTTTAGCAATCAGCAGGCTGTAACTATGAGCAGAAATTCTTGTCACAAAGAATGAAGACCAATTTCACCCAAAAACTATTTTGACGGGTTCTTAGATCGTGAAGACTAACATCTCAGATAGAAAGGCACCACTTTTGAGTCAAGGTGTCAAAACTGGAAAAAACAGTTTAATCACAAGCATAAATTGGGGGGGGGGAGATAACGCCCATTTATTATTAATATTTTCTCCTAAACTATGCTACTTGTACGTTCTATAAAATCTGTCCACTTGAACATGTAAAGCTGAGTATGATTTTTACCCTTTCTGGAAAAATCAGATCCCAGCTTACATTATTCTTTTTATATTTTGTATTTCTTTTGTTTTTAATTATTTTTAATTATTTTCTCTATTTCCTCAAATAATTCCTCCTTTAACTAGCATCAATTATTGTCCATGTTGGATTTTTCTCTTTTTTAAACAGGTCCTTACCAGAAGATCAAAAGAATCAACACAACATTATTTATGCTTTTTCTCATTAATTACAACATATATGTGTTTCACGTAAAAATCTGCAAACTGCATTGGACTGAACGCACTTTCCAGCTGTTTCAGATATTTGGATTAACCACGCAAAGGTCTGGATGATTTTTATGTGGGGCTTATATACACTTCTCTAATCCCACCACATGTTTTATTTTCCATGATTTCAGGGAGAATGCCTGAATAGAGCGACACTCTGGGTTCTCTTTATTGTCCAGATTTCTGAAACAAGCTCACGTGATTCTGGCCAATCCTCATTTGATTGATGGTCGCCCAATTTGGTTGGACATCCTTTGTACCCTTCCCCACCACCCACTGTTTCTTCATTGAGCCGTCTATTTTTACACTGTGTTTCTTTCAGATCTGTAACCCTATGACCAGCCACTTGTGAGACTCAGCATGACGCAGAGCTTAGAGAGCTCGGCTGGGACGTCAGCGGCTCAGGTTTGACTCCCCTTTCAGCTAGAAAATGTGCTGAGGTATCTTGAACCTCAGTCACTGGGTCACTTGCACAGCCTGACAGGGATGTTGTCAAGAAAAAGTGGGAAGATAAAAGTCACATAGGCTGCCTTAAACCGAATGGAGAAATAAATCAATAAATAAAAAAGATTGTGGGATACAAATTGTAGCTAACAAATAATAACACCAACTCAAGTCAGTGGGACTACCTTTGGAGTAAACATGATCACTACACTGAGTGAGATTGTTGTCTCATATTTCCAGCCAATACATATTGACTCAGAAGTAAATCTCATGCTGCTACAGTTGTTGCCTGTCCTTTCGCGGTTCACATACTGCGGTCCTGGTATAACGAGGAAAGGCCTTTCCAGGCCAGTCGGAGGCCCCAAAAATGCTTTCCCACAAACCAGAAGTGACCTCCGGATCACTAGAAAGCACGTTTGGGGCCTCTGGGGGACTAGAAAGCCCCTTGCAGGCCCCTTTGGGGCAGCGCCAGGCCTGGGGTAAGCACAAGAGCCCCCAGAGGGCCCTCCCAGTCCCAACCTGACCCAGCATCCACATATTGCGGATTTTCAATTACTGTGGGTCAGGTTGGGTCCCTAACCCCTGCGATAGGTGGGGTTTTACTGAATTCCGTGATATTTGGTGTGACATCACCCCTTTCACAGGCTGGGTTTTCAAGGCACAACTGGGTTTATTTCAACATCCCACTGCTGTGCCACTAAATTGTGATGACACCTCCCTTTTACACACTGAATTCTGTGATGGAAATGGTACTGCTGCCACCTTTTATTCACTTAATAATGCTGCCACCTTTTAAACTCGTCGCCTCATGAATTGGGACAGACTCAGATGAATAATATAAAAATAATAACAAAGTTTATTGAGAAGATAATAAATATAACAATATCTGAGGATGGTATGCGTTGCCTTTAACATATACTGTAATAGATTTAATCAGCTCTGTAATAGATTTAATCAATAACTAGTAAACAGTATAGCCCTCACTGCCTGACAGAACTCTCACAGAGCAGTGCTCTCTCCCAGCACTCACTCTCAAAAGCTCAACTTAACTGAACTCAACTGAACTGCCTAGGCTCCACCCTTTTTATATCATACCATTCCCCGCCCTCCTGCTGGGATTGGCTGATGATTTGTATATTCATTACTCCTGTTTCCAGGGTTTTGTCACATTTGGCCCTTAGGAAATGAGTTCAGATTCGAAACCTGAGAGTGAATAAGGAAATGTAGGAGGAACGCCAGTGAAGGAGACGACCTACGTCTAAGCCTGTTCACACAGTGTACTTGACAATTGTTCCAAAATGGAAAGAAGAGCTGTCTGTTTCTCTCTCCTTCCCCTGCCCCTCCCAACCCGCCCCTGTGAAACAATTTCCCCTCCAAAGCTTGAAGCAATAGATCCTTCCTCTTGCATCCAACTTCAGGAAGGGCAGGGCCCCTCACTCCCTTGATAACTTGGCTTGGATAAAAACAAACCTCAAGCACAAGAGGTGTGTTATGAAGGTATGGGAATCAAGACGGAGGGGCTGCAGCACACGAGCCTCATTTTCACAAATGCTCCCTTGCAGTTGGAAAGAGGGAGGGGAAAGGCTTTTTAAATGAACCAAGTGCTGCGTGAACTGCTCAGGCGCTTCTCTCTAAGACCTGAGCAACTCTTTTATCAGTTCAGCTAGAAGAGATAGTCGGAAAGTGGTCAGGGTCTGTATTTTCTTACACAGAAATATCACATGAAGCACAAGTCAAGTTAAAATATATCAGGCTTGGGGAAATGTGTTTATGTTCATTGTGGTGTCTGCTAAGCAAAAACTCAAGTGTGAAACCACGGAAAGTACAATCAGTGCTTTAATGTGTACAAAACAAAGGTCCCAAATCTATTTTGAGCACAAACAGCTCTTCGTCAGAGGATTCATTTTTGATCAACACAACACATTTTATAACCTTGCTATCAATTTTACAGTCCATTGTGGGCCCAAGTTCATGTTCTGAGCAGCGATGCAGTCCCCTCCCCTCCCCCCACCACTGAAATGTCTGTCCTGCAGACGTCATGAACCACCCAAATGAAAACACAGCAAATTACAATTTTCATAGCAAAGTGCAAACATATATCTCCTCCTTACCACCTCCCAATTGTCACTACTTTTAAAAAAAAAAACTGATCAAAATATTTAGCCTGAAGGTACAATGCTTCAGACAATAAACAGAACAGTCAGTATATTTATATGTAATAATATACACACAAACACATATAAAGGTAAAGTGCTTTGACCTCCATTTAATGAGGTGAGATTACAAGAGCTTGTAAGCAGCTTTTCTCTCCTTTTTGAAAAGCAAAACGTGTTATCTTCTTTCCTAACATTTTCCTCATCAAGGTGCTATTCTAGAAAACTTCCTATTAGAATCCCCAAGGAACAATGAAAATATTCTTATAGGCTGCCCGCAGCACAAGATACACCATTGCTGGATATTTCTTCATGCACAGAAATCGAAACAAATAAATTCAAAGCGCAAGGCAGATGCTCAGGCCTAAATCCAATTCTTAGTTTCGCCTCAGTTGTTCGCCCCCCCTCCAACGAGTAACCCACAGTTTCACTGGAGCTCACAATCAGTACACTAGCCGTACCAAAAATGGTGGTTAAGAGAAACTAAGCTTGCTGAATGAAGAACTTGTCAATAATTATAAAACCAAAAAAGGGAATTTCCCTCTTTTCATCTCCAGAACACTTGCAAAGGCCACAACGCAAACAGTAAAAGGAGGAATAATAAAAACACCATGAGAAGAGGCATGGGCAAAAATAAGAACAGAAAACCAGCCACAGCCATATATAGGATGGAGAGTGTCTTCTGCTCCACAGGGATCTGAAAATAAATAAATATGGTGCTGGTGGGGAAAAATAATTCTACCCATATTTTCCATCTATAGAACGCTCCGATGTATAAGACAACCCTCTCTCTCTTCCAACCCTACATTACAGTTTTGCAACCACAGGGTTCTCTCCTCAGCTTACATCCATGTAGAAGACAACCCTCAATATTTAGTCTAACAATTTTTTGGGGGGGGGGGATATAGTCTTACACATGGAAAAATGCTGTACTTATAAAGTTAAAAACCTAAAATTACATGGGCCCTCTGCCTGTTTGTTTTACTTTGTGCTCCTTGTCTTCAGAACTGAGCTTCACTCCCTGCAGGCGTGCAGAGGAGCCAGCTTTGGCCTTTCAGCCACCTCATACCTCCTGATCCCTCTTTTTTTTCCCTGCACCTGCTTGCTCCTCTCTGACTATTGGCTTCCCATTTGACAGCCCCAGAGAGCTGGTGACCAGTGGAGCAGAAATGAAGAAGAAAAGTGTCATCAAGGAACACAATTCTCTAACAAATCAAGTCAACTGGGCAACAGCAGGGTAAGCAACAACTGGACTCCAAGGACCGATCGCCTGCATTTCAGTTCTGTCACTTCTGGGAAAAGGATCTCATGATTCATTTTTTCTCTGAAACTGACAGCAGTGAGCAAACAGGTTTGGAAAGGTTGGAGTAACCTCATGTGCGACGCTTGGGCAGGGGCACTTCCACAAACATTCAATTATACTCTTCCACCAAAGAACATAACTTTCAAGTTCCTTTTTTTCCTCTTCCCCCCACCCCCGCACAATCAGCTCTTGGCATTTCAGAGAGAACACCTAGGGAACATCTTGAAAGTTTCCCAAAAGATGTAGAAATGCTGATTCAGCGCAACTACAAACTTAATGAATCATCCGCTTTGTCGCAACAAGTCTTCCTCTTGTGAGAAAGCGTGCTTTTTTTTTCTTTTGCCCCTTCCTCTTCCTTTCCCAGACCTGTGGATTTTTAAATAATAATAATAAAAAAAAATGGAAACTACATTAGGATTGCCAGATGAGGGAGCTCTGTGCCAAGGGAAGGAATGCAGTCAAACATCTCCTTACAAATATAGGCTTGTGTACAATAGAGAGCGGCAGCATGATCTCTCCAATCAGGTGGGGGCGGGACCTAAACACCCACTCACATGGCCAACTGGCACAACAACATTACATTTCTCTGATAGCCTAACATTTCTGCAAAGTTGTTGTTTGAACTTTTTTTCTTTCCTGATATAAAGGGGGCTGCAACCCTCAACCCAGAGTCCCACCCAGGATACTGGTCCAGGATTCTGACACCATCTGCGACTCATGCCCCAGGACCCCTTGCACCCTTAAAAACCTCCTCCAGTGGGCTTGGAAGCCCTATGGAGCAAGTTTTGGGCCACACAGAGGGCTTCAGCACAAGGAAGGAAGGCAGGAAGGAAGGAAGGCCCAGTTCTGTTGATATTGGAGACCCAAGTGAACATTCATTCATTTCTTTAATATATTTTATTCCCCCCCCCTTTTCTCATTAAATTGTCCCCACTCAGATCAGAAAATTGTGGTTTTAGAGAATGGGAACAAGGTTGTAAGTGTAACTGGTCTCTTGGCAGTGTTTTGCATGTATAATTGGGCAAATTTCTGGAAAAACAAAGACTAACTGATTATTTCCACACCATGTCACACAATACTGTATCATATATTTCAGATGGAAACATCACAGAACTAGAAAACAAAAGCAGTCTTGATCCAGACAAGCATGGCATAATCTGGGAGTGTACAGGGAAACAGCAGTACAAGTCAGTGAACCTAAAATGCTAATGACTACACACAAGCCCTTGATAAAAAAAACCTCCAGGAAGGGCCAAGGTAGAGCACCGAGCACACTGGGTACCAATTTAGCAATATAATACAAATGACCCAGAACAGACCAATCCTATTTTTAAATCCAGAATTCATTGCCCACAGGTTGTTGTGGCGGGCCTGCATTTGAGCCAAACAGAAAAAGTAGCATTTGCAGAGAGGAGACTTTTACTGTGTTCATTATAGCTTCAGCACCTCAATGCTTTGAAATTGTTCCATACAACAAGCAATTAACCAGGAGTCCTTAAATGGGAACTGCTTGCAACCATGTGCTGCTCCAAACCCAGCAGAGTGCTGCTGCTGTGAGTAATAAATACTTTTACCTTCCTGTCATGACTGGACTATTAAGTCAGAGAAGGGCATAAACAGGTACCTGAGTCTCTCTGTCATTTGGGGGTGGGGTGTGTGCTAATTTACAGGGTAATAGAAATTAGGCAAAAACACTCTACCAAGGTCTCCAGGTACATCTGGATTATTGTCAACAGGAGCATAAAATTTAGGTTAATGTTTTATTTTTTTAAAGGAGGCTATATCCATCATACCAGTTCTGTGCTATTTGACAGAATGTGTTTAGTCTGCCAGGACTCTAAATATGGAAAACTAAGGCCAAGACCCGGCAGATACCCACAGACTATTTGTACAGATATGATTGAATAAATGGGCAAGGAAGGTGGATAGATGTTGACAGTGACCAAGCAAACCTAAGCATGCTGGTCTCAGTTTCACAACTACACAATGTTTGTCTAGTGCTGACTAATGAAAACAAGTTGAACAGTGGCATTGCCCTGGTGGAAAACAAAGGAAGGTCTCAAATGAAGGGGCACCAGAAGGGCTGGTAGTTGTGCTAATATCAACAATTTCAATTCATCTTTGCACTTATTCCTGCACCGTGGATGCTCCCTATGCAAAGGAGAATAGCCCAATGCTGCAAAGAACATGTTCAAGCAATTCCATCATTATGCACAATAATCTATGTCGTAAACAATTGACTTGACAGTATCCCTAAAGCACGCACAAGCAACTCCAGTGTCCTGTCTTGTAGCCATCTTAAGAACTATCATCGGATGAGACGGTGAGCCATGCACAGCACCAAATTCCTTCAGGAGTGCAGGGATTTCTCTAGAAATAGCAGCTCTGCTCAGTATTACTCTTACACCGTGAGGTAGACGAAACTACATTTCAGCAGGAAACTCCATTGCAGACCAGCTTCAGCTGTGGCTTAATTCTCAATGGATGAAAATGTCCTATCAGAGAGCAGGCAGATGGACACATCCAAAGAGGGACCTTCCTTGAATGCTTGCCATAACCTGCCTACAAGCCAGCGCGGGACACCTCCCACATCTGGAGTAAACTTTCACTCAGCTGTAGCTGCCCATGCAGTCACTCTCTTCTGCTCCCTGTTTAAGTGTCAGTATAAGGGCAACAACAACAATCACGCTAAGGCGGAGTCATCTAGGCTACGCTCGGCCCCCTGGGACTTAATGCTATCATGCAACACAGTACCTTTACAGTGCAAAAAGTCCTCCCCAGGAGGGGGGTCTCCTTCTTCGCACAACAACTCATGGGCTTTCTCTTGCGCCCTGTGGTAGCCATTGTGCCCCCCACTGAAGTCCGCTTTCCCATTGCTATTGGAACCTCCGTTGACGTACATTTTCAGGGCAGATCTCCGGAAGCAGAGGATCTCCTGGAACGCGTACCTGAAGTCTGGGCTCCGGCAGTAAATTAAGGGGTTGAAAGCTGAATTGACGTATCCCAGCCAGTTCAAGAGAACATAGAGGAATTGGGGGATCACTTTTTCATCAATGGCATGCACAAAGTGGACGATGAAGAAGGGGAGCCAGCACAGTGTGAAGGTCCCCATGATGATGCCCAGAGTTTTCAGTGCTTTGTGTTCTTTCAAGCAGAACTTGGATGCTCTCCGGTGGCTCCCCTTCCCGGAGTTTGGCTCCTGCTGTGAACTTTGCTGGTGGAACCTCCCCTCGCACTTGTCGATCTTCTTGAGTTGCTTCTTGGCAACCTGGAAGACCCTGCCATAGACAAAAACCATGACCACCAGCGGCAAATAGAAGGAGATGATGGAAGAGATGATGGCGTACTCTCCGTTGATGAAGAAGTCACAACAGCTCTCGTCTCTGTAGCATTTCTCCGCTTCTGGTGTGTTGGTTTTGTACCAGTCCATCTGGATGGGCAAGAAGGAAGTTAGGATAGAAATGACCCAAACCAACAAGATGACCATCCTGGCTTTATTCTTGGTCAAGTGGCTTTGATACTTGAAGGGCGAAGTGATGGCAAAGTACCTGTCCACGGCGATGACACAGAGCGTCTCGATGCTGGCAGTGACACACAGCACATCGATGGAGGTCCAGATGTTACACCAGGAGTTCCCAAACTTCCAGGTGCGCTGGATGATGTGGCTGGCCCCAAAGGGGATAACCCCAACGCCCATCAGGAGGTCTGCGCATGCCAGGGAAGTGATGAAATAGTTGGTGACTGTCTGCAGCCTCTGGAAGCGGGCGATGGCGGTGATGACCAGCACGTTGCCAAAGACGATCGCCAGCACGATCAGGGACATCAGGATACCCATGCCCACCACCCAACCTTCCTCGGACACGGTGGAATTGCCCGGGTTCGGGCCGCCGTTACTGCTGCTGCTATTGCCATTGGCGCTCAGGGTGGGGTGTAAAGCCGCGGCGGCGCTCACCGTTTCCATCGCGCTGCCGGGCAGCGGGAGAAGTCCCGGTCTCCTCGGCCGCCGCTCGATCCGACAGCAGCAAGTCCGAGCGATCCTGTTTTTGGGCGCGGCGGAGGCCCGGCCGTCGTGAGCTCCCGCCCTGTCCCTCGGAGCGACCGCTTCCTTCCAAGTCCCAGGCCACTTCACCCCGGCAGGCACTCGGGTGGCGGCGGCTGCCGGCGGCGCTCTGGAGGAAAGCCAGGCTCGGGCAGTGCGCGCGGGGCTCGAAGGGAGGAGGACGGGGCGCCTCATGGGCAGCCCAGGAGCCCGCCGAGTCCTCGGAACTTCTCCGGGTCCCGTTAGGCTTAAGAGGGGAGTTTATAGGAACTCCTGAGCGTGACGTCACGCGCCCCCCCTCCAGCCAATAGGCTGCTGCTGCTAAGGTCGGGGACACAGCGAAAGCCAGGCAGAGCGAGCCAGGTCGCCGGGAGCCGCTGCTACCGAGGCTTTCTTCGGCGCCCGCCCGTCGGTGCCGCTGCCTTTCGCTCTTCCCGCCCGGCTCCTGCCGCTGGTAGTGGCAGCTCCTCCGGGAGAGGTTCCCCGTCGAGACGCCGGAGAGCCTGCAGGGCTGCGTCCAGAGCCGGGGGTGGATGGCGGGGAAGCCGCCGGAGCCCTGGCTGCCTCCTTGCCCCTTGGGCTTGGCACCTGGCTCGGGTGCCGCCGCCCCGGCTCCCTCGGAAGCCCGAGATCAGGAAGGCAGGGCGGGGTGCGGGAGGATGCTTGCGCCGCCCCTCGTCGAGGCGGCGAGGCGAAGAGAGAGAGAGAGAGAGATCTCGGCAGGAAGGACGGGACAGATCCGGAGAAAGGCGATGTGCCGGAGCCCTGGGGGTCGTAGCGAACCTTGGTGCGGCCAAACTCCTGTCCCATGTCTTCCCCCCTCCCGCCGCCACCCGCACCCTAATAACAGTAGCCCGATCTTATGGAAGTGGGGGGGGGAGAGATGTCCCCATATTTCAAAAAACATTTCACTCTGCAATGCCAGCCCCGAAACTCTCAGTTCCTTCACCTTCCCCCTCCCTGGCTCATCCTCACCCAGATCTGGTGTCTGTTCTTTGTCTCTTGAGGAATTTTTACAACAGAGCCTTAAAACAACACTAACCAAATCATTGCATGCTAATGTACCACACATCCAACAGCAAATTAATATTTGATATGAAACTTCTATTCCATTGTATATTATACACTTCATTTTGCTGCTGTGGGTCCAAAGAAGTGGGCGAGTCTGTGAAAGCTTAAATTAAAATTTAATAGCTTTTAAGGTGCCACATTTTTTGTCTTTTATTTTATTTTGTTTTGTTTTTTATTTTTTCTCAGTGTCTTCTGTTACCTCCAACAGGTCCTGTATTGGCACCATTTGGATTTCCGGAGCAAATCTGGGGAATGCTGTAGCATTTGGCCAACCAGATCAGGACTGGGAAGACCCAGGTTCAGATACTGATTCCAAAGGCAATGCACTGGGTGACTGTATACTACAGTAGGTTGTGCACCTGACCTACTGTACCTCATAGGGCCCAGGAGATCTGTTGTGTAGGAAAGAGTATTTGCATCCCCTTAACAAATGTTTCAGTTTTTCCCTTGAATGGGGAGTAAAGGCTGTCTATAGCCTACATACTGTCAACGTATCTGTTCTTTTTTCCAAAAGTACATGCAGATCCATAGAGAGATTCCAATTTTATTGACCAAAAAGTGAAAGTTAAGATCAGTTTACTAACAGAGCAGCCATGTTGGCTATATATTCACTTTCTGGGGAATATAGGGTGGGGATTAAGTCCTGTTTATGGGTGCCCCATTGGCCTCTGAATAGCCAGTATGGGAAAAGAATGTGAAGCATGGAATTGTAGAATTGGAAGAGATCCCAGGTCTCATGGAGTCCAATCCCTGCTTCTGCAGGAATGGACAGTTGAAGAACCCCCTGACAGATGGCCACCCAACCTCTGTTTTTTGCAAGACAGGCCACCACCTTCTGCAGTAGTCTGGCCCACAGCTTCACAGTTCTCCACATCAGGCACCTTTCAACAATGTTGGCCATTTGAACCCTCTGGCTGTGCTCCAGAGCAGGAGAAAACAAAGGTAGTTATAGTGGCATCTCCTAATCTTCCCTTTCCCTAGTTAGATAAAGTTTCTTCTTTGACTGAGATAGAATTGTGATTCTTCTTATGTCCGAAGTAGCATGTGCCCACTGGAAAAGTATAGATGGGTGTGGAGAGTGTGGAAGGAGATGTTTAAGCATCCCCCTTTTATGTGGAAATGAGAGGGGACCTGTTTTTCTTTCTGAAAAATGGTGGTGAGAGGTATCTCTCCCCTCCCCCCGTCTCTCATTTGCCATAGCATTGCAGATTCAGTGAGTTGAGATCCTCCCAAGCAAACCAATCTCTCATTTCTGAAGGACAGGAGAAGGCTTTCCTCTCATCTTAACCGAATTAAAAATTTGCTTTTGAAACTCTTTTTCTCTCAACCAAATGCATTTTACCCAGTCAGAACATATCACACATCACCACAAGTTCTTGTTCGAGGTCAGAGCGAGCAGTATTGGGAATGGGTTGGTGGTAATTAAGGGCCACTTTCCAGTTCGGATGGCAGCTCTGAGGCAGCGCCTCTCAAAAAAAAAAAAACAAAAAAAAACCCAAAACACTGAAAATCAACAGTGTACTCTGCCACTCAGAAAATGAGTTGTAGCTTCCCAGGGTCTTCTCCAGCTTCCCAGTGGTTATTTTTTTGCTCATTTTGGCCAAGAATCTAAGTCAGGAATGTCCAGTCAGGCCTGGGGGCCAAATGAGGCCCATTTTCAAATTTCGAGCGGCCCGCAACCTCTTCTCCCCACCGGCTCAGCCTTTCACACATCTCCACCAGCTGGCCCCTCCCCTTACCGGATGGAGACCTCAGCTTGCAGTTTTACTGTTTGCCTGCCTTCCCTGCTTCTGTCCATCCCCCCAGCCACCTGCCCAGCCTACCTGCCCCCAGCTCCATTGTTGCAGCGTCCTCCCTGCCTCCTTGCATGTTATAGAGATTTGTCCAAAGTCCGGCCCGTGGGCCAAATGCAGCTGAATGGTCGGCCCACACACATTTTCACCTCGCCAAATCTGGCCCTCCTTGCAAAAAGTTTGGACACCCCTGGTCTAAGCGAATCCCCTGCTGCTAAACCTACTAAAAGAGTGGGGACTTAGAAAGGGCAACCAGATAGCCTTAAATGTCCCTGAAGGATAGCAGCTTGTTGTGTAACTATGTTAAAACAGTAGCAGTGTTCCTATTCTGTTGGGATCTGAAGAGACAGGAAAGCGTAGCTGAGCAATCATGAGAGAATTTCACACCAGCTGTGTGTGTGCCCATTACTTACCCCTAAACACACCCGAACTGTTTCTTTGGTTTTTTCCCCATTCTTCTTTTTCAAAAAGCATTTGATCCTGCATATACAGTTTTGCAGATCCCACCGTTGTATCAAAATGTGGTGAATTTTACTTTAAAAAGCCCATTTCATGACCACGGGGGACATGAAATGTAGGCAAAGTACTTCACTGCTCAGATATGTTGCTGGATCTTTTTGCACAGTGCTTTAAGGAACAAAGCTGAAAGCTGGAAAAATGTAAATATGTCTTATGTTAATTAAGGGTTGGGTTCAAAACATGCATAATTTACAAGTACAGTATTTTTCCATTATAAGACTATATTTTTGTCTAAACTCGTTATACTAAAAATTGAGGGTTGTTTTATACATGGAAGTAAGCCAAAGAGAAAACTGTGTGGTTGTGAAACTGTAGTTTTGGGTTGGAAAAGTGGGGGTCATGTTATACACGGGATCATCTTATAGACGGAAAAATATGGGTAATTGAAAAGTTTATTGTGTAAGATCTCGTACAATGTCCTTTCTGAATATAGCATACTCGTCTTGTAACTGAAATATATTGATCATGGCAAGGATTCATAGAATCAAAAAAACTGTAGCGTTAGAAGGAATTCCAAGAGCTACTTAGGAAATTCTTTGTAATCTTTAGGCAGAATCTCCTTGTTTATAATTTGAATTTCCCAGTTTGGGTTCAAACCACCTGAGCCACAAAAAATAAGCTTGCTCCATCTTCTGTGTGGCAGTCCTTCAAACAAAAGGGCCATCACGCTATCTGCCACTCTCCTCTCCCTTCTGTGTACTGTGGCTTCCCTATAAAACCTTTTTTCCTGGTTAGAAAAAGGTAAAATAAATAATGAATTAAATGTAAAATAAATTTATGAATTAAGCACATACGAGAGAGAGAGAGAGAGAAAGAAAGAAATTCTGGATGAATTACAGCTGTTTAGTGTAACCCACTACATTTTCAATGTTGTTTACAGCTGTTTAGTGTAACTCACTACATTTACATTGCTACATGGGCATTGTATTGATGTTTGTAAAAGTGTATTTCAAATATTATTCATAATCATTATTTAGACTATACATACAGGAATATAAGGCATGACAGACAACTGTCTATTCATCTACTTGAATATACCACAGAAATATGTGAAACTATAAAGGACACCTAGTTAATCTGCATGAAAAGAATGGCTAGGAATCAAAAGTCCAGTCATTAAACTTTACATGTTTGGAAACGATGAGATATATCAATTATATTGTGGCTCCTTTGAATTACAGGTATTTGCAATTATAGTGGTACCTCTGCTTAGGGGTTTAATCCATTCTGAATGCATGCTCATCAGTCGAACAACTCATTTGTAGAGCAGTCATATCTAAAAAATCAAAAACATAAATAAAAAATTGGAAAAATAAAAAAATGTAAGTAGAGCAGACCGCCTCTAAAATTTGTAAGGCAGCAGTTAAAACACCAATGGTTTTCCGCTCTTAAATTGCTTGCAAGTAGAGGTACCACTGTACAGCGGACCCTCGTATAACAAATGGTTTGTATAACTTAAAATCTGTTCAACATAAAAAATTCTGGAGAGAGGGGAAATTTGCTTAACAGAATTGTCTTTAGGGCGAATCTGTACAACATAAAAATGGTCGCAATTAGGGATTACTCTGTTTGCAATGCATTCCTATGAGAAATTTGTATAAAGGAAATTTTACTTAACATAATTTCATTTGGAATGAATTAATTCCTTTATACAAGGTACCACTGTAGCAGAATGCTGTGCCATTCGTCCTGGAAGACCCAGAATATACAATCATTTAACATAACCCCCTTTCTGCTTTATGTAGAAACAAGTGCCACTATAGTTCTGAGAGTTGCCTTTTACTACTCTGACATAGGTTACAGTCCTACACTAACTTACCTGCAAGTGCACTACCCTTAATGCAACAGGACAGGCATCTGCATTGGAAGGCACAGGGCTGCACTATTAGAGGGAATTTTCACTTTCAAAAAAGTGTTATGTTGCATGTTGTCACCTCTCAAAGAAATGTATAAAGTTGACTTATGCTGGTCTATTTAGCTAGTACTGTACCTATCCAACTTGGAATGTGGCTCCCCAAGCTCCCTCAGGTGGAAAAGATCTTTCATCTTCTCTAGAGAAGACAAGAACTGAGGTCAGGAGTGTATGGGTACAAACAAGTGCGCTGCCGGTTTGTCATCACTCCCCCCCTCCAACTTTTTTGTTTGCATCCATTCAAGTGAGCTACAGTGTACCGTTGGTCAATGTTCTATAAAAGGAAAGGTGCGTGAGGTTAAGTACATAGAGGCATTGGCCTCTTGCACTACTTCACTGCAAGTAGGATGCAAATCACTATATTCATTGGTGGGTTCCCATTCAAATACGAATCAGGCCAGGCCCTACTTAGCTTCTGAAGTCAGGTGAGACCAGCAGGTATTCAAGCTACTTGTTCTTATGTGCAACAAAAAATGTCAGACAACTCAGTAACTATTACTACCATTGTGTAGCAATGGGGCAATTGTTGCACATGAGAGAATCTTTGTGCTATCATGCAGATACTGTAGGAGATGATAGAACAGGAAGCTAGAGTTAGCTTTATGTATCTCAAGGGATTAGACACAGGAGTTGATAGAAATCAGCCATGGCACAGGTATAGTCCCCTGAACAGTATAATTCCAAGTAAGTTATGATCTCCTCCTGCTGTGAGGGTGTTGAATCATATAAATGAACTGGAAAGGAAAATGACATAGATGCTTACAGTGAGGTAGAAACATGTAGAGGAAGCGGTGGTGCTATTAACAAGCATAGAACAGGAAATGTCCCAGTTTCTTAATACATTATGTTGACTTCTGCTTGTTCTTTAAAGGGACCATGGGGCAGCTATGAACATGTGGAACCTTCCTGTCTTGTGTGAAAAGGGCAATTCAGCTCATTCAAAATCCATTAAGAGTAACAGGATTGGACTACCGGTAACTTGGATTGGACTGTAGTTCACGTACTCCTAGGCAGCAGAGAGAGGGCACAATGTGTCTTAAATTTGGCATTATACAGTATGTGTTTTACACTTCCAAATGAAGCAATGGTTCGGCTGTTCTTCAGGGCTAATTTAGCAAAATTATCCCTAATATGTCGCTTGCAGATTTAAGGAGGAAACAATTATCTCAGGACTTTAAAACATTTAATTGAAAAAATAATAATAATAAGTATATGAAGTGAATGCCATTTCTCCAGCTAGCAGTAGAGGTAGCTGTGTAATGTCGAGTCGCTGGTTGTTCCCAGTCTCGTTCACTGCTTCTGCTTAAGACCTAAGATCTCAACAGGAAGATGCTGCTGAATTTTATTCATGGGCAGCTTGCAATCGGAGAGAGGTGGCAGCCTCTTTCCAAAATTTTGGGAGGAAGAATCTCCCTGCACGTGGTCCAATTGCATCTGTTGCAGATAAATGTTTACAATACACACACACAAAAAAGAAGACTCTCCAGTGTAAAACAAACCAGGTCAGTATGCTACAGCAAAAACAATGAAACCTTGTAGTAGAAACTGACATCTATAACAGATGCCAATCTTGTACAGCATATCTGGTAATCCAAAGGGCCAGGTATGTGTTACATGCACATATACACACATGCAACAGCAGGGAGAATATTAGAATGGAGAAACAGTGATGGGCGGAGTTTAGCTTCCCCCACCCACCAATCCTTGGCTCCAGATTTCACGCATAACATTTCACCATGTGGCTGAAACAATTTAGTAACTCTTAGGAAAACCACATATTTTTGACACCATGAGGTAAAACTCCTGGTTTATGTATTTGGAATGGAGAAGTAGCTGGTGGGAAAAGGGACGAGCATATTTCCTTTCGCCACAATTGGTCTTAATTTTCTTCTCTCTAAATGGCTCTTTGCTTTTAAAAAAACTGTTTAAAGCTTCTTACAAGTTAGTCCTTGTGGGCTACCTTGTTACTGGGGGGAAAAAAGAATTTGTTGTTTTGGTGTTACATGTTGAAAAATTCTGCCTTGCTGCTGCCAAATGGCTATGCAGAAGCATACTGTGATCTCTCAAACAAAATGTCCATATTTCTGCACTTTCATATTGGCTTGCTCACTCACAGGGAAATTAGTGGGTCCAGAATGTAATCATTGACCATCTAATGAAGAAGTGAGTGGGCCAAAGTTATAAGTAGCTCAGATAATAAACTGAGTGGGCCAGAGCGACAGAGCCAAGTAGCTAATTTTGTGCCAAAAGCAATAATATAAAAGTGTAAGCCCTAGCTGCCTATCCCTCCTGACTCTTCACCAGAAAGAGTGGAGGGAGTAAAAGACCAGGAAATTTACAATCTAGGACAGTGCAAAAATTTTGTAATATGAAATGCGGTTTCCCATAGGAATGCATGGGAAACCAATTAATCTTTTTTGGAGTTCAGAAATAAAAGCAAACAAGCCTTTTATCTGTTCAAAAATTGTGTAAACCAATTTTTGTTCACCAAGGCATTTGTAAACTGGAGTGCCACTGTAAAAGAGATCATTCTGCAGAGAGGTGGGGCTCCTTCTGAATTCAAAGGCTTAAAAAACGATTGGTTAGTACTGGATAGAGAGATAGGCATGCAGCCCAGAATAGTCCCTCCCAGTCACTCAAACCACAGACAGCGTAAGGTAAAGGTAAAGGTTCCCCCTGCACATGCATGCTAGTCATGTCCAACTCTAGGGGTGGTCCTCATCTCCGTTTTCAAGTCAAAGAGCCAATACTGTGCAAGTCTGTGGCCATGTGGCCAGCATGGTGAACACATTTCTGCACATGGAACACTGCTTGCCTTCCCGCTTTTAACAGCAGTACCTATTTATCTTCTTGCATTTACATGCTTTCGAACTGTTAGGTTGGCAGGAGCTGGGGTTAACAGCAGAAGCTTGCTCCACTGTGTGGCACCCGGGATTCAAACTGCCAAGCTGCCGACTTTGCAGGCAATAGTTTCAGCACTCTACAAACACTGCAAATAAAAATTCTAGCAGATAATTCATTTCTTATCACTTTCAACAATCATTTTTAATCATCAGTGGATACTTTCCTCTGAAGAAGCTGAAATCTGTGCTATTTCGCCTTCATTTTGACACACTAGT
Source organism: Phrynocephalus versicolor (assembly GCA_023846285.1). Lineage (NCBI taxonomy): Eukaryota > Metazoa > Chordata > Lepidosauria > Squamata > Agamidae > Phrynocephalus > Phrynocephalus versicolor. The sequence goes on from JAHTLZ010000010.1 coordinate 45,665,811, forward strand.
TTCCTTGGTATCTAATCAAATGGTGTTATAGGGAGAGTCTTGTCTCGTTTCAATCCAGGGTATGAAAAAACTAAATTCATTTATTTTATTTATTTATTAAATTTATATACTACTCCATCTAGCTACATGGCTACTCTGGGCGGTTTACAAACTGAACAGAAATCAAACCATAAACAGTAAAATACAATATAATAGATAAGCACAAGTATATAAATAAAAACACTATAACTAGTAAACAATATATAACAACAGCATAAAACAGGAGCAAGATGGGCTACAGATAAAAACAAACAAATATATACTAGCATGCATTATTAGAACAGAATAGAACTAAATCAGAAGCTGGGTTTGAAAACTAGTGTGGTGGATTAAAAAGTCCATACTTTTCAGGCAAAATTGCTCAGATCTGCTCTGACCCCAATGCTCTAGTTGACAAAGGCCCCAATTAATGGATACATTTCAGTGATGTCCAAATGTTTTGTAATGAGGGGTCAGTGGGTGGGGCTTGCAAGGGGTCGGGGGGCTTGTAGTGGGGAGGGTGGGTTGGAGCACCCCCCACCCATCCACACACACACACATTCTCATGCACCAAATCTGGCCCTGCTTACAAAAAGTTTGGACACCCCTGATCTAGATCCACTTCAATCTGGCTTCAGGTCAGTTATGACATGTTTTGGTCACCTTGGTGGATGGCCTATGTCAGAAACTGGACAGCGGTAGTATATCCCTGTTGGTTCTGCAGCATCTCTCAGTAGGTTTTGATACCATCAACCATGGTATCCTTCTGGGTCATCTCTCTGGGATGGGACTTGGAGGCACACTGTTTTACCATGGCTTTGGTCTTTCCTGTGGGAAGAATTCAGAGGGAGGTGCTGGGGTACTCTTGTTCGACATCCTGGCTGTTGGCCTGTGGTGTCCCTCAGGGGTTCTGCTTTGTTGGCCATGCTATTTAACATGCCCACAGGAGAGGTCATCTGGAGTTGTAGGGTTTGGTGTCACTAGTATATAGATGACACCCAACTTTCTCTCTCCTTTCCGTCTAAAACCAAGGAAGCTTTTTCAGTTCTGCATCAGTGTCTGGGGTCAGTAACGGATTGGATGTGAGAAAAGAAACAGAAATGTAATCACGACAAGACAGAGGTGCCCCTGTTCAGCTGAAAAGTGGATCAAGGAGTAGGGATTCATCCTGTGATGGGGTTGCACTCCTTCTGAAAGCATAGGCACACAGCTTGGATGTGCTCCTGGATCCATCTCTGAGCATTTTGACATTACCCAGAAGTGCCTTTGCACGGTTAAAACCAGTGCGTCAGCTGCACACGTTCCTCGAAAGGTCTGTGCTGGCCTCGCATGCTGACTCTAGCAGCTGTGGCTGGTAGGGATCTTTCTGGGCTGAGGCGAATCTATCCAGCCGTAACCAATCTTCCCTTCCCTTCCCCTGAACTAAAAGAGAACCACCTTCTCTGCTAAAGATATGTCTTTCCCTTTGTTCAGACTGTTGACAGGCAGTTAACAGGTGACAACAGGTGACACATGCCTTAGTTAAATATTGGCTGGATTACTGGAACATGCTCTACGTGGGACTGCCTTTGGAAAGTATTCAGAAAGCCCAGCAGGTCCAAAATGCCACAACCAGATTGTTAACTGGACCTGGTTACAAGGGAATAATACAATAACTTATTTGTTACAGTAGGTCCACTGGCTGCCTATCTGTTTCCTGGAACAATTCAAAGTGGTATTTTTAACTTGTAAAGCGCTAAAGAGTTTGCCTCCATGCTATCTAGGAGATGGTGTCTCCCTTTATGAGCCTGCCTGGGTATTAAGATAATCAGGAAAGATTTTATCTGGGTCCCATCACCATCATAGGTGTGTTTGGTGGGAACATGGGAAAAGCCTTCTCTGTTTCTGCTCCCAGATTCTGGAAATCACTCCCACAGGAGGCCAGGCTGGCCCCATCTTTGCTCTCCTTCCACAAGCAAGATAAAACATTTCTCATTAGGCAGCTTTCCTTTAAAAAGGATTACTGTACTCTTTTGTTTTACCTTTTTATATTGCTCCTATTTTTAACTTTTCATGGGATGCCTCTTTATTTTTAAAAATATATTATTTTAACTTTCTTATTTTAGTGTCTAACTTTGCATCAATTAGTATTGTAAGCTGCCTTGGATCCTTTAGGAGAAAGGTAGCAGATTAAACAAAAAACAAACAAACAAACAAATGCTGTCTCTTAACTAATTATTTCAAGTACTGTACAGTGGCCATATGTGTTTTCTGATGGAAAACACAACACATTGTTTTTTCATGCCTATGGCTTTTGCTTTTCACACAAATGCAAATCCTATGAAAGAGCAACACAGTCATAATGATGTCTACTCAGAGGTAAGTCCCATTGGATTCAAAAAGCCCCACTCTTACATAGGATTAAGGAATCAGATTGCAGCTTAATTTCCAGTAGACCCACTCTGCAAAATGACGCAGCAGAGAAAGTTGCTCCCCAAATCCCAGAAGCAGAATATAATCTGTCCAGTCTGCGCATCTCTCCTCTACTTTGTACACCCGATAAATGGACAGAGTTTGTTAAAAAGACACGAAGATATGTAATAAAGAAGGCACTGCCTGAATGCAGATGCAGAGAATAGATCCTTTGAAAGAACATGTCTATAAATGTTGCCAGTAGGTGGTTTCTTTGGTGCAAAAAAAGCTATAAGAGCCTGTTTAGATCAAGATTGGTCATGAGAATTAAAGTGATTAAAAAGACAGCTTATTTCTTCCACCTTCCTTTTGTGTTACATGAGCAATTCTCATGTGTGTCATTCTGTTCATGTTTAACAAAAATCTTTGCCATTGGCTTACTGGTGCACCATAAAATGTTATTTTTATTTATTTATTGTTAGTGGAACCTTGCCAAGGTGCTGCTTAAGACAAGCCCACAGTGCCTACAGGTTGCAAAAAGTCCCTCAACTGGACCAAGACACTTCATTGGAAAGAGAGAGAATTTGTGTAGCGGTGTAGTGGTTTTGTGTATCATGCAGAGATGGTGTGTTGTGTCCTTTGCCTGCCATTTGTTGGGCCCAATTGCTTTAGCCGCTCATCATCAGGGGTACCCGACCTTGGGTAACCCATGTGTTCTAGGATTGCAGTGCCCAGAAATCCTGGCCGGCGCAGCTGCTCAAGGTGGGAATTGCAGGTCAAGAACATCTGGGCTACCCAGGGTTTGGAACCATGCTGATATAAATAAAGCACTCCCATCAGGGGTGAAGTGATCAAACAGTTAATGGACAGGATTGTGGCACCAGTCTAAGCCTTGGTCCTCCAGAGTGGCCTTGAGTGAATCTTCTTCTAAGAGCAGCCAGGTGAACAAACCCTTTATAGGGACCTATTTGCTTGCAAGAGTCATGGAGTGTTTATCAGTATCATCTTCTAATTTCTTTTGCTAAAACTCTTCTAAAGCTTATTCTCATTGGGTCATGAAAGAAAAGAAGTCTTTAGAGTTGACTTACTCAAATAAATGAACATTTGCTCTATATTCTAATTTTTCGAGCTTCACCTGTACAGTGCCCATATATGTCTTTTCTGATAGAAAAATAACACAACACATTGTTTGTCCATGCCTTTGCTTCTCAAACATATGCAAATCCTATGAAAGAACAACACAGTTATAATTATGTCTACTCAGATGTAAGTAGACTATTATGTTATCATACAGTAATTTCCAGGGCTGGTTAGGGCTGCAAATTGCAAACAAGAGTGAACTGATGATACCTGTGGAATGTGCAGCTCTAAAAAAAAGAATTCTCACCCACTTCAGTGAATATGCCAAAAAAAGAAAGGGAAAAAAAGAACACAAAAGGCTGTTTTAAGCAAGGCATCTCATGGGTGTGTGTGTGTGTATGTGTGTGTGTGTGTGTGTTTGCTCATGCACACAAACACATTTTGAGCATTAGAAAGGAAATCTTGAAAATGGCTTTTTTTCACAGCTTGCTCTCAGCCACTGCTTCAAAGGCCTGCATTCTTATTCCTGGCAGGGCAGGCAGTTAGACTACCTAGAGTATGAGTCCCTTCTAACTCTACAATTCTGTGCTTCCATTTGAAAAAAAAGTTTGAGAAACGCAGGAGCAAGGGCAGGTGGGACACAGAGGCATGAGATTGCCTGGCACTGAGTTGAAAACTATGCTCCTCCTTATATTTATTTATTATTTATTTATTTGTAATATTTTTATACCGCCCATCTTCCGAAATGGAACTCTGGGCGGTTAACAGATAAAACAGTCAAACCAGAAAGTACAATAAAACAAAACAAAACAAAAAGGCAAAAGGGCAAAAGAAAAGGTTACTAAACCCTTCACAGGAGATAACGCGGGCGGCAAAATTAAAAAAAAAGTTAATTAAGTAAAAAGGTTGCCATATGCCTCTCTAAAAAGGTGAGTTTTCAAGGCCTTTTTAAAGGCGGGCAGGGACTGTGCTAGGCGAAGCTCACTAGGGAGATGGTTCCATAAGGTAGGTCCCACCACAGAGAAGGCACAGTTACGTGCAAGCGATTTCCGTGCCTCCCTGGGTGTGGCCACCATAAGTGAGCGCATCTGCGCCATTCTCATGGGCCTGACCCCAGTTGACCTTTGGGAGATGCGCTCCAACAGGTACTCTGGTCCCAAGCCGTGGAGGGTTTTAAAAATCAAAACAAGGACCTTGAACCTTATTCGGAGTACAATGGGCAGCCAATGCAGGCGAGCCAGGACAGGTATGATGTGCTCGAATCTACAAGCGCCCACCACCAGTCTGGTCACTGCATTCTGCACCCACTGTAGCCTCTGGACAAGGGTCAAGGGCAACCCCCCATAGAGGGCCTTGCAGTAGTCGATCCTCGAAATCACAAGAGCCTGCATGACTTTCCTCAGGGAGGACTCATTGAGGTACTGGCGGATCTGGGCGATCCTGCAGAGATGGAAAAAAGCGGCCCTGGAGGCAGCCATCACCTGGGGTTCCAGGGAGAGGGCTGAATCCAGAGACACACCCAGATTCCTGGCCCTGTCTGTAGGCTGGAGGGCAACACACACCCCCAGTCTAGGGAGGGGGCCATTGTACCCAGACGAGGGTGCCCAGAAGAACCTCCATCTTCTCCGGGTTCAGCTTGAGCCGGGTAGTCCTGGTCCATTCCAAGACCGCCTCCAAGCACAAGTCGAGGGAGCGTACTGCCTCCTCTGCAGAACAAGAAAAGGAGAGATAGAGTTGCGTGTCATCAGCGTACTAATGACAGCAAACTCCAAATCTCCTGATGACCTCCACCAGTGGCCTCATATAAACGTTGAACAGCATGGGTGAGATTGCCGACCCCTGGGGCACCCCACAAGGGAGTGTCCAAGGAGCCGACAAATCACCCCCCAGCTGAACCCGCTGAGAAAGGAACGGAGCCAGTGGAGAGCAGAGTCCCCAATTCCCGCCTCAGCAAGCCGGTCCAGCAGGTTACCGTGGTCAACGGTATCAAAGGCCACTGACAGATCAAGGAGGACCAATAGGGAGCCTCCCTGAGGAAGTCATCCTGCAGAGCGACCAGGGCAGTTTCGGTCCCTCAAAGTGGCCTGAACCCAGACTGGAAGGGATCCAGGATACGATTTTCCTCCAGGTACGACTGAAGCCGGATGGCGGCCACCCTCTCAACAGCCTTGCCCAGGAAGGGAACAATGGCAATCGGACGATAGCTGGATAACTCATCTGACGCCATGCCGGGTTTTGGGCTTCACTACTGTCTCCTTCAAATAGGCAGCAAAAATTCCCTCCCTGAAGAAGGCCGTGGCGATGGTAGAAACCCACTCCGACATGTTCCCTCCAGCAGATTTAACAAGCCAAGCTGGGCAAGGGTCAAAAAGGGTAGCCGCCGGCCGGCAATAAGCCATAACACTGGAGGCTTCCGCAGGAAACACCGGCCCAAATTCAACCAGGCAAGGAGACGGAGGAGGTGAGGCTTCAGGGACATCAGAGGATGGACTAGCGCAACCAGAGGGCAAAGCGGAGTGGATGGCCTCAATTTTTGATCTAAAATAGGCTGCAAATTGCTCACTAATGAATTCACTAGGAGGAGGCCTCAGCTGACCAGGATTGGAGAGGTCTCGAACCACCCGGAACAACTCCACCTGGCGGTTCGAGGCCTCCCCAGTTCTCAGGGAGACATGAGCTGTTCTAGCATCCCTGATCGCACGAACATAGTGGCTGGTCAGCTGCTGAAGAGCAGCCCTACTCACTGCCATCCGATTCGCCCTCCAAATTCCCTCAAGCTTCCTGCGTTCTTATTTCATCGCCCGTAACTCTGCCGTGTACCACGGCGAGGAGCGGGCTCCACATCGCTTGGGAGCGATCTGGTCTACTGCCCTGGTGGCACCCTCATACCACCTATCCACCAGGGCTTCTACCGGATCATCTGCCAGACCGCCAGAAAGCTCCCCGAAGGCCTCCATGAACCTTGCGGGGTCCAGGAGCCTACGGGGGCGGGCCCAAATGAAGGGCCAGCACTCCCCACGGGGTGGGGTGGCGACCAACAGGGAGAATTTTAGCAGATGGTGATCCGACCATGACATAGGTTGGGGGGAGATACCCCCAACCCTCAGACAAGAATTATAGTATGGAGCATAATTCTATATGTCACGGGTGGCCTCAACTAGAGTAGACCATGTAATTGATTGCTGAATGGTAACTCAACACTTTTATAATTGCCATTGATCTAAGAGCTTACTCTGGCTGGGACTAGTAACTGTATTTTGAAATTATGATACCTGCAGATAATTACTCACCATTCTTTGCACACTGCTGGGGTCCTCCTTCTCTGGCTTTACTCTGCCACTAGCAGACCAGTGTAGGCAGGAGTTTGGGCTGCCCTGTCCTGTCTCCTCTGGCAGTGGATACACAGCTGATGAATGGCTGGCTGCCTGAAGAGGCAGGGAAGGGAAGCCCAATCTTCTGCCTAGACTGGTCTGCTAGTGACAGAGGAGGACGACCCTGGCAGCATGCAAGGAATGGGGAAACAGCCAGCCAGCTATTGGGGAGGTATTTGTCACGAGGTGCTTCATCACACTTTAAACTTATCTTTAGATAAAATTGTTAAAAATATTTTATTTTATTTTATTTTATTTTTAAATTTATATTCCTCACTGATTTTCCCAAAGCGATCTCTGGGCGGTTTACAAATAGAACAACATAAACCAAGTAAAAGCACCACAATCCAAATCAAATAGTAAACAACAGAAACAGGGGGGAGAACAGATTTGTTGTTTATCACAAAATGCACGAGACAAACATTAGCAATCGCCGTAAGCTTCTTTAAACAGCTAGGTTTTCAAAGCTTTCTTGAAGGGATTGAGCCAGGTGGTTCTCACTGAGCAGTTTGTTCTATATGGTCGGGCCGACCATATAGAAAGCGAGAAGGCCAGTGAGGCTTTGGTGGGTCTGGCCAGCTCTGTCAACCCACCCTTAGATATGTTTAAAATGTACATATTGATGATGATGTCCTGCACCTATGTTTAAAAACTCTTTGCTGCCCAATTGCATGTTAAAAGGGTAATTTAAACTTTTTTAAACCACTAGAATGACAAGAGGCAAGGTTGAAGCTTAACTTCCCAAGCCACCAAAAGGACCCTATCTGAGTTTCCCACAAGCTATGCGTGTGAAGGCAGTGGGACCAAGAGATGGCCTCCCCAAAGATTCTAGGAGTACAAGTTGCATATTTAGAATAAGTATGGATTCAAATATATGAAAGGAAATAATTGCCATACCTCTTATGGAAGCAAAAAAACAAACATGTTAGGACTTTAAGTCTAAAGGTGTGGTCCTTTATGCCTTTTTACATAGGCAAATTAGGGGAAAGACTGCAACACTGTGACACAAACTGCTTCATAAATATGTAAATAGGTGAGGGTTGGTGTTTTCCCCCCCTTTTCATTATGATAAGCCTGATAATTGCTAAGGGTAAATATAAATACAGTACAAATACAGCTTTGCTTTGTCCTGACTCAGATCCTTCCTCTGAGACCTCCCCCAGAGAATGCAGCTAGTGGAGATGGTTTCCACCCCTTGGACTCTCAACTGTGGACCCCCCCCCAGGAATCAATCACCTATCTTTTGCTATTTAAGATCTATATGAGGCTACTGGAGGAGGTCACCATGAGTTTTGTGTCACCAATATAAGGATGACACACAACTCTGTCTCTCCTTCCACCCTTCTGCAGTGGATGCTGTCGTGCATGTTTGAACGGGCTGGGGACATCAGGATGAGGCTGAACCAGACTAGATGGAGGTCCTTTGGGTGGATTCCCCTGGTCTCTCATTTGCTTTACTCTCTCTACTAAGGATGAGGTGTTCAGTCTGGGCATTCTCTTGGACCCAACGCTGTCAATGTGCATCTGTGGTCTGATCCATCTATTTCCATCTTAGGTGGTTCCTAAGGGATACCTTAGGAGCCCTGTGGCACAGTGTTTAAATGCCTGCCCTGCAGGTAAAACTGTGCTCACACCCTGGGGTTCAATCCCAGGTCTCCGGCTCATGGTTGACTCAGCCTTCCATCCTTCCAAAGTAAGTGAAATGAGTACCCAGCTTGCTGGGAGAGGGGCAATGTGTAGCCTGCATACTGTAATTAAAACTGTAAACCACCCAGAGATTTCTTGAAGTGGTATGGGGCAGTATATAAGCACAACACACCTGGTCCCTCACTACACTGCTCCATGTTCTGGTAGTCTCTCAATAATAGACTACTGTAATGCTCTCTATGTGAGGCTTCCTCTAAAGCTGATACAGAGGTCCAGAACATGGTGGCCAGAATATTGAGTGGAGTTCATAAATACCAACACAGCTCCCCTATTCTGGCCAGTTTACAGTGATTACCTGTCTGCTTCCATATCAGTTTCAAGGTGATGGTTTTCACATATAAAGGCCTACATAGTTTGGGATCCCGGTACCTGGCAGAATGCCTTCTTCCAGGGAGAACTGCCTATCCTACTGGTTCATCCCAGAATGAACATCTGAGGATGGGTGTAGGCGTTAACGTGCTTGCCCCTGGCCTTTTCACAGGCTATTGACAAACACTACTTCTGATTTTCCTCTATCGCTGTCACCATCTAGATTAGGTTTGTAAATTAAAGCCTTTAGACTGTTTTTAAGTTGAATAATAATAAAAGAAGTTCATTGATTACAAAGTGGTATCAAAATAATCACTGGCAATGTGATGGAGTATAAACAAAAAGAAGTTCATAGCTCAAACCCACTTAAGTATGATCACTAATAAAGCTGAATACATACATAAGTTTACAAACTCTAAACACTTAGTTTCTTCAGACACTCTTAACAATCTCTATCTGTATTTCAGTTAGACGGTACCAGACCCTATCTGATTCTCTCAGACTCTGTCCGATTCCCTTTCTCCAGGTGTAGGTCTTTCTGTAGGTCCCTATCTAGCCCTACCTGTATGTACTTTATCTCTATCTGCCTCAAACAGTGCTGAACAGTGCCTTAAATATTCTCAGGCCAATCCCCAGATTCTCTCATTGGTCTACCAACCCACCAATCAGTTCAAACACCTCTCATACATTATTCATCACACAGATAAACACTGTAATTCTGTCCAGCTTACACTGGTTATCTGTCTGCTTCCATGTCAGCTTCAAGGTCATGGTTCTCACATATAAAGGCCTACATGGTTTGGAACCTTGGTACCTGGCAGAATGCTTTCTTCCAGTGAGAACTGCCCATCCTACTGGCTCATCCCAGGATGAACATCTGAGGATGGTGACCCTGAGAGAGGCCTGAAAGAAGAAAGCTAGGAACTAGTATTTTTAAGTGGTCACTCCCTGACTCTGGTGTCAGTTTGTTCCAGATACCTGCGTAACCTCTTCACTGAAAATTTTTAAGAATCTTTTTTCAAATTTGGCTGTTTCAACAGGCATTTTATTCTGATTCATCAACAGAACGTGGTGAAACGATTAGCCAGTAAGATCATAATAGCACCATTTTAAATGTTTAAATGTTTAAATGTACTTTATGTTGCATTTGTTTTTATATTATTGTTAACCTTTTGATCAGTGGGTATGGTTAGGTCTTGCTAATGTTTTCTTGTATGTTGCAAACATCCCAGAGTGGCCTTTGATTAGATGAGCAGCGTATAAATCAAATAAATAAATAATATAAATTTGCCTCCAAACATTATTCTTTATCTTTATTATTTGAATCCTTCTTAGACATCCTCAAAAGTTTGTTAGAGTGTACTCCCTTACACAATGCTATTGAAATGCTTCAACTGTCATACTTTGCCTACCCAATGAGATGTCTATTGGATCTTGAAAAGTGCTATACAAATTAACAAGCTTTATAAAGCCAATAAATCCTTTGCTCATTATCTTGAAAGACCACGAGCAACAACAGCTGAAACCTAGGATAAAATGCTAATTTAAGAATAAAATAGGGATGCAAGAAGAAAATGCTACCTCAAGAACAAAATGTTCTACTTTGAATGGCAGGGTTTAAATAAAGAACACCCAAGATAATATACAAGCACACTTGCTAATCACTAAATAATGGATTAAAAGGTAATTTAAACAGCCAGGGGAGAAAAAAACCCTTCTAAATTCATTTTGCCTCTTTCTGCATTTAATAGATGAGTTTAAATGAAGGCAGAGACTTGGTAGTCAATGTGGACAGTGGTGTCATTGATGGGAATTTTCCCCACTGAAATAAATGATATTATACTTAAAATATAGTAATAATAAAGGCCAATAGCAGCAGGACCAGTGGGGCATGCTCATCTCAGATCCAGTTCATGTGAAGAATCCTGCTCTTAACCTGCAAAAAGAGACGTTTGTATTTCAAGCCTTTCTCTCGGTTGCTTGCTCTTCGTACATGCATTGTTGCCATCGTGAGTCCACCTTTCTCCTAGAGAGGCAGCATGGAAAGATGAACCCTTGTTATCAATTACTGTTATGGTAAATGGTTGTAACTAGAGATGGGCACGAAACGGCCATTTTTCGTTACCGTTCTCCGTTATTCGTTCCGTTACGTAATGGTATGAATAACGACTGTTGTGATGGGCCAGGCTTGAACCGAACAGAACCAAGAAAATTTTCTTCGGTTCTGTTTGTTTCTGTTACTGGCGTCATGTCGCTCGCGCAATGAAAAATGGAGCAGTTTAGATTCAACAAGCAGAGGGCAGCAAGAGGGGGCTGGGATCCCACTTCCGGCCATGGAGGCGGGATCCCAGTCCCCTGTCCAGCCATCTCTGATTGGTGAATGATAGCCCGGCGGGCTGTCATTCAACAAGTGGAGGGCGGCGAGAGGGGGCTGGGATTCCACCTCCATGCACGGAGGCCGGATCCCAGCCCCCTGTCCAGCCATCTCCGCCCCGTGAATGACAGCCCAGTGGGGAAGAAGAGACCCCCGTTCGAGCCTCTTCTGCATCCAGAGGCACGAACGGGGGTCTCTTTAAAAGGATCTTCCCCGTGCCGGTTGACAGCACATCTGGTGAGGTGTCATCCAGCATGGGGAAGAAGAGACCCCAGAGAGGGCTGGGGGGGGGGGAGAGAGTTAAATAGCTCGCTCTTCCCTCCACCTTGTGTGGTGGAGGGAAGAGCGAGCTTTAAACTTGTTTCCAGCCTCTGTCCTTAAGGTAGCAGCAAGCAGCTTGCTGCTACCTTCGGGAGGCTGGAAATGAGTAAAGCTCACTCTTCCCTCCACCCCGTGTGGGGTTGGGGAGAGCGCGCTGTTTAAAATTGTCTCCAGGGTCCCGAAGATAGCACAGCTGCTTGCTGCTACCTTGGGGGGCCTGGAAAGGAGTTTAAACAGCGCGTTCTCCCCACCACCACATGTAGGGAAGAAGAGTGTGCTCTCTCCCCACCTTCCCCCCTCCCAGAGCCAGGGCCCAGGCCAGTAGCCGCTGGGTGCTAGCTTCAGGAGGGGAGAAGATTTAAAAAGCCTGCTCTCTCCTCCCACCTAATGGGTGGGGGAAGAGCGGACTTTTTAAATCTTCCCCCAGCCCTTCCGGGCACCACTGGCACCGTCAAGCCGGCTAGGAGAGTGCTCCCGTGAGTCTGGGACCTTTCTCCTGGCCGGCTTGCCGGCGGCTCTGGCAGTGCCCGGATCCCGGAGGGCTCCCTGTGGCCATGGGATCGCTCTCCTGGCAGGCTTGCCACTGGCTCTGGCAGCGCCCAGCCCCGGGAGGGCTTCCTGTGGCTGCCAGACGGCTCTGGCGGCGCCTGCCCCAGGAGGGCTCCCAGTGGCCATGGGAATGCTCTTCCGGCCTGCATGCTGCCAGCTCCAGTGGCACCCGGCCCTGGGAGGGCTCCCTGCAGCTGCAGCTTGCCGCACCCAAAAAATGAAGAAATGGAAACGAAGTGGGCCCTGCCATCCCCCCGAAAAATGGAAACAAAATGAAGCGGGCCCCAGGGCCCAAAAAACGAACACAAAATGCCATTTTGGCGTTTCGTGCCCATCTCTAGTTGTAACTAGAGCCTTGAAATCTTACACCAAAATGAATAGATACCGTGCTTCCCAACCAACTCCATGTTGCACCCATGTCTCCCTAAATGCATGTTGCAACCAAGTGATAACCACTCTCTCAAGCCATTTCACTACATCTGGGATTGCTATTTAATTTTTAACTGCCCTGTAGCATTCCATTGTTTGTTTGTTTGTTTGTTTGTTTGATATATCACCCATCTGGCCACAAGGCTATTCTGGGTGGTATATTAATTGAGAGCCAGGCAACCAGACAGTATTTTGTTTCCACTACTATTTAAGCACTGCCACTTATAAGCACTGAGTTTATATTGTCCTTAAAAAAGAAAACAAGAACACCTCTAGTGCAACACAGAAAGCCTATGGCATTTGGGTAACATACCCTTGAGTATGTACCCCAGCAATGGACAACAGTATGTGTGAAAAATATTACTTATGACCACTATTTTTAAAAAATTAGAAAGGATTTATAAATCAAGGATTTCTAAATAATAAAAGGGGTTTTATTTGAATCCCTCCCCCCACACCCCAACATAATAAGGATCAATATTACAAACAGTTAAGTTCTTCTATATAACTGTGATTTCATTTATTTTCGTTCTCTCTTCTCCTTTGTTTTACACAATTGTGCATATGTGTGCTTTCTTTGACAGAAGTTCCAATGAAACCACACTATATTTCCACAAATTCACAGAAAACAGACATTCTTCAGCAGACCTCTTGACTACTATCTCTCTCTCACTCTCTCTTTGGGTGCAAATGTATGCAAGAATTATCTCATTTCTGTTGACATAAACTGATTTAAACTTGGAACTGAAGCTCCAAAAAAAAAAAAAAGTGGATTCCTGGCAAACCATAATCACGGTGCTTTGTGTTTGGGTGTCCACCCATCCCAACCCAAACACCGCCTGGTCCTGAACATCATGCCCCAAGTTGTTACACCACCAAAACACCACCTACAGATACACACCCCATCTTTCCAAGAAGCTGTTATAATGCCCACGGGGCAAAAAGTGTTTATTTCATTACAGCTTTAAAAAAGAAAGAAAGAAACCCTCCCCCAAGTGGCAGTCACTTTAGGATTAAAAAGGGCTGGACCAATTGGATTCAGCCTTTGCATCATGCAGTCAGTTTTTAAATAATTGAATTTTCCCATTTTATTAGCAGAACAAATCTTATTTGACAATGTAGTCAGTAGCGTAACTAGGGAGGGGCAGAGGAGTGCATTTGCCCTGAGGCACGCAGCAATCTGGGGCACCTGGAGGGAGAGCAGAACAGTCCTCCTTTCGCCCTGCTAAGGCTTGGCGAGCCTTAGTCGGGGAAAGGAGGAGAGGGAAGCAGGTGATTTTTTTCAAGCAGCACCTCAATAAATTGCTCCCCCTCATCCTTCCCCCACTCCCACTAAGGCTTGGCAATCATTAGCCAAGGGAAAGGAGGAGAGGGAAGCATGCGACGGAGGTGCTACTTGGAAAAAAAATCCCATTCCCTGCATCCCTTTCCTCCTTTCCCCGGGCTAACGATTGCCAAGCCTTAGCAGGGGTGGGGATGGTAATGCTTGGAAAAAAGAACATTGCCTGCTTGGTGCTATCTGCACACTATGCGGTTTGCACAGGAGAGCCTTAAATGGAAAGGAGACTCACAAAGGGGGCATGAGAACGAGAGAACATTCTTCCCCTCCCCCACTGTTCCACCAGGATCTGCCCCCCCCCTCTTGCTGGGTGGGGGAGAGTGCAAAAACTGACTTTGTTGCCGGGTGCTCCAAACTCTAGCTACGCCAGTGAATGTAGTCACACTCTTGGATTCAGAATTTACTTCAACAGCCCCATAGTTCTTCCTCTCTCTAATTACCAAAATCAAACTGGAGTAAACTCCTTCTCTCACACATACACAGCACCTCCAAATGCAGGTGACACACCAGCCAATCAGCACATGTTGCATTCATGCACATTCTAGTCCCCCTCTCGGCTTGTTTCAACAGACTTCTCTGCCGCAGTCCAGCTTGGCACTGCCAGTCAAAAACCAGTCACTCACCATGCACATGAATGTATGTCTATATACAAGATATGTAGAAGACAGAGAACAGGAATTAATCTGCCCTACTAGGCCACAACCCTCTGAACTCCTTTCACTTTAAAAAGTGGTGTGTGTGTGTGTGTGTGTGTGTGTGTGTGTGTGTGTGTGTGTGTTGGGGAGAATTACTACTCCTTCAAATTTGCAAGGCTGTGATGAAATTGGCAAACTGAATTGGAACAATTTAGCTTTCCTGCAGTTTGACTCAAAGGCTTCTGTCATTTTGCTTTTAGTGATCACACAGGGACTGCAGATTGAATTGGTGTGAGCTGCATTTGAACGCAGGGCCTTCCTTCCTGCCGTCCTGCCTTCCTCTGTTCCCAGCTCTGTTGATCCTTTTATGGTTCACTGTCAAGCCAGCTGGTTTTTAAAGAAATGCAGATGGTTGGGAGAAAAGCAGAAGCTTCCTCAAGTTCTTCATAATGTATACTGAAATATACACACATACAGGGAAAACATATGTAATCTTCTGTATTTTGTCAAGATTGTTTCTACTTTGAAGCAGTTTTTTTTAATTGTTGAGAGTTGACACAGTGCCAAACTAGTGTATTGATGCAATGACTCAGTACTAGGTTTATTGATCCGATTCAAAACAAAACAAAACAAATTCAACTCAGGGACGCACAGGGGAGAGATTGTGGGTGTTCCCACTGTCCCCAAGTGCCTACATCACCACAACCCCACCTGCTGACAGCTGCCCCCCCCCCCACATCCACAAGAAGAAAAGAACTGGCTGCATGGGGGAAATCAATTCAAATCCTTCCGACTTGGAAAAAGCAGAAGCCCTCAGTAGCAGAGAAGAAACGTTGTGTCAGAAACAAAGAAAGCTGGGCTGAATCAAACTGGCCTTTGCATCATGTGATCAATAAAAATGATCCAAAATTTACATGAAAGTAAAGCACCAACAGTGCTGTTGTCTAATGACATCCTATTCTCTGTAACAATACAGTGGTGCCCCGGTTTAAGAGCAGCTCGACTTAAGAGCAATTCGACTTAAGAGTGGAAAACTGTTGTTTTAACTGCTGCTGTACAAATTTTAGATATGGTCTACTCGACTTACATTTTTTCCATTTTTTCATTATTTAACTTATTTTTGCAATTTTTAGATAGGTACCCCAACTTAAGAGTAGTTCGACTTAAAAGCATGTGGATTAAATTCGTTAAGTCGAGGTACCACTGTATTTCTCACCATACTGTGGTGAATTTAGAGTAAAGCCTTCACCCTTCAATTATCTTGGCAACTGACTGAACCTCACATCTTTCCCTAGCAGGCTCCAAAATCTGTCAATTTTGTCTTCTTGTGGGATTTTCTTGCTAGTTGTATGTAAGTATGTAAAGAAACCTGATGTGATATAAATTCAATAGGCAGCTGTAATTAAATTCTGCTTTTCTCCTTACAGGGCTTACAGTGTTCTTATGCCCACATTCATCATGCTATGATCTTTTATTCTTTCAGTCACAAACATGTGTCCACTTCATCTGTTGTTTCTCTGTAATAAAATATCTTAGTCTCTGAGCATAAGCAGAGTTCCTTCCTCCTCCTCCTCCTCCTTAGTCAAAGAGGGGACTTCGCTCCCCCCTCTGTTCTCAGGTTGTTCCTTTTGTCACATAGGCAGGCTAAACAATAGCCCTTCTCTAGCAGAGGCAGACAGAAATCTGCATTTCTAAAGCTGTTTTCTAGGTATTGGGAGCTAATCCTTACAACTAAAGAGCCTGTCTGGCAGGTACCAGATTTTTTAAAAATATGGGACATTTCTGGGAAAATAATAATATGGGAAGACAGCAGGAAATGGGTTAAAACACAGGAGTTTCCTGGACAATACGGGACACTTGACAGGTATGGTAGTCACAACTTTGGAGAGGTGATTCTTCTTCAGTACAATGTGCAATCCGCTGTGCATTTGATCCACAATTTATTTTTAAATCGATAAGTGGATATCTGGTGACTTCCAGTGTCCTTGGGTGGCAATTACAGGGCGTGTCACATCTAATGGAATAACAATGGGCTGCAAAGCTTGTCCACTACTGATGTATAAAAAGTTGTGGTATTATCATACTTGGCACAATTTAAATCAAAGCATCATGTTTACATTCATGTGTTAGAACATATGCATACACTGGAGAATGTTCAGAAAAGAGAGAAAAATGAGTTTGGAATATAAACAATTTGACAAGAAGGCTCGCTCTGTTTATATTAACGACAACAAAATCCCAGGATATAATAAGCTTGACATGTTTATACACACATACACAAAAGAAGGCAGGAGACAATTGTTTTCATTTTCTGTAACAAGCTGAACAAGAATTAAGTGTTCTAAGGAAGATTTAGATTAGATATTCCAATGTGGAAAACACCTTTCCCAGAATGTTAAAATCTCTCAATTTCAATTTTGTAGTTTTCTCCCAATTCCACTTGCAGGTTTTTCCTGTCCTAGTTCCTTCTTGGGTCGTGAGACTTTATATGTTCTCCCTGCACTGAAATCAGTGCACATTTTAACTTGTTTTTCTGATGTGTGAGTTTATTTTTCTGAATTATGTAAATTTCTGTATTGACTAAGGTATACAATATTTGTCCATATTTTTAAAATTATGCACTTTTCAGTTGTTGCCATTTAAAAATGTGCACATTATTTTGTGAGCACTTTCTTCCCAGGTATTTTTGTAAGGCTCATAAATGTGCCAATCTACAATGAGGTCTGGTACAAACAAACAGTTCATACCTTGAATATTTATTTATTTATTTATTTATTTATTTATTTATTTATTTATTTATTTATTTATTTTAGTATTTATATACCGCCTGTCTTCCGGAAGAACTCTGGGCGGTTTACAGCAGTAGCAATAGTAACAAAATGAGCAAAAAACAAAGGAAAAACAGAAACAAAATCATGATGTACACCTCACAATAAAACTGCATCAAAAAACAAAGCAAAACAAAATTCATTAGGCAGCGGGCGGGACGAGGGGGAAGTAATTATTGGTCGCCAAATGCCTCATGGAAAAGCCAAGTCTTTAAGGCTTCCCATACCTATCAAGTCTGGAAGCAAAAACATATTTGGCTTTTCAGCCAGATACCTAAACCACTGAGCCATCAGGACCGCTCCAGATCCTATGGGATTCTCCAAACTTGCTCAACACATGCTTTTCCACCTGCTTTAAAATTAGGGCACGCCTAAGTGGCAGCCTTCTAAAGGCTATTGAACTTCAGTTCCCATCAGCCCTAACCAGCACAGTCAGTAGTGAGGATGAATGCTGCAGCCTAACAACACGTGGAAGGCTGAACATTGCTGACCCTGGCTGCAGAGGAATAGGGCTAGAGACACCATGAAACTCCCCTGGGAATGCTCCACTCCTAGCAAACCAAGATCTGAAATACTATTGCCAGAAGAGTCCTGAACACATCTTCAGCTTCACAGGGAAGGAAATCCAAGAGAGGAATGGAAGGACTGAAAAATTCTATTTGTGCAGCTCTCGCTCTCTCTGCAAATTGGCAGCCTTTACTGAGGAGAGGGGAGGCACAAGAGAACAACCTCACCCTGATATCCTCAGCAAGCAGTTGTGGAACCTCTGGCAAAACCCTTGGACTGCAAGAGATCTTGGCTGCCATAAAAACTTGAGACCTGCCACTTCTGTAAATAGAACGGCTGCCTGTCTCCATGTACAGGAGCGTGCTACGTGTCTCCGATGGTATGAGATTATGATTGGGTAACTCAGAGGAGATGCAGGAGTGGAACTGAAGTCTCTTGTTCAGAAGGAACATTTTCTGCCGTTTCTACTTATCTTGCACTTGAGATCAGCTCTTGTACAGCTGATATGGGTGCTGCTGATGGCTGTGGAATCTATGAGTCCCATTCCGGAGGGCCTGCTGCTTGTTGGGACAGCAGCCTCTCAAATAGGATACAAGTCACAAAGAAGGCATTCCTTAGCCCCATCCGGCAGGAGTGTTTTTGTTTGTTTGTTTTTGCCTAAATGGATGAGTGACTTGATAATTGACCATGGGCTTGTCGCACCTTCAAACAACAAAGTTTGACGTGCGAGCTTTCAGTGCCTGGTGGGTGTTGTTGTAACGTGACAATCTCACTTGGCAGCTCTTTTGTTCTCTCCTTTTTATCAGAAGCTGTAAATCACTAAACAAGGAACTTACTTTCCAGCTATTTCCTAGAATCTTACTTGAGGTTAACAGTGAAGATATTTTTAGAATGGATGACAGAGGAAGGAAGGGAAGGAAGATGGCATTTGATACACGGCATTTGATCCTATACTTAGATTTTCATAAGGCTCCTCCTTCTGAAGTGCACTTCCCTTTAAGAGACAGATGTCTGTAGGCTTTATGAATTGGGGGGGGGGGGTGGAGCCCTAGGCCAAGGGCAATGGCAAGGATGTATATAGGTTTCTACTAGGTTTCTATTTTGAATTTTTAACTTTTTAAATTTTGGTTCTGCTGTCTGCCGTCGACTTTTTTTGTTACTCTGGGGAACTTTTATTATTATTATTATTATTATTATTATTATTATTATTATTATTATT
>JAHTLZ010000010.1:45693508-45704606 GCA_023846285.1 Phrynocephalus versicolor
AAAAAAAATTTTTTTTGAAGCCCATATACATTGATTGCACCCTTGTTTTTTTGAATGATGAATCTAAATTGATTTAAATGGCACTTGTATGTCCTTCCTTTTGCCAGTGTGCAAAAAAACGGGGGACTGATGAAAATTAATAACAATTAATAAGAATTAATAGAATTAACTCAATATGAAGAATAAAGCTAAAAATTATTATAAAGTGTTAAACCTGACTGAAGGTATTAAGTCATGCTGGCATAGAACACAAAAAACCCAGGTGCCAGTCTCCAGAAATAGCGAATTCTTGTGGTTAAACCAAGATAAGGAGAAGCGAAGATGACACAGATAACATGGGCACCATCTCATGGTGCCAAAAGCGTCATTTTCTGGGAATTCAATCTCAAACTAAAAATAGGCAAAAGCCATTTCTGAGAATTATGACGAAATACGTAAGCTGCGGTTACAGAAAGAGTATAAAAGACCACGGAAACCATCACTCGGTGTCCAGAGCAGCAGGGCCTCTGGCCATGTTGCTCTCGGATCTTAAGCTAACCCATTCTCTGTCCTGTGCTGTACCTCTATCTGTCTTTAATAAACCTTTTTGCTATAACTAACTAAGCGTGGCAGCTTTGATGAACCACCAATGTCATGTATTAACAACTTATATAGGTGCATTGGCAACTCACAAAGAAGAACAACCAACACACCCAATTTCTTTAGCCTAAATTTATTCTTATCAGCTGCAAGCTAAGAGAACTTATTAGGCCGTTACTTCACGTCCCTTTCATTGCGGTTCACGGTCCCGTTTGGTACTGGTATGAAGTAATCTTACTGCACGTCCATTGTGTGACGATGGGAGTTCATCCCGACCACGCCCCCTGAACTGCGATTTAAGCAGGATGAGCGATTCCCTTCCCTGGCCTCAGGAATCTGCTCATCTCGCTTCTCGTTCTGAGACGAGAGCCCGTGAAGTAAGCCTTGTCGTGGAACGAGTGCCAATTGTAGATCGTTGCCATCTAGTGGCAGGAGTGCGAAGTGACATTCTCCAGTAAATTCCCTATAGAGTTAGCAATGCAGTGCTGAGATTTTAAAAGACAAACGCCTCAAAGTTTGCACCGTAACGCATTGAAGGCAAGGCTTCGGAGAATCGAAACATCGAAAAACAGAAGGTCGGACCGAAAACAAAAGAGAACGAAGGCATAAAATTTCACATCTCATAACGGAACAAGGATGTACGGTAACAGTTGTCCCAGTATTTATTTATTTATTTATTTATTGAATTTCTATCCCGCCCATCTTCCCTAGGGAACTCTGGGCGGCTTACAATGAGCTGATCCAATCAGCTAAACAATACATCAAAATGTAAATACACAATACAACACAGAACAAACGTAACAAAGAGCACAATAATTGAGCACTCTTGCCATAAACTTACAGCTAGCTCCGCATCTGACCGAGCAAATAAGCAGATGGCAGGACAATGACCAAAAATAAATAAATAAATAAATAAAATAAAATAAAATAAAATAAATAAACAAGGTCACCATTGGCCTCGCAGAAAAGCCAGGTTTTTAACACTCTGCGGAAGGCCGACAGGGACTCTGCAGAGCGCACTTCGCTAGGTAAGCAATTCCAAAGGGATGGGACGGCCACTGAGAAGGCCCGGTTCCGGGTAGAAGTTTTCCGGGCCTCTCTAGGGGTGGCCACCCGGAGCGAGTGCGCTCGTGACTGCCAAACTGGACGGGGCGAGGTTGATCACTGGGCGATCCACTCTGACAGGTAGTCCGAGCCCAAGCCATGGAGGGTTTTATAAACTAAAACCAAGACCTTGAATCTGATCCGGGACGCAACGGGTAGCCAATGCAAGCGAGCCAGGACTGGGGTGATGTGATCGTGGCGGCGCACACCCGCCACCAGCCTGGCTGCCACATTTTGCACCCGCTGCAGTTGCCGGAGGAGAGTCAAGGGCAGCCCCATGTAGAGAGCACTGCAGTAGTCCAACCTCGAGATCACCAACGCTTGCACTCCTGTTCTCAAGGAGTTGCCGTCTAGATATGGGCGGATCTGGGCAATCTGACAAAGATGGTAAAACGCATTCCTGGTCACGGTCGCTACCTGGGCTTCCATGGTGAGGGCCGGATCCAGAACCACACCCAGATTCCGAACCCTGTCCGCCAGCTGGAGGGAAACACCCTCCAGACTGGGGAGGGGGCCTCCATATCCAGACGGGGAACTCCCGAAGAACATCACCTCGGTCTTCTCGGGGTTGAATTTATGAGGATATGATAGCTATGTTTAAATATTTGAAAGGACGCCATACTGAAGAGGGAACAGGTTTGTTTTCCATGGCTTCAGAGACTAGGACTCGGGGCAATGGGTTCAAACTACAGGAAAAGAGATTCCATTTGAACATTAGGAAGAACTTCATGACGGTTAGAGCTGTTTGGCAGTGGAATATGCTGCCCCAAAGGAGGGTGGTGGAGTCTCCTTCTTTGGAGGTTTTTAAGCAGAGGCTGGATGGCCATCTGTCGAAAATATTGTGATGGGGTTCCTGCATGGCAGGGGGTTGGACTAGATGGCCCTTGAGGTCTATCATTAATCACACCCATGGGTACACGGGAACAGGGACCGAAGCAGAAGAAGACCACATGACCGCGACTGACATCAACACGCAACGAACTTCCTCCCGGAACGAGAATGGACGTGAAGTAACCGTCCTTGCTGCACTCTTCTTCCTCCTCATCCTTTTGTACTGGAGTACACACAACAAGCGTTCTCTTTTGGCTTCCTCTCTTCATGTAGTATGGTTTGACAACCTGTATGGCATTAAGATCACCATGCCCAATGGAAGGAAGGAAGGAAGGAAGGAAGACATAGACTTTTTCAAACTATTGTTCTGAGGCGTTGTGGTCTTCTCTCACTTGCTGCTATTTGAATTTTTGAGATTTCTTCAGACTCCTTTTTTTATTACCACTTTCATACACTGTCCCCAACCATCTCTGCCAATGTGGAACAATGTGGAACTTTAAATATTCGCTGCTAGCTAGAAACCTCCAGCCACTCACTTCATTTGCCAGTAGAATTCCACAACACAGACTCAAACAAAGAATAGGGGATTATAGAATGTTCACCATAAGAATGTAACCACTTTGTGATTCTGTCCCTTTGTAAGGCAGAAACCTCTCTTGCACACAGCCATAAACGTCCTTCCATAAGGTACAAAAGAGCTTCTTGATCTGCAGTGTAATTACTGTTCCCTTTATCTAGTGAAGTGTCCATTTCTAGAATTGTTCATTTCTTTGTTCATCAAAAACACTCAAACAGGTTTAAATTTTATGCCACGTAACAAGGGTTCTTTTACAAGCTGCTGCTCTTTAATATTGAGTAGGGAGAGGATGGTGCAGAAACTTTGAGTCCAATAAATAAATAAAACCATTCAACATTAGCAGATTCTTTTCAAATAAAATCTAGTACTGAATGTAACACTCTACATGAAGAATTTATAATCTTTGAGTCAAAAGTTATATCTCTTATTTCATAAATCTGGAAGAATGATGAATAATGATTAAACAACATGGGAACAGCAGGGAGCCCAACAGAGGAAATAAAAACAGCTCTAAAACATGAATTGCAAATAAAAGATGAGGATAGTTTTTCCATTTAAAAATAAGTTTTGAATCTTATTTTACTTTTCATTTGAACATTGTGCTTGTAAAGCTATAACAAAAAAACCCAACACCGATTTCTCCAGACTCAACCCATAAAGTTTGACATGAATCATGGTGGAGCAAATTCAGAGCTAGGATCTTTTGCATTAGGTAAAAAATTGTCAATACATCAGGAGTGTACTTATCCCTAAACATGTAAACTGAGAATGGGAAAAAATCAATTTATTATGGCCATCAGTTTTCCCACTGTGTCTTATTTCTCTTGCCATGATTATCGCTGAGGTTGGTGGATTCATCTATTTGGCTAGTATTCAGCAGAATATTTAAAAAATAATGGAATATTTATGAAGAAGCTGATAGTAGAAGATTTGCTGATTAAGATTTGAGGAATTATGTAATTAATTAAAATTTGAGGAATTATGTAATTAATTGGATTAGCATATTGAAGCAACAAATAGCCATTCTGCTGCAGGCTTCTAGAGAGTGATGCTAACAATATATAATTTTGTCTTTATAGATGAATGAATTGTTTTGGGGGGTGGGTTGAGGGTCCTTAGCCAAAGGCTTTTTGTGTTTTAATTGTGTTTTATAATTCTAATTTACCATTAACTAATCTTAAATATTTTATCACACAAGATTTTAAAGTATTTATCATTTCGACAAAATGGAAATGAAAGAAATTTAATATTAAAGGGGTTGATTATGGGACTAAGTTATCATTAGTGCAAATTTATTTTATTCAGCACATTATGATTCTGTTTATTCCACCTGAATGATAATTGATTGCTAGTGGTATATTTGGATAGAATATCATTCATGCTGATGCTGTATATTTTAATAGTATATTAATGTTATATTTATATTTTAATACCATGTCTGTATACTGGATGTTTTTGATCACTGGAATGTGCTCTGATGTACAGCACGACGACGACGACGACGACAACGACGACGACGACGACGACGACGACGACAACGACAACAACAACAACAACAACAACAACAACAACAACAACAACGATCCTATAGTTTGCTGTGGGGCTATTAGACATCTCATAAAATATATCCGCTCTTTTCCATGAAGGTTGTTATATACTGGTCTCTTATTTTTATTATTACATACTCTCTACTTTATTAATTAACTGACAAAAAAAAACCTCTAACAGCCTTAAGGGTCAACTATGTTACCTGTTTGCCTTACAGGTTGCATCACGTGTGGCATAGCTTACATCAGAGAGAGAAAAATTCTGTGACTGCATGGCATATAGCCAAGCCAGGGATAGTCTGGTGTTTTTCACTAGCCACAAATGGAATAGGTGGTCCTGGTGGAAACTGCCTATCTAAGCCAAGATGGCTCTTTTTCTTACAGTTATATTTGTCTGCCGCTGCCCTATGGACTGATGTCACACAGTACCTGATCATATTGGTTAAATAGGCTACAGCTATTTCACCTGTGGAAAGCAAACCAGGTCCCCCCCCGCCCCATTCCCCTGTTTAATCACATCCTTAGTTTCCTTTGGTTAAGAGAGCACTGAAACCTTGTAATGTCTCTATTAGAGATGGGCACGAAATGAACAATTTTTCGTTTCCATTTTCATTTTTTTGTTTTGTTACATAATGAAATGACAAATGAATTTTGTCTATAAAATGAAACGAAACGAATAGAAACACCGGAAATTTTGTCGTGCGTTTCGTTTCCGTTACTGCAATATGAGTGAATTGCTTAAAATGCTAAAAAAAATCACAAAAAATCAAAATTAATGGTAACAAAATGGTAACAAAATGAACGAAAATGAAAACTAATCTTTTGCAAAAATTCACGAAAAACAGAAACGAAACGAAACGGACCCTCCAAACGACAAACGACAAACGAAATGCCATTTTTTTTATTCGTGCCCATCTCTAGTCTCTATACATTCACAGATACCCAAACAGAGCATAGGTTTTTCTTTTGGAGATCTCTCACCTCTGTGGCACAACAGGAAATGACTTTCAGAGGTGTTTTGACACCTGTGAAAAGTGTGCCCGTTTGGCCAAGCAACTGCTTATTTTAGTTACAAATTTTAATACTGTGGCTCATATTTTTTAAAAGAATAATTTTAATTTATTTGCTACTGTAATGTTAAAAGAAATATAATCTGTCTTACTGTTATTATTATTTATTTTTATTATTTATTGGATTTTTTATACTGCCCATCTGGCAGCAAGCTCACTCTGGGCAGTTAACAACAATTGATGAATACAATACAGGGAAAATAAACTCAAATAATTCATTACTTGAATACAATATGATACAATACAATAAACTAAAATACAGTAATATAATAAAAATAAAATTAACATTAACCTGTTCCAGAGAAGACTGCGGCCAAGTGACCTTCATGCTTGCTGAATCCAGGCATCTTCAATATCCATTCCCAACTCTTAATTTTTATGATGTTATTTCAAAATGGATTTGACCTGGACAACCCTTCAGATAAAGAACTGCCATGTGTAAAGTAGGACATATGGCCATACAAGTCATCAGTGCCATATCTGGGCCTTTCTTCTTTCTCTTCTCAGCTGGTACTAATTGTATATAGAATAGTGGTTCCCAACCTTCGGTTCCCAGATGCTCTTGGACTCAAGTTCCCAGAAGCCTTCACCACTGAGTATTCTGGCCAGGATTTCTGGGAGTTGTAATCCAAGAACATATTGGAATTCAAGGTTGAGAAGCACAGATGCAAAGGCTGGGTGGCTAGATGTACCTGCATAGGTATAGAAAAGCATTTCTCAAAATATGGTTTTACAGAAAGAGTGAAAAGGATTGAAGGCAAACAGTGTCTGATTAGAGAGGAAGCTTCTATTTCAAAGAAGTAAACAGAGCCGGACCTACAATTAGGCAAAGGGTAGCAGCTGCCTGATATATTGGATGCTGGTGGGGTAGAATAGGCTTTGTGGAACAGTGATGAGGTGTCAGAGACCAGAGCTGTTTGTGCAATTTGCCCTGCACCTATAAACTAATTAGCCATATTCAGCTGCAAAAAGTGACATTATCCCATTGCCAGAATAAGAATAGAAAAAAGACACAAGTGCCAGTCTGAACATCACCTGAGTATGGATTGGGTAATACCAACATGTCCTTCACTTATGGGCAACCAGAGATCATGGACCAGGTATAATGAATAAAAGCCTCTGCACAATTTGGAAAGAGTCTAATTCTTTAAAACTGTTTGGGTCTGTGCTTCTTGTTTATAGCCCGAAGATGAAAATCAAAATCTAAAGTATTACAACTATAACAAATTTCTTCCAACTATGATTCTGTTATTTCTATGATTCCAAGATATAGAATGGTTTACTGTTATACTGTAGTAATATGTACCAGCAGATGGTCGCTTTTCAAGTAGCTGGAACAAGTTACCCTTAAAAAACTAACTTCCCAGGCTCTACTCCCTGTGAGAAAATGGCTGGGTTTGGGCTTGAGAACATCATAACACAACTCGTTGATTTCAAACAGCTGTGGGGGAAGTATCTTTCCTCAGTAAGAAAAGCCTGTTGCTCAGTCAGGGAAAGGAATGTTATGTTATGTGTTATGTGCTGTATCCTTTGCTTGTAATGAAATTAGTTTTGAGAGCTTTCTTATTCAATCTTCTATTTCTATTGCACACAGGGTTCCTACCCATCAGATTTTCCCTTGAGGTTGTTTCAAAGGCTGTGCAATGATGAACTGGAGCCAGGGAAAACAGTGGCATGGGGTCCAGGGTTGGCTGACAGAGGGGGAAAAGATAAGGGAATATCAGCAGTTGTTTATGATATATTGTGTGTCTGGTTCTAAAATCATGCTCAGGAGTATGAGCTCATCTCATCCCTTGCAGCACACAAGGGTGGGAGATAGAAATTATACTGTGAAGCAATGACATTTCATGTATGCCTTTGCATTTAGGAAATTTCCCAAAGATGAGAGAACTAGTAAAAAAGAAGCTGGAGGAGAAAATTGAGAGAGTCCAAACACTCCAAGAGGTATGGAGGCTGTTCTCAAAAGCAAAGACAGAGGCCCAAGGCCCAACTGGAATGCATGCCCAAAAGGAAAAAGGTCACTGCCAGTCCAAGAGGACTCCGATGTGGCTTACAGGAGCTGTTGGGGAAGTGATCAAAAGCAAGAAAAGTTCATTTACAAGATGGAAAGCTTGTCTGAATGAGGACAACAGGCAGAAACATAAATTCTGGCAGAACAAATGCAAAGCAACAATCAGGAAATCAAAAAAGACTTTGAGGAGCGTGTAGTTAAAAACACTCAAAGAAATAGCAAGGACTTCTTTAAGTACATTAGAATTAAGAAGCCAACTAGGAAGGCCATTGGAACATTAGATGACAATGGTAGGCAAGGGATTATTAAATAGGAAACAGAGATTACAGAGAGACTCAATGAATTCTTTGCTTCAGTGTTCACTGAAGAAAACAGAGACCACGTGCCCAAACACAGCCTATCTTCGTAGGGAGGGAAACCAAAGAATTAAGCCAGATAGCAATGACCAGGGAGGAGGTCCTTGCATGTCTTGTTAAACTAAATGCTAACAAATCACCAGGACCAGATGCCATCCATCCATGAGTTTTCAAGGAACTTAAAGATGGAATTGCTGATGTCCTAGGCAAAATATATAATCTTTCCCTCAAATCAGGCTTTGTGTCTGATGACTGGAAAGTAGTGACTGTAACACCAATCTTCAAAAAAAGATCCAGAGGTGATCCAGGAAATTACCTACCAGTCAGTTTGACATGAGTCCCAAGTAAAGTGATAGAAACTATCCTAAAAGATAAAATTATTAGGCACATAGAAGAGAAGGCGCTGCTGAAGGAGAGCCAACATGGCTTTTGCAAGGTCAAATCATACCTCACTAATCTGCTGAAATTTTTGAGAGTGTCTACAAGCATGTGGATAAGGGAGATCCATTGACAATGTTTATCTGGGCTTTCAGAAGGCTTTTGACAAGGTCTTGCATCAAAATTTGCCAGTCATGGAATAAAGGGACAGGTCTTGTCCGGGATCAACAACTGGCTTAGGGACAGGAAACAGTTCTCCAAGTGGAGGGAGGTAAACAGTGGGGTCCCCGAAGGTTCAGTACTGGGACTCCTGCTTTTCAACCTCTTCATAAATGATCTAGAAGTAGGAGTAAATAGCAGGGTAACCAAATTTACTGGCAACACTAAATTATACAGGGTAGTAAAAACTGAGAGCGATTGTGAGGAGCTCCAGAGGGATCTCTTGACACTGGAGGAGTGGGCAAACCAGAGGCAAATGAGCTTCAACATTGGCAAGTGCAGAGTGATGCACACTGGGGCAAAAATACACAATTACATTTATAAACTGATGGGGTCTGAACTCTCTGCAACAAACCAGGGAAAGGACCTTGGTGTCCTGATGGACAGCTCAATGAAGGTGTCCATCCAGTGTGCTGCAGCAGTGAAAAAGCAAACTCAATGCTAAGGATCATTAGGAAGGGTATAGAAAATAAGTCAGCAAATGTCATTTTGTCTCTTTCTAAATCTATGGTAAGGCCCCATCTGGAGTATTGTGTACAATTCTGGTCACCATACCTCCAGAAAGATATTGTGGAAATGGAAAAAAGTGCAGAAGAGAGCAACCAGAATGATTAGGGGACTGGAACGCCTTACCATCTGAGGCTGCAACGGCTGGGCTTCTTCACTCTTGAATGACCGTGTCTAAGAGATAACCTGAATGAAGTTTATAAAACCATACACCAGGTGGACAAAGTAGATAAGGAAAAACTCTTTTCCCCATTGCACAACACTTAAAACACTAAGAAACTTTTGGGTGCTAGATCTCAAACAAATAAGAGAAAGTATTTTTTCACCCAAAGGATTCCCAAAATTTTTGTCACATCTTCATGAGAAAAGATGGTTAGAATTGTAAGATAGTTTTAAGCTTTGTTTAAATAGCAGCCTGGGGGGGGGGCTTTTTTTTTTAGTTTTTAGTTTTTACAGAATGAAAGGGGTGCCATTTTGAATCAAATTGGGCAACATACAGTTTATTACCATTGAGAGCCATGCAAGGTAGCACCTAAAGTGGTGGCTTCACAATGGGAAGACTTTCATTCAAGGCTCTTCTTAATGGTGGAGTCTCTGAATGACCTTGAGCAATCTAAACTCCCTCCCTAAGCACTTGGTGAGAATAAATTTGGGGGAGGGAAATGTTGTATGCCTTTGCAAGAAGCATAGAGCACAGTAAAATAAATGTACAAAACTAAATTAAATCTGGGGCAATGACACCACCCACAATCAAATGCACAGTTAGATACTCCTGAATCTTCTTGCACCCTCCCTTTGACATATCAGTTCTCCAGTCATGAATTTGCGTTAAAAAGCGAGGCAGTTGTTTAGTGGAAAGGCTGTTGATTTTGCCAGATGTACACCTCTGAAACAATCTCTTTAGCACCAACAAAAAGAAAAAGCTGCCAGGGCAGCAAATCTTTAAAGGTTTGAAGATTAATGTTATGTAACACAACCACCATAGAAAAGAATCTTAGTCCCTGGGATGTTTTCAGGGTTGTCTTCATTTGATTTTTAAAAAATAACTAATGTGACAGTTGATTTGTTCACAACATCCGTTAGCTTGGCTTTTAATCTGACACAATGCCATCAATTTTATTATCCATCTAACCTTTCCTCCGAGTTGCACAGGGAGAAATAGTCAAGAACAATTAAAACATAAATTGAGTTGTAGGCACATCCGCCTGAGCATGACCTCATACCTTCGCTTATTTCACAGCCAGAAGAGAAGACAAAAGTAACCAATATATTGGTAGCGCTCAGGGTTTTACTGCTGAAATATAATTCTTGATATATATAGTGATTCATGATATACCTTGGGTCCTTTTCCAAGGAGAAAGAGTGGGGTAAAACTATTCAAAATAAATACATAAAATTAAATATCTCATAGTAAAAATGAAAATGAAATCTGACACATCGGTAGAGCACAGTGAGGCTGCGGGTTCAGCAGAAAGAGAGCACCCATGGCTCTCCACCTGCTGAACTGAAAAGGTGGCCAGCAAAACTCCTTTTTACTGAATTATTTTGGGGGTTTGGGGGGAGGTTCTTAGCCAAAGGCATTTTGGTTCTTAGCCAAAAGCTCATTTTGTGAGCTGTTTGGGATAACCTGGTCTGAGACCAATCCCTGCTTCGGTCAACTGTGGAGGCAGGAGCATTTAGGCCTCAGGAGTTAATAGGGTAATTTGGCAAGCAGGGGGTTAGATTGCCATACTGCATCAATTCAGCTGTGAAGCACACAACTAATATGTTTTGTGTGCATATTTAACATCTGCTCCACCATTCTAGCTACATTAAAGCAAACAAGTAAGGATCAAACACTCTCCGATAGAGGGAAAGAGAGAAATGTGGAGACTTCTTCTTCTTCTTCTTCTTCTTCTTCTTCTTCTTCTTCTTCTTCT
>JAHTLZ010000010.1:45705694-45728870 GCA_023846285.1 Phrynocephalus versicolor
ATCTATCTATCTATCTATCTATCTATCTATCTATCTATCTATCTATCTATCTATCTATCTATCTATCTATCTATCTATCTATCTATCTATCTATTTGGGAAGAACTGAGCTATGTATGCCAGTTTGAGCTCACTGGAGGAAAAGTGGGGCATCAATGCAGCAAATAAAGGAAAGCAAAATAAAATAAAATAAACCACATGAACTCAGAACTATGCTTATATAGACTTGTGAAAAAAGTACCTGAGTTTTCAAAGTCTCAACACTGACATAAATTTCACCTTTGGCTTCTCGTGGCTTCCCTGTTCTGAAGTTTGACTCAGTGCTTACCCATGAGCTTCTAGTTTCCCAAAGGATTTTGATTGTGGACTAGAATTGGCAGGGAGTTGTGCTGGCCTTATTCTGAATGGAACTATAGCAGATGATATTGAAACATCCATATAAATTAATATGCCTGGGATACTGTACTCCAGGGTTTTGTAGAAGAAACAATTCAGAAAAGGCTGGTGAATTCAGAAAGAGGAGGAGTTCTACCAGCACATTTCTGGGACCAACACTTCAGCGTTCTTTGCCTTGTTTAACTCATTTGTTTTGCATTACATCAAATAACAAGTAGGCGTATAATTTGGGCACTTGCAATAACTTTCATCTACTTTACATGTATTTGTTGTAACTGTCAAACTCGCCTTGCAAAGAGACAAAACAGATTGTCATCATTTGCAAGACGTGTTGATGATTTTTTAAAAGCTGCCTGCTGCGCTTCTTTTTAAGAGAGGCTGCATAGACATGCACGCAAGGGCAGTGCCCCCAAAAGTAGGATGCCCAGGGATGGTCGCTTGCAAGGACAAAGTGTGCTGCCAGTCTTGTGCCAAGGCCCTGACCTGGAGAAACAGGCATTAGAAGTATTGTGCAGGATCCATTTATGGAGGAGCACAGCAGGCTTGCTGGTTCCTCATTTGAGACATTTGGGAGGGCTGGGTATATGAGTCATGGCCTGGCTTGAGACCTGTGAGCTCATCCTCATTCTCAAGTGACAGGAGGGATTCACACATAGGCACCCACCTCATTAGCCCCCTGCTCTGACACTCCAGATGTTCATCCACAGCAGTTGGGTCATCTGATAAGAGGACTTTTGCACTGTACCATGACAAATTCACTTGCAAGGTACAGCCTATAAAGGAGTGGCCATTTTCATTCCTCCAAACACTGTGTTTGCAATTGTTTGTTTGCTCCAGGGTCCCCAGGGCCACTGCTGCAGGGGGAGGGGCCAAATATATGTGGTTTTCAAAGGTGAGCATATGGGGTGTGAGAAGAATGCCAAGGATGACTGCTTGTTATGGGTGATGTATGTTGTGAATTCTGTGCAAAGGCCCCGAACTGGAAAAGCAAGGAAGACATTAGGTCTGGATTAAGGTTTAAAAGGATATATGATGAGAATATTGTGCAACTTCTACCTACTCAGTAAAAAATATTAGTCTGCCAAGTTTATTGAGTTTATACTGTTGACGAGCATAAAAATCCATTGCCCCATGAAAAAGCATGATCTGAAAAACCTTATCTGTGTTGATTAAATGCCATAAATTTGCATTATCTAAGCTTTCCTTTGATACTCAGAAATATACACTATCATTAACACAAGACACATTTTTTCATAGATATATGCTTCTATTCTTTGAGTTGACTTTATGATCAATGCCGTTTTGATCACCTTTGATATACCTTTTCATATTCATTATTCTTTGAAGGTAGCTTAAATGCTAGAATCTTCTCTCGTTTACTTTCCCACTCTTTAGGCATGGACCATGATTGCTTAGATGCATTTCTGTTAGTACCACTGTCAAACTGACAGCCCAACCAAAATGCCAAATATTGTTTATACCTGTGGCTTTCTGGCTCTGTGGAAGACATGCAAATATTGTATCTTACAGAAAATCATAATAATGAAGTTGGTCTGCTGTTTTCCAAGTACGGCTGATCTGCCATCACCTCCAGTTCCTCAAGAAGATTCCCACAACAGCAAGGGAGCAACTTACACCTTTCTCCTTTCCCGGGATCCATGCCAATCTGCATAATCACCAATTAAGTTGTTGCAATAACAGCTAAACAGGTGAAGCATTAATGAACCAATGCAGACTCAGCTTTATGCATGCAAATGAGGCCATATAAAATAGAGAGGAAGGGAAGGAAAAGTCACCCAAGAGCACAACACTGACAGTCAGACAGTTCTGCCTCTTATATAACCAGCAAGTGGATTGAAGAGAAGCCTGCTCCACTGCAGTCCCCTTACCCTGGCCTCCACTGCCTTCCAATCCTGTCAACCAATGGTGAGCACCAAGGCAGCCGAACTCCTAGCATTCACAACACCATTCTCAGATGTATGCAGAGGCCACCATGCTGCCTGACTGCTGACTATGGGACCCCTGGCTAGGGCTATCATTCTAGACACAAGATTGGAGATCTCGGGAAATTAAGGCCCTTTTTTCTCAAATAAATTATTTCAGACACATTCAGTAATAATGTGTCCTAAATATTGACTGATTGACTATCTGCAGGAAAATATCTTTATTTAGCTTTCCTCTATAAATATTGATGGACTGATGTATGCCACAATAGCAAATTTGTTCATAGAATTCTCTGATTATGTTAGCCAACTAACTGATTGGCTTGTCAATAGATATATCATGAATAAACATAACCATAGAGGGGCATGGTAGCTCAACAGACTAGGGCTCTGAAAACTGTTGGCTGCAAAGTCAGCAGCTCAGCAGTTCGAATCCCGGGTGCCACACAGTGCAGCGAGCTCCTGCGGATAACCCCAGTTCCTTCCAACCTAGCAGTTTGAAAGCATGTAAATGCAAGTAGATAAATAGGTACTGCCCTAACAAGTGGGAGGGTAAACAGTGTTTCATATGCAGAAATGCATTCAGCCATGCCGGCCACATGGCTATGAACTTGCACAACACTGGGTCTTCGGCTTGAATACGGAGATGAGCACCGCCCCTAGAGTAGGACACGACTAGCACGCTTGTGCAGGGGGAACCTTTACCTTTAAACATAACCATGGCAATTAGCAGCCATGGTTATGCTGAACTCCCTAATTCAGAAGTTGATGTTTTAGAAAACAGTAGGTTCATGGGCTTCTTGGAAGCATCTAGCTGGCCACTGAAGAAAGTGAATTATGGGCAAAGATGACATTCTGATTGGATTCCACCACCTCCTTAGCCACAGGCTGCTAAGTTAAAATTGATATACTACCCATCATCTATCAATTCTTAATGATGCATTGAGACAGAGGTTTAAGACTGGAATATGGCACTTTCAAAATCTGTTCCCCAGAGGATCTATAAAAAGATCATGTTGGAAGAGGACAAGCAAAGCTATGCAGCTTCCTTCCTGGTACCTCTTCCTCTTCAGCTGTCCTCTCCCCACAACAACATACAGCCTAATTGTTACATAAAACACATCCAATTCTGTCTCATCTGTTGTCCATTTATCCTCATCATTTGGAAGAGGGCTGATTCCTATTTCCGCGCCTAGTTCCTAGAATGGCAAAGAGCATGGCTGAGCAGAAAACTCTTGCACCTTGTAACTCAAACCACTTGAACTTAACATACAAAGCGGACTTTGATCCAGAAAAGGAAGACATACCATATGGGCTATAAATCTACTCCAACATAAGAGTAGACAGTATGGCATTGGGCACTAACCACAATGCTTGAAAGAGATCTCCTTTAAGAAGGAAAGACTGTCTGCTCATAATAATGCAAGTGTCCCTCAAGATCTGTTTGGCAAATTACCCTGCCTTTGTTTGCAACTGGCGAATGACAGATAGCACAGGTCGGTTTCCATATCTGGTATCTCCAACATGTAGCACAGAAATATTTACTGGCCTGGATGACACTGCAAGAATTTTCCACAGCATGTGAGCTCAGCCATAGTTTGTTGTTGCTGTTGTTGATACTGATTTGAAATGGAGACACTCTGATCAATCCTGTGATAAAAGTACAGGAGGAGGAACTCAAACCCTTATCATAGAATGGTAGAAAAATTGGGTTGGAAGCAGTCTATAAGACCATTGAGTCCAGTCCCTGCTCAGTAAAGGAATCCAAACCAAAGGAGATCTAACAGACTCATCATGGTGTGGAAAGATCACTCACATTTCCAAGAGTGCTTTAAAAGGACCAATGTGTTGTTTATATATTTTCCCTTTCACAGTCAGCTCCTAGACAGGTAAAAAATTGCCATTCACTATTTTGAATTGTGTTTTCTTAAGTAGAACAATATATTTTAAAAGGAAGTTCATGCAACTAGCATATTTTTGAGATTTGTTACACAGTACTAAAATTATCATCAGCCCTGTGCTATTATTATTATTATTATTTTAAAAAACCCAAATATTCTTTTCTTCACCCACTTTTACTGAAATGTTTATCCAACCAAAAAGGAAACAAGATGGAACCCCAGTTAGGGGTTAAAGATTTGGTGCCTTTCTTGCAAAGCAAGGCTTTAAAAAGCAGCTGAATGCTTATTTATGCATCATGTAAACATTTAATAAAAATTAAATTATCTACCACTGGAGAAAGAATGATTCGGCTCACATATATCAACATGTCTTGATAAAAAAAATGAGTGCTGGCTGTATACACTGCAAGAGGTTTCACTTGATAGCCAATCCACTCATCACAAACTGCACGAAAAGAAAGGACTGGTCCACTCCAGGTTTCCCCTTGAATCATGAAAACTTGGTTGTATGCCTCACTCTGACTAATCTAGACAAAAGTATTTTTCTAATGCCGGTTTAGGAGATGCACTGGGAAAGGGAGGAGGTGTGTGAACTTCACAAGGTGATTTACCTCCCACAACCTTTCCTTGTACTTATCATATAATGTCGCCACACCTTGCAAAACTTGCATGGGAAACACATCACAGAAGCCTCTGAAGTAATAGGTCAGGGAGGGCGAGCAGAGAAGCAGGTAGGCAGGCTTCAGTGAGGTAGCGCAGTTGTCTTGTTTTGGCTTCTTGCTTGTTTCTGGGTAACCAACAGGGCCTGTAAGTGTTACCTGAAGAGGGAAACAGAAACACATACAGCATTCAATGTCCTTTGGCCAAGTTGGCTTTGTGCCAGTTCCTCTGGCTTGGTGGGCTTGTGTCTACAGCCCTATGGGACAATGGGGCTTGTAGCAGGGATTTATGGGTGCCATGTCTATGAGAAACAAACATTTCCAAACCAACCAACTCTACACAGCTGACAGGGCAGGGTGCCGTATGTGCCGCTCCGCTCAAATAACAATTTTTTTTGCAATGGCTCTTCTGAAGTGTTCTGCTTACCTGCTGAAGTGGGTTGGGAGGCAAGATGAACATAGGTGGCCTGGGAACACCCAGCCTATCTAGTCATGGTGAGATCATCCAGGTACCTAGTGATTAATATCGTGTGGATCCTAAAGATGGGAATGAAGCAAGTGTGCCATGTCATCTAATTCACTGGCACGGCACCTCAGTGCAGCGTGCTCACTTTCCCCACCATCCCCCAGCTGAGTCCCCCACTGAGCAGCCCACATGTGCTGCTCCTTCCCTCCATGGCATGATTTTCCATTCCAGGAGGCACCCAGACTTCCCTCCTCCACCTCCTTCAGCAGCTGCCTGCTCAGACCAGGAGGCAGGGCAGGGATTCCTGCAGCAGAGCCTGTGAGTGGGCAGCTGCTGGAGGAGGAGAAGTCTGGGTGCCTGCTGGAATGGGAGATCCCCCAATGGAGGGAAGGAGCAGATCAGTGTGTGTGGGGGGGGGGGGTTGGCTGGAGGAGGGTGGGGAAAGTGATTTCATGGTTCCTGGGGTTTCAGAACCAAAACTGTAATGCTTAGAGAGGGGCTGTTCCATATAATGCCACAGAGGTGGGACAGGCATAAACTGGGAGGAGAAGAGGCAGAACACACATATAACTAGAGATGGGCACGAATTGCAAAAATGACATTTCGTTTTTTGTTTTTCGTTGTGGGTCCCGTTTTGGTTCATTTTCGTTTTTCTGAGTTTTTTGAAAAAATTAGTTTCGTTTTTTCATTTTTTCGTTTTTCATTTTTACCTGCTTTTTGCACAATTTAAAGCATTTCCACACGCGGGCATCCCCCAATGCCCCAGAACAGAGGGAAAACACTAAAAAAAATGATGTTGGCAGAGACACAGTATAGACTAGGTACGCAGGGAGGCTGCAAAGGCAGCGGCGGGCATTGCCCAGGGCGTAAGGCAGCCGCAAAGTGACTGCACTGTGGGGCAGGGAAGGGTACTCATCAAGAGGTACGCACACACACAGGGAGGCTACAAGAGAAATTTATTCTTTCTCTCCCCTAAGAGCCAGGCTGCAGCCAGCAGGACCACAGAGACACAAACCTGCCTGGCTGGCCTAAAGTAACAAGTCGCAGAGACAGCAATCTCACCCTAACTCCTACCGCAGACTGCAAGGAGGACGGGGGCTGCCAGAGCTTTTTATGCCCTCTGTGGCTGCCACACCTACCCAGTCTGCAACCTGGGCATGCTATTGGTTGAAGTTGTCCAAGAATTTACACGATCCCATCACATGGCTTGCATCAATTTTGAGACTGGAATCCATTTTGTCATTAAAGGAAAAAGAAGAAATACATTGCGATGGGAGAAAGACAAAAACAAACGTTTTAAGGACCCCAACCCCCTGGTAGGTAATAGTTTCAAATAATTATCACTACATTTTTATGGATGTCCAGGGTGTTTTAATACCCAAGAAATCAATATTAGGTATCTGGGAGCCATTTTGGGTTGATGTCCCCTAACTCCCCTTAAAGGAAAAAAATACAGCAATCTGAGAAAAGACATAAATGCACGTTTTAAGGACCCCAACCCCCCTGGTAGGTATTATCAGGCGGAATAAATAATTATTGCTGGGTTTTTACGGATATTCAGGACGTTTTTTAACATTTATAAACAGCTCATTTCATTGCATGTCGCCATCAATGAAAACGAAACGTAACAAACCTAATTTTCATGGTTCTGTTTGGTTCGTTCCAATCTCATCACAATTTTCATTATTCGTTTCGTTACGTAACGAAACGAACAATGAATAACGGAATGAATTTTTTTTCGTTTCGTGCCCATCTCTACATACAACCTAGCTGTAGTGCCAGCTAAGGGTGACTGGCTTTTAAGCTTTTAAGACATCCTTTTCTTCCTGAGCTACCCAACCTACAGTTTGCCTTTTTGCCAGAAGACCAAGAGAAATATAGCAATTTTCTGAGATCTTAGCCAGTGTCTGAAGACCAAGCAACCCTTCTTTCCTGAACATATGTACTATTTGTGATGGGACATTATATCTCAAATAATATAGAAAGCAACAGAATGTCTACTTCTTGAACATAGTTTTGGTTCCCTGGCTCCTTCACAGGACATCTAAATCTGCCTAGAGTTCACATTTTGTCTTGTTTTTAACTCAAAAATAAGCCAGAAAGAGGCAGTGGTGTAGCGTGGGTTGCCAGCACCAGGGGCAAGAAATATGTTGTACCGCCTGGACATATTGTACCCATCGTTACTAACTTACTATCTCTGTGCCCGTCATACTATGCCACTGCTACAGCACACCCCTGTGCCCTTCCCACTGCCCCATGCACCCTTCCCATTGGCTCCCTAGATGATCCTGCTGGTTCCTCCTCCTCCATCATTACAAACGGGTGATCCAGCACCATGGGTCTTGATCCGGTGCCATGGGGCCCTAATCTGGCACTGTGCAGCACTGAATCATGAATTTGCAGCCCCACAGCTTACCTACTGCCTTTGTCACC
Source organism: Phrynocephalus versicolor (assembly GCA_023846285.1). Lineage (NCBI taxonomy): Eukaryota > Metazoa > Chordata > Lepidosauria > Squamata > Agamidae > Phrynocephalus > Phrynocephalus versicolor. The sequence goes on from JAHTLZ010000010.1 coordinate 45,713,492, forward strand.
TCCCTACTTGGTCCTGCCCCCACGTCCTCTTTGTCCTCTGCTGCTGCCATCTTGAGCTGGGGTATCCCACTGCCTGTCAGCTGATAAGCAGAGGCTTGCACAGAGACTGCAGGCAGAGCTCCAAGATGGGAAGCCAGGCCTGCTGTGTCTCTGGTGATCAAGGTGGAGGATGAAGAGAAAGAGGCAACATGACCGTATAGGTAGGTAACAAGGGCCTGTTGGGATGGAGATGGGGTAAAGGAATTATATGCCCCCTAAAATGTTTGCACCCAGTGCAACTGACCTGTGGCACCCCCCCACCAATGCAACACATCTGCAAAGAGGGCCATAACATATTATTTCCTTATTTCAATTTCTTAATAGTTACCGTCAGAAGCATTTCAGCATCTATTCTGACTCAATTTCATGATGATAATTGTTAGGTCACCCTTCTGAGAATCACCTTGGTTATTATGTATTTTAGAGTATTTTAATTTTATTCCATACTTCCTGTGGCTACAGCATTGGCAGGTGACATAAAATATAACCAGTGCTTCTTAGTTTTATATCCAAAAAAATGGAAACAGAACAGGTGCAGCAATTAACGTAGAAAGGGAAAATTGCAATTCACAGTGTAATGAGGAATGTGCAATTAATATTCTAAGTACTTGTTTTCTAGGAATTTCATTTCCTGAATGTCCTGAGTTTCCTGGGGACTGAAATTCTGATGAACTGTAAGCCCCACCAGCAGAGGTAACTATTGTCATCAGGCTGGATCTTATGGTCCTGAAGAAGACTTGTTGAAATCCTGACTTAAAGACAAGCATTTTTATTTATTTATCTGTTTATTTATTTACCAATGAGGAACTATATGTTATGTGTACTTCTGTGATATTTGCAGGGTTTTTGGGGTGTGGGTGGGTGTTGAAGTGGAAGACTCTGGCTCAGGGCTTGTGCTATTCTTTTGCTCGAAATGGATTCCACTACACCTGCAACCACCCCTGTACAATTCCTTTTCATCTAGTAAAAGGAAAGTGTTCTGCTTACATACCACCCCCCATACCACTTCAAGAAGTCTCTGGGCGGTTTACAGTTTAATTACAGTATGCAGGCTACACATTGCTCCCTCAGCAAGCTGAGTACTCATTTTACAAACTTCAGAAGGACGGAAGGCTCAATCAACCATGAGCCTGCTACCTGGGATTGAACCCCAGGTCGTGAGCACAGTTTTACCTGCAGTACAGGCATTTAACCACTGCACCACGGGTCTGGTAAAGAACTGGCAGTGAGCGCTCATTATCTTTTTCAGTGACAATAAAAGCAGGTTGTGGAGGTGATTTCCAGCAGGAAAACAGCGCACACCAAAGGGGGAAGTGTTAAGAGCCTCCATTTACTTCATGCTGTTCTTCCACTTCACTTCACACCCTTGGGGTACTGTATTTTTAAAGTCCCCTCCAGGCAAATAAGAAGGCTGTTTAAGATAACCAAGAATTTAAGCAGCGGATATGGAATTCTTGAAGGGTCCATGGATTAGGTTAGAAATTAAAAAAAAACCCAAAGCATCTGAAGGGAATGCAAGTGTAGTGATGCTACATGATTTATCTTTTGCATAGGCTCCTTTAGGGTTTTACCCATGTGGACTGAATCCTGCAACAACAATTTCAGGTAGCTTAACCTTCACTGAAAGCCTCTCTCACATGAATCCATGCCTGATCTGTTGTCATAGAATGTTTGGGAGCTTTTTGTGGTTCAGTTACAGACACTTGATGAACAACAGCAGTTCTGCTAGGAAGGGTGCAGCTATCTTGGCCAGGTAAGGTCTGATGACCTGAGATAGTTAGGATAAAGTGGAAGTGAGTGTAGGTTAAAAACAAAACAAAAAAACAGCCCACCAAATTGCTCCCTTGATGGGTTGAAATGCAAACTTCATCCAATTGTAAACAAAAGACATGAACCATCAATCTGTAACATCAATTTAACATTTAAGTAAGCAGTTTTGTTACCAGCCCATCCCTATTTAAATAACATAATTGTGTCTTTTGCCAGTTTTTTTTACCAACCCAGTCCAATTCATTTCTCCTTAACTGGATCTTTCAGGAGAAGCATATTTCGTCACTGCTACTCCTTCCAATTTACCAGCTCCAAAGAACCAATATTTTGTTTTTTTTAAAAAAGCATATTCCGACAAATGTAAGTGCTGACCTGGGGAATCCTTGTAAATGAGAAAAACCAAAATCTCCTTTTCCTCTTACAGATGGTGAGAATTGTTTGTTGTTTGTCTTTGTTTCTTCATGGCCTCCCTGCCTGCGTGCTTGCTTGCTTGCTGTGAAGGAGAGCTTTTGCTCATTTGGATTTTATTGAAGTGTGTTTTATCAGAAAATGTTTGTACTGTTGTAGCAAACATTGTAGCATCGGACTGAGTTGTTTAATTTCCTGTCAGCCAGCCTGTTCATGGAGGCTCACAATACATAAATATAGACTTAGGAGAAAGAAGAAGAAACAACTTGAAAAGCCTTTAGGGTTGCAGTCTCATGCTGGGGATGAGAATTCATGAAGTGGGGAATCCTTGGTGGAGCTAGGAAATAGCTATCTGTGTTGGAACAACCTTATCTTGACCAGAAATGAGTTAGTGTCACAATTCCTTCACATCCCTAGAAAGAATGACTCTAACCAATAATTGTTCTGGCAGATCTTCTTTGTAGTATGCCTTCAAAAGGGGATTGGACAGATTCCTGGAGGAAAAGTCCATCACATGTTACAAGGAGTGATGGAGATGTGTAATCTCCAGGCTTAAAACCAGGGTACTTCAAGGGCCAGATGCAGGGGAGTGGTATCAGGAAACAGATATCTAGTCTCATGCACTCCCAGACACATCTGGTGGGGCCACTGTGAGATAGAGGAAGCTGGACTTGATGGGCCTTTGGCCTGATCCACCATGGCTCTTCTTATGTTCTTATGTTCTTATGTTCCTATGTTAAGTGTTAATTAATATACAGGAGATTTCAAAAATATGATTCTTGCCACAGGTGAAAGTGATGGTGTCTCCTACTTCAGCAGTCTGCCTTCTCGTTGGGCATATGCTCCTAGGTCTGTGACTTTTCAGTTTCTCTCAGTTTTTTGCTTTGCTGGTTTTCCCCCATCCACGTACTGAATATCCCAACCTTCTCTGTCTTTCATAGTGGAGTGGTTAAACTGCAGTCCTGCAGTCAAGGCTCTGCTCACACCTGAGTTCAGTTTCAATGGGCTCAGGTAGCCAATTCAGCCTTCCATACTTCTGAGGTTGGTAAATTGAGTACCTAGCTTGTGGAGGTGGGAGGGAGGACAACAGGTAGCCGGCATAATTAAATTGTAAACCTCCAATAAAGTGTTTTATTGGAAAGTATGCATATAAGTAGCATACTTTGCAGCACTTTGCCTTTTTTTTTTTAAAAAAAAGAGGGAGTTAATTCCTCTAGAAACAGGGTGGTATAGTAGACACACTACTGGACTAGAAAACCTGGATTCACTTCCCCACCTGGCCATGGAAGATCAGTGAGGGAAACTCACCAAGTCTGTTTTGATGGAAAAGAAATCTGACTTCAGAGGAATCCCATGCTTATGTCTTGGAGATCATTCATTAAATGAGGCAAACTAATGTTGTACAGTACATGAGGTAAGAGAAACTATTGCCATGCATTCATATGCTTAAGGAATTCCCTCCTCCTCTAATCACATGCTATTTATAGTGTCGGTTTCTGCCATTCTCTAGGGCTGAGAGTGGAGAATGTGCAATTATGTTTGTTCAAGGAACGACGTGCTTACAAACACCCCACAAAGCTAATTAGGGTGTCCTGAAATATTCCCCCTTGCCTTGTCCGTTTGATTGCTTCCTTGCCTTTATAAAAGAGTAAATCACCCCACTCTAATAATCCCAGGTCTGACTTCACTGGCCACTTCTTTTCTTTGCTGAGTCTAACTTATCTTTTCGTTATTGCCAGCAGATTCCATCTCCTCTCTGTTTATCAGTCATGCTACCTCTTTAATAAAAAAATGCTCTCTTCATTTGAGTTCATATTTGAAAGCAGCCTGCTTCTACCCAAGGACAGTACCTAAAACACATCTCCAGAGATGGCTTTAGGAAGATTCGTCTCCTTAGTAGGTTTGAGGGGTTTGTCTGGAAGACCATTAAGAACCTCCCCTTGCTTCTTCATTGCCTTCCTTGCTAACTCAAGCACAGGTCCATAGCGCCAGAATGGGGAGCAGGGTGATCTGACTTTGCATGTGCTACTGTTGTCTGCCCAGGGTTATTCTCTTAATTATGGAGGAGGAGGACAAAGAGGAGGAGCTAGGCGTTATTTTTTCCCAATGGCATCAGCTATATACCACCACCACAAGCAAGATGGTAGATGAGGATCTGAGAGCACTTTGATCTCTTGAAAATCCTCTGGGCCCCTCCCTGATGTTTACCGATTTCACCAGATGTCCAGGTGGGATCCACCCAGGAGATTTCTAAAAGTTCCCAGCAACAGAAGAAAAAAGACAGAGGGACTCATCGATGGTGGGAAAGGATGTGATGAAGCAGCAACATTCTTATAAAACCAGATCTGGAAAGGGATGTGATGAAAGGGACAGAACATGTTCAAGATCTGTTTGATGGTGAATTTGTCTAATTATAAACAGAAGACGCTGCCTTGATATACCACCAAGTCAGTCTCAGAGCTGGTAAACGTTAATTATTATTATTACTATTTTACTACAACTCCCAGAATCATCTAGCTAACATGAGATTCTAGCTGTTGTGGTCCAAAAAGTAACCCCTCCAAACTCTCATTTGTCCATTGGTCCTTTTAACCTAGTATGGTCTTCACTGACTTGTTGGCTCATCAAGATTTCAGAGTAGAGTACCTGGAGTTGCCTGGAGTTGCTCTAGGACAGTGGTGGCGAACCATTGGCACTCCAGATGTTTTGGACCACAACTCCCAGAATTCCAAGCCTGTATTGCCAATGACAAAGGACAGTGGGAATTGTGGTCTAAAACATCTGGCATGCTGAAGGTCTGCTATCACTGCTGTAGGTATTGATTGCCTGCAAAGCAGGTACAGTACTTTAAATGCTGAGCAACCACCACCACCCCGCACCAGTTCCGTTTTAATTCCAGTCTTCCACCAAAGAGCCAGATATCACCCAGAGTCATAGCAAGGCTAGAGTTCAACGTAATTCTGAAGGCGAAATCCTCAACTCCTTTACTAGAGAGTAAACTCCACTGAATATGGTGGGACTTGGTTCTGAGGACATGTGCGTAGGATTTTGCTGCAAAAGTTCAAAGGCAAAAATCTGGATCATGCAAAGATTTGAGTGTTCCCTCAAATGGACTAGGCATGCAGTGGTAGAGGCTGATAACAGGGACATTGAGCCCACCGTTTTGTCTGCTGCAAGAATGAGCTGGTTCGCTCTTACAGATGGCAACCAGATGACATCGTTGTTGAAGTGAACCAGCCTGCCCGCAGAGCAGTTCTTGTACTATTTCAGTTGCAGTATTTGGGGCTTGCTGGTAGTAAGGATGTCTCGCCAGGGCCCTCCACTCTTGGCTCTCACTCACGCTGAAGAGCTGCCAAGGTCAGGACTTTGCTGTTCCTCCCTAGCAGAACAATATAAGGTGAACTCATTTCAAATCAAATGAAGGCTTATTTTTAGAACATGGGGTGTTGAATGTGTTTACGGAATTCAAGTCTGAAAAGAGCTGGTGGGTGGTTCTCCATATTACACAAGCAGAGCCTTATTCTACCTGCTTACCGTATATATCGTTGTGGTAATCTCAGTGAGAGAGGCTCTTGTTTTATCCTGGAGTCTGTATTTAATAGAACTGAACTCCCAGTTTGCCATCACTGGCATAATGCTTTGCAGCAAAATATTTTATACATTGCATTCAAATGGTTCTTCATATAGTTTTTGCTCTCTTATATATGCATATTGTGTATCTGATGTAGCTCAAGGTGAGTCCTAACAATACCAAGCATGAACAATGTTTATTTCCATTGTGTTTCAACTCGCTTCAATACTTGTGCTGTCATCGTTGTTGCTGCGGTGGTGGCGGTGGCGGCGGTGGCTGTTACACAGGAACTGGAGAACAGAATAAACTAACATGGATAAAACTTGCACCTCCTGACAATCTTGTATCAGATATTGCTTGATTCTACAAGGTGATAGACTCCCTCAATTTGACTCTTGATTAAGGTTTCTGCCACTTCACACCTTATAGGAAGTGTGGGACTCTTCACTGAAGCCAGCATTCTTTCAATTATTTGTGACAATAGTGTTACTGTCACCTTACTGATCCATCCATCAATTTCAAATAAACTAAGTAAAACTAAATCTCTAATGCCCCCATTTTATGTAACATGTGATTTTGCTTCTCTGAAAAAGTGGGTATAACCACAAATGATTGCATTCAAATATACCAGTTAGGCTTTATGGTGCCACACTCTTTTTGTGTCATTTTCTATTCTTGTTTTGATTTTGCTCTGCCTGTACCATTTACATCCTGCTATTGCTAATATCCTGTATTGTATTTACAGCCCAAGCATTGCCTGTGGTTTGGGTGAGGGGGCCAGTCAATCTCACATATTGGAGGAAGTTACCTCCTTTACTCAACATGGGCCACATATAATACATTGGCAAAAACAATAAGAAATTAATTGTTCATGTGATGCAATACATAAGGGCCCTGAGATTCTTATTTATGACTGCTGTTATAACTCAGTAATGGTAGTTCAAAGAGATGCACTCCGGCATAGTAAGAAAACAAGTCCCCCAAGAAGAAGCAGAGGTACAGACACAGAGGCCTAAATCCATCAAGGAGCATCCACTGATGAAATTGCTTTTGTGTGTAAACTTTGGAGAGGGTGATCTTTCATCTCTACTGTAATACCCAGGTGTCTCAAAATTCCACTCTGAAGGGCTGGGGAAATGGCTGGCACCCAATGTCAGATGGTGCCAAGGGCTAAAAGCTGGAGCAAACGGGAACAGGAGTAGATTTAGGCCCAAGTATGCTAGTTCCATCCTATTTTATCAATAAGCATTTTGATGTAATTCATCCGTGATCTCAGTAGTACTGAGTTTTGCAATGTTTCTTCAAGGTACACATGTACAGTGGTACCTTGGATAACGACTGCCCCGGATAACAAATTTTTCGGATAATGACTGCAAATTTCCGGGTATAGGACTGCCTCGGATAATGAATTTTCCCTATGGGCTGCCTCGGATAACGAATCGCAATTTCTAGGTATAGGTCTGCCTCAGATAACAAATTTTCTCTATGGGCTGCCTCGGATAATGAATTTTCCCTATGGACTGCCTCGGATAACGAATTTCCAGCATGCATCAGTAAAAAAGAGTTATTCCCAGTGGCATTGCATCTGTACCTTTAAAGTGCACTTTATAAAGAGTTTTGAGCAAAAAACCAGATGTCTGTGCCTCATTCCTAGGCTCTGGAATGGATTAATCAGTTTCCCATTCAATCCTATGGGAAACCGTGTTTTGGATAACGACGTGTTTCGGATAACAACTAACTTCGGAGAACTAATTAAAGTCATTATCCGAGGTACCACTGTATATTGGTCATATGCAATGGGAGGAGGAGAATTAACAGAGGACAGGAAAGCTATTACAAGCCATACTTGCCCAGTGCTTTGTGCAAAAGCAGGGAAGACCAAGAGTTCAAATTAGCAGGCAGAAATTTGGATTAGGAGAATTTCAGAAACATCCATTTGCATTTGGACCCTGCTAGGATCAACAGACCTTGGATCTACCCAGACCAGGAACAAACATTAGGGATAGCCCATGAGTGGAAGAGGGACATTTTTCACTAGCAAAAGTATCTCATTGTCAGAGCATATGTTTAAATCACCTCTATACTGAAATCTCTGCTCTATCGTGAGGCCTTTGGTGACCAAGCTTAATTAAAAAAAAAATCCCACCATCCGCCATTCGCTGTCTACTTTACTTAGTAAGATGTTGGGCTGCTGAGCCACATTTGTTCGTATGCCAAGGGTGCTACCTGTGCTTTTAACCCTAATTTGTTTGTTGTTTCACTGTATTTGTATTTTGAATCTGTTATATTGTATTTTTGTATATGAATATTGCTGCATTGGTCAGCCTGTTGGAACCCGCCCAGAGTTCCCCCGGGAAGATGGGCGGGGTATAAATTCAATAATAAATAAATAAATAAATAAATAAATAAATAAATAAATAAATAAACATATGAGCTTTGTTTGGAACTCACCTTGGGGACCAAAGTACAACATTCCATTAACCCCAAAAGACTGCCTTGGTCACCTCTTTGCACCATGATGTCAATTTCAGTTCCAGTTACAACCTAACTCTAATGTTGGTTTCTGGCCACGCTCTTTCATTACAGTCACCCCCCACCGATAGCAGGGGTTAGGGACCCAGCCCACCCACGATGCATGAAAATCTGCGATATGCAGAAGCGAGTGGGGTGGAGCCTGGGGGCGGGGGGTCGATTGCGCGCCTGTCCGAGGCTTCTTGGAGGAGCGTGGGGGTGGCGCGGAGTGACCCAATCGCCCCCGCTGCCCCCCACGGCTCCGAGGCTTCTCAGAGCAGTGCGGGGAGCAACATGGAGCGACCCGATCACCCCCCGTCACCCCAGCACGGCTCCGAGGCTTCTCGGAGGAGCACAGGGGTGGCAAGGAGCAACCCGATCACCCCCCTCCACTCCCCCATGGCTCCGAGGCTTCTCGGAGGAGCGTGTAGGTGGCACAGAGCAACCCGATTGCCCCCCCGACCACGGCACCGAGGCGCAGGTACTGTGATCCCACGATGTAGTGGAACAGCAGTACCTGAACCACGAAATGGCGGGGGGTGACTGTATTTTTATTTTATTTCATTTTATTTTAGAGTATTTTTTTTACCCTGCCTTTCTCTTTGGAAAAAGGACCCAAGGCAGCTTGTAGAATGAAAGATAATATACAGTCCAGTTCAAGTATTGAGAAGAAGGAATTGAGGAACACCTTACAGCATTAATAGACAATATTATATTAAAGCTACAAGAGAATGTGAGCAGTTAAAGGGGAGTAAAGTGATGGAAACTAACATTGAAAACATAATGTCAGTGTAAACCCATAAGGTTATAAGTAGTTTAAACACAAAATCTATGTGATCCTGTAGATTCATATACAAGACACATAACAGACAGACCATCATTCAGGGAAAGCTTCCCTGAAGAGAAAGGTCTTTGCCTGTTTCCGGAAGGACAACAGAGAAGAGGCAGTCCTGGCCTCTAGTGGGAGGGAGTTCCAGAGTTTGGGCGCCACAGCTGAGAAGGCCCTTTCATGTGTTCCCACAAGATGTACCTGTGATGGTGGCGGGATGGAGAGAAGGGCCTCCCCTGATGCCCTTAACACCCAAGTCGGTTCATACTGTGAGATTTAATATGGAATGCCCTCCCATGTGAGATCTGCCTGGCGCCAACACTGATGACATTTCGGCGCCAGGTAAAAACCTTCCTGTTCCAGAAGTTTTTTAATTGATACAATTTAGATTGTGGGTCTTCTGATGGCAATTTTAGTGTGATGATTTTAGTATAAGGTTTTTATTATTGTTTTAATTATTTATTGTTGTTTGATGTTTTTAACTGTTTTAATTCTTTGATTGGAAGCCGCCCAGAGACCTTTGGGTAGTGGGCGGCATATAAGTTGTAAAAATAAATAAATAAATAAATAAAATATTTCAGGTAGCTAGGACCCAGGCCATATAATGCTTTGTAGGACAAGGTCAGCCCCTTGAATTGTGCCCAATAGTTGATTGGCAGCCAGTGGATTTGTGTTAATAGTGTGCTCACTGTACCCCACCCTTGTTAGCAATTTTGCGGCTCATTTTGGACCCGTTGAAGTTTCCTGAGGCTTTTCATGAAAGTTCAAGAGACTAGAAATGACCTTAGACATTTTCTTTCTTTTAAATCTAAACTCTCTTTCATTGTTGTTCTTTACTTCCCATGTGACAGATAATCCAAAGATATGTTCTTGGGTGTGCAATGTCTTTGTAATATAGGTAGGGTATAATTACAATATCTAGATACAAAGTTTATGGTTGCCAGTTTAACCATAAATGTGACCAATGTCAGGTCTGATATCCCTCTTATTATATCCCATGCTAATAAAGTTCATTTAAAACAGGCTTCTGTTTCTTTCAGTAACACACACACACACACACACACACACATTTTTACAATTCCAAAAGAGGCAGGTGTAAACTTAACATTGTGGTTCATCACATAGAAGTTCTAACAGAAAAAATTAGTAAAATACCTAATTTTTACATTGGTAAAATTGTATGTAAATGTGGAATTAGAATGAAGAGGCACCTTCTGTTCTTTGCTTCTGTTCTTTCATATTCTACAGTTGAGATGTGATTATATGCTCAAAGATTTTTCTGTGCTAGTACACGCTGGGTTTGTTTAATGCCACTGAAGGGCAAACAGAAAAGAGCATTAAAAATCCAGTATACATTTTTAAAAGTTCAGTACTAGCAGTGGAAATATATGTCCCAAATGCATACTGATAGCCAGCTTGCTCTTGGTTTGTCTTCTTTTTCTGTTTCTTATCTGCTCAGCTGCAGGCTCCCGGCCTTGCAGAACTTTACTGAGAGATATTCGTTACTTTTGTGGGAATTAGCTGCTTTGAAGGATAACCCCTATGACAGACCTCTGAAGACAGAGATGCATAAATCAGTTTAAATCCAGTTGCTGTCTACTACACAGTTGCACATGATTTCCTTATCATTCTGCAATTGAAAAAGAGCTGCATAGGAATTTTCATATGCAGTTTTCCCTAATATGTACTGTATGTCTTTCCTTAATTTGCCTATGTTATATATCTTTTCCTTATAGACAGACATATACAAAGTTGTGAAAACTTTTAAATCAAGAAGTGTATCATAACATATAAGGAAGTGCAAAATATATGCGACATATGTGTTCTGTTAACATAGGAATTCCAAGTGGGATCACTTCATACTAAAAGGGGGGGGGCAAATTAAGAAAACAAATTGCAATATTGTACAAATATTGCTGACTATTCATCTTTTAATATGTCCCAGGGCCGGAAACCCCGATGGATATAAAGGGACGAATATTTCCTGGATTTTATTCATTCCTTTGGGATTTTTCTTTTTGAGACAGCCCATGGAGAAATAAATAAAATAGCAAAACATGCACAGATGAACCTCTCACCCCATTACCCATTTCTACTTCCATGGCTGGCAAGGGCTCCTTCACCGCTGTGGCAACAATCGAGGCTGTAGTGACCACAGCCCATGTTGGAGGCCACAGCCTGGCCTGCAAGGGGGTGCGAATGGCAGAGGGATCCTGGAGATGGGGGTAGATGCTTTTTTTTAACCCCCAACAAACTGATTCCTCATTTGTTGGTTGCCTGGGCCAAAAATTGCGGTTCATGGTTCATCAACATGGTTCATCAACATTGGTGGTTCATCTACATCTCTAGTCCATACCATACTAAAAACGCAAAGTAAATGCGATTATCCAAAATCTCTATAAGAAACACACTCTCACATCACGTTTGTGCATCAACAGAACCATAGTGTCTAGATCAAGGGAAGTGATAGTACCACTCTGTTCTGCTCTAGTCAGACCCCACCTGGAGTACTATGTCCAGTTATGTGTGCCTCAATTTAAAAAGGATGTAGACAACCTTGAGCGGGTACAGAGGAGGGCGATCAGAATGGTTGAAAGTCTGGAAGAAATGTCTTACGAGGAACGGTTTAGGGAGCTTGGGAATGTTTAGCCTTTCAAAAAGAAGGCTGACAGGGGATATGATAGCTGTGCTTAAATATTAGAAAGAATGTCATATTGAAGAGAGTACAGGTTTGTTCTTCAGTGACTAGGACTTGTGGCAATGGTTTCAAACCACAGGAGAAGAGATTCAATTTAAAAATTAGGAAGAACTTCATGACAGTTAGAAATGTTCGGCAGTGGAATATGCTGCCACGGATGGTGGTGGAGTCTCCTGCTTTGGAGGTTTTTAAGCAGAGGCTGCATGGCCATGTGTTGGGAGTCCTGTGATGGGGGTTCCTGCATGGTAGGGGGTGGACTGGATGGCCCTTGAGGTCTCTTCCAACTCTATTATTCTATGAAAGCATCCCTTACTGTCCTGATAAGTCCTGCTTGCCACCTCTAACACTGCCTGGATCTACCCACATGCCCCAAACTGCCGTAAAAAGAAGTTGTGTCCAAATGAATTTAATGGGGGAAATGACACCTCATTACAGTCCATCTGAACCCATTCCCACAGAAACCAATACTTCAACTAAGCAATTTTATTCAATAATCAGAGGCGGGGGGACTGCCAAGTTGAATACTGTCTAAGGGAGACGGGAGCTCCAGCTTTATGCTGGAGGGATGGATCAGAGTGAAAACCTCTTTCCTCTGCTCAGAGTGTAGTGTAGGGATTCCAACTTGGGGCAACCAGCCAATGGGAGGCTGATGCAAACCACAAGACTGCTTGTCAGCAAGCTGCGCAGCCAGCTCATTTCCACAGAGGCATCACCAGGCAGCCACACCAGCTGCAAAATGGGCATTTTGGAAAGTCGGGCACTTATTACCTAGAATCCGAAAGAAAACAAAAGTTGACCATTACTCCTGTTGGTCAGCTATAAATCAGAAACTTCTCATGGCCAGGTGTCAGACAGGATTAGATACGGACACAATTTTAAAAAAAAAACAAATTGCAAAATTGCAATTTTTACATATTGATATCCTCAGTTATACAAACTGTTTTTTTTTTTTTTGCAATTTTTGATTTGTCAATTTGTTGAACTATAAAATGACCTCCAAGGCACCTAGAAATGCCACATTTGCAGAACAGCTTTCCCTTTTCTATAATCCCTCCGAGTTAGGTGAAGATTGGGTATCCCTAAAACAGTTGTTAAAGGGCACTTTCCTTGGAAGGCCTAATTTGTGGGTTTAATGACTCAGTCTCAGATGTTTGAAACCCAGTCTTCACCAAACTTGCAGGGCTTCATTGAAAGCTTTCCTGCAAGTTTGGTGTCTCTAGATGCTTTGAAGGCTCTTTTATAGGGTTTAAAATCTAAACATGAATTTACAAACTGATTAGTCAATTCATCAGAAATAGTGCTTTCATTTTTTTGTGATTCATTGACCTTGATGAATCACAAATCAAGGGAAATCACCATTTTTCTGATTCATCCCTATCTCTAGTCAGGATTCTTCCTGATGTTGACTTGGAGCTGAAACCTGCCAGAATCAGAGGAAGCTTTAGGAAAATATGTTGGGGCAGTGGGAAAGAGAGAGAAATAATGGCATCTCATGAATGGGATAATTTTAAAATGATAACATATTAAAAAGTTCACTGGAAAAAAATCAGAACAAGGTCATAAAACAATGAGATAACACTAGCAATAGCAGTAGAAAATAGCACATTTGGTACCTGGTATCAGCACTATAAAATAATATCAGTAATTCAAGGCCTTTCTATGAAGAAAGCCCTTTATTATTTGGAAAAATTGAGAGTATTTATAATCAAGCTTCCAGTTTTGCCAAATGTTCTCCTAAAAGAGACATTTCCTGCTTTTCCAGACTTGTTCTCAAGGAACTTTCAACTTGCTTCAGGTGGTTTCCCCAACTTCCTTTTTACAGCCACCTTATATTTGTGAGATTATCCACTCTGCTGTGTTTTCTCCTTTCTTTCATTCCACGGAATCCACGCAGCTTCTTTATCTGCTTGCGTTTTCCAGTGGACCTCATGACAGTGGTTTTCCTGGCCTTTAAGGGAAGTACAAGCAAGCACCAAGGTTGCAGAGTGCTGTTGAAATAACTGAACAATGGAACCAAGGGCACTCTCGTACACCTGTCAGTGTCCCAGAGGCCACACACCTCTGCACCCCAAACTCAATAATGAAGTATTTCTTGCCTTTTCATGATACCCCGGATTGCCCACCTCATTCTGCCCAATAGCAGGAATTCTCCACCCCTGCCCTAGTTCTTTGGCCACGACCTTGCTGCTGCTCTCCATGTCATGGCTGCCCCGCTTCCCTCTTCTTCCCCTCTTTTTCTTTCCCTACCTTACAAAGAAAGCCTGAGTGGATAATGGGAGAAGATCTGTGGATTGCTCACTCCCTTGCCTTTTGTCTCTAAACTGGGTTTGAAGAATCAGTGAACCACCAAGGCATTGACGGACTGCAGTTCTCACTGCCCCGCATCAGTGCTTCTGGATGATAGGAGTTGCAACCAAATGACATCTGGAGGGCCATACACTCCCCATACCTGAACTATGGTGATCTATGGAACTATGGAAAAAAGATGGCTGAAATCCATTTGCTGAGTATGGCAAGTCACAACCCATGTATGCCCATTTGAAGCCATGAAAACTGCCAAGGAGTAGACTCACCAGATTCCCATTGACTCAATGGGCCTATTCTAGGGCAACTTACTACACTAAGCCACAGGATTTCAGCCAATGAGTGTACAATAATAGTGAAAATAAGGACTTTCTATCCCCAGCCTGCAGAAATGCATGTAGATAGAGGACTTCAGTTTATGTGACCTGGGAAGCATAGGAGGACAACTGCAGGATTTAAAGTCTTATTTGTTATCTCCCCAGGTTTCACTATGTGCTAGACTTAAGGTTTCGGAAAGAACACAACTTTGAATTCTTGACTTTGGCAATACCAAGAGTTTGGGGGACATTGCTCCAATCAGCTTGCCCAACAATACCTTTCTGATGCTTACAACTGGAGATACATGCATTTATGGAATACCCAGCTTCACATATGTTTGATCTGTATCTGATTTGTCATTTATTTCATTCTATAACTGCAGCTTTGTCTCATTTATAACTATGTTTGCCATATGCATTTAAAATTAAGGCCCGTTGAACTCCAGAGACTGGTACGCCCGCATATCAAAAGGGTTAGCTGTTGCCTATTGGAGGCGGGGGGGGAGGAGAGAGAGTTAGGAAAGGGATTTTTTAACTGTGGAGACCTTCCCAAGTCCCTGCACAAGGCCAAAGATGTCCATTTGGGAGGGAAATAAGATAAATCAGAAGAGAACTCACAGGTTTCCTCCTGACTTTCTAGCAGGGCCTTTTATGGAAGGATTGAATTAGTAGTTCATCTGCAGCCAGGCATGGAATGCAGAGAGTCCAGGAGTAAATTATGGTGCAGACTTCATTAGTATTACTGTTCTTTTGCCTATTTCTCCCTTGCAGTAAAAAGCCCAGGGAGGCACTTATTGAAAGGAGAGGCAGGCACAGATTTTAGCTCCTAGATTTGCAAAGTAACAGCCCCTAGAAAGTAACAAATAACAATACTAACCACTGCCTTGTGTGTGTGTGTGTGTGTGTGTGTGTGTGTGTGTGTGTGTGTGTGT
>JAHTLZ010000010.1:45728880-45754677 GCA_023846285.1 Phrynocephalus versicolor
GTTTAATTTGAGCACAATTAAAATCGTCTTAATAAATAGTAAGTCATAACCCTGTTTAAAAAGGTGTGTCTAGCAAGAGTGGGGATTAATCTGTACTTTGTAGGAAGTGCATTCCACAGCCTGGGAACAACGCAGGTGAGAACTCTCTTGTGCAGCCATTATACAGGTCTTGGCAGGTGTCGTTTTTTCTCAAGAAGGCCTCTCCTAACTATTGTAATGCCACTGTGCCTTGCCTGTCCCTTAGCAACTTCAATGCAACAGCTTAGCTTCATACGAAAAAGATTAAGTTGGGAGATGCTCATTTGGCCAGGGACCAGATAGCTGAGTAGAAAGATGCATGGCTGGGTTCCTCACAGCCACACCCAACATGGTAGCCATTGCACCAAAGACGCATGTCCTCCTCTGCTTTAGTTACATTTTTAAAGCTGCTTTTCTCATATGTAACTGAAATTTACATGCATTTTGAAAATCTCTGTTGAAGTGCTGCAGGCAGCCATTCTGTGACACAAAACACAGCAAAGTGATAAGCCTGCAGCCCCATAACTATTAAAAGTCATTGACATTAGTTGTAATTACACCACAAAGACTAACCAAGTTGTCCCTCATTCTTTCATTACAATCAAAATCTAGGCTATGCCTTATTTATTGGGGGAGGGGGAGTTAATTACAAATAACTTCCAAGTTCCAAGCTATATTGCTGGACAGAGCTATAGGTGCCACACAATCTAAACTTGGCTTCTCCCCTCAAGTGCAGTAGTGGACATGGCCATCACCCATGTTGAAATAAGATTCATTTGCTAATTCAGTTTGTTTCTGTAGCAGTGTACTTGGTAGGAAAATTGCAAAGAGTGACAGGATCTGGGCACAAGCCTAAATGATAAGCACCATCCAAGCCACTGGTTTCAGATCTTATGTGAGAAAAGGACATGTGAGCTTTCCTTTAGCTGAGTCAGCACGCCATCTTGACCAAGCCTGAACGTCTTGATGTGAAGCACCGAACTAGCTGTGAAATGCGTCCGCATCTCTCGGAGTAGGGATGAGGCAGATCACAGGACAAATATTCAAGCAAATAAAGCAATCTGAAATAAATAAGGCACCCTTGCTGGAAGTATAAACTCCGGGCCAAATTGCCTTTTTTGTTTTGTTTGGTATATAACCCTCAGTCAATTCTGTAAGTCAGGATGACTGCCATTTAAGTAGCTTAATACCGATGCCAGACTAGTAGCAATGTCTGTCCGTAGTACAAGCCAATCGGTATTGAGAGCCTGGGGAATATCTACAAGATCTAAGTACCAAAAATATATGCATAAAAATGTGGATGAGAAGATCAGATTACTCATTGTAGGCTTGTTCCCATGCGGGGGGGGGGGATCTAGGTTACACTGTGAGGCTCAACTGCTAAAACTTGATCAGACAAGAACCTCCATGTTATATTTCTGGAATGAATCGCCAAAGGGGATGCCAGGCCACACCACCTGCTGGGCTACATGTGATGTAACATGTGATGGAATAAATGCATCGATTTAACCTTTTGAAAAAGGCATTTGGGATCTGTTCATGAGCACTGAATATTATATCAAAAACTTGACATAAACTTCAGGGGAGTGAGACAAAGAAATTATATGCTGTAATTATTGATGCGAATATGGATCATGGCTATGCTAGATGTTTCCAGAAGCAACTAATGAAAAATATTAATAATATTCTAGAAGAAAGGCTGAATTTAGGACTCAAAATGTTCTTGTTGACAATATTGAGATGAAAATATCCAGAAAGGAGGAAAGGTTATATTTCCGTATGAAATAGAATCCCAAACTGTTGAAGACTGTTCCTATAAGAGAATGGTGCATAAAATTACAGGCCTCAAGAAAATCAATGGTTCTCTGTTCCAGATGATCCTCCAACTCTCTGTACCAGATTCCGAGACTTATAAAGGAGTGAAAGGGAATCCATTTTATCATGAGTTTAGTTAAGATTTACTCACTGTGAAGTTGCACCAAGAAATTCAGATTACCCCTCGCCAGTTTTAATTAACTGGCTATATTTATTTATTTATTTATTATTTATTATTTACACTTGTATCCCGCCCATCTTCTGGATCGGAACTACACAGGAAAGCCTGGTTTGCAGCTTGTTAATGTAGCTATCTTGTAGCTCAGCAGGTGGCATGGCTTCAGGAAAGCTATGTAACAAGCCCTAAACAAGGAGAGACTACCAATTTCCTCCCTGTTGCCTTTTCTTATTTTTTTTCTTCTGTGTAAGTCATTGAGCATATCAGTGCTGGTACCAAGTTCACTAGCATTCCCCAGTGGGTAACATTCCCTCAGAGGCAAGCAAGGGGCTTCTTTCTCTCCTCCTCCCCCTTCCACTTTTTAAGAGTGATGGTGGGGGGAGAGCTAGTAGAGTGGCTTTTCCTCAAGTATCATTTGTATGAACACATGCAAATCGCTGATTTTTA
Organism: Phrynocephalus versicolor; assembly: GCA_023846285.1. NCBI lineage: Eukaryota > Metazoa > Chordata > Lepidosauria > Squamata > Agamidae > Phrynocephalus > Phrynocephalus versicolor. Next base: position 45,731,339 of record JAHTLZ010000010.1, read on the forward strand.
AAAAAGCAGTAGCCCCAGTGGCAGAAGGGGAAAAACACACACATTGTACTTGAGGGATAAACTCTGAGCTGATGTTCATTTCCCTTTGTATCATTTGATGAACAGAACTAACATGAATGAGTCCACCCCAAAACAACTGAATTTCCTACATTTTTTTCCAGTATAGTCACACCTTCAGTTTAATGTTCAGTTCAGTTTCTCAGGTTACTGTCCCCTAGTTTACATATGTTATGGCAAAATTTTCCACTTTGGTAGCTCCTGGATGTCACTGGATTTTATCCTAGGATTGAAATACAGAGCACATACTGAAAATTTATTAGAAAAGAACCTGAGCTACTTGATAGAGTATTAGAATGTTACCACACTCAGATGGTAAAGAATCCATTTTCCTTGTTGTCACTATTGGAGGAGGGGGTGTGATTTTGTTGATTGCATTGTGTCTTGTTTCTTGTTTCAGTGTGAAAAAAGATCAACATTAAGATAATGAAATGTCCACTCGACTGCTTCCTGGAGTGCATAGTCTGCTTCTGGAAACTATTTCAAACTAATACTTGGAGATCAAATGTGCAATATAAAATATAAAGCAGTGTAGAGGGCATGGGGTTCGTGAAAAACAACTAATCTTCTAAGTCTCCCAAAGCACTAATTCTAATTCTTTTGAAGGTGTGTTTATGCAAGTATGATACACTGCATCTGACATAAACCAGAAAGAGCTTCTCAGCATGAATGTTAAGATAAGGCTGTCTGTAAATAACCAAGGAGAAACAATTCTCCATGTAAAGGCAAAATTTAAGTTGCTGCATACTAATGCCTCATTAGAAACTGATTATCTCAGCCATATCTGGACAAGGTTTATGGGTGACACCCAATGTGTCCATCCACAAATAAAATAGCATCCATCCATGAACCAATATCACCTTCTTACTTCCCAAATTCACTTTAGAGGGATGAAGAGCTTCCAAAAGGAAATTCTGAACATGACAGGGAAGGAAGGATGCCACAGGAGAGTGGAGAGAGGATGGGAAAGTTCAGCAATGTGATTCTATTTTTATTTATCATCCTATATAACTTAAATGGTTAGTTTGTGTCTGAAATAGAGAAAATAGCCATTCATTTCCCTTGTAATTCAATCATCATATGTTCTAAATAATCCATCATTAGAGCTAAAATTATACAAGTGTTCCAGACACATGATTTAGGCAGAGATCCAGATCTCAGAAACCTAGCTTGTTGGTAAAATGTCCTATTTAGCTTCCCAATGCCAGTTACAAAAACAAAGCAAGCTAATTTTCAAGACGCAAGAGGCAAGAAAAGGTGTCATAACAAACACATGTCTTTTAGCATGTGAAAAATCCCTTCTTCTAATGACAGGTTATGTGTAATGTTTTGTTTAGCCTTTGGTTCTCAGTCTGTGTTTGCCATACAGTCAGAATGAATTCTATAAATACATACTAAACTTATATTTGAAATTATTCAAGATTACACTACATATACTTCCTTTTTTATAAAGAAATAAAAACACCAAGGAAGCGTATAGCATTATATAGCAAAACAGGTGAAATGGTGTATGTATAGAATTTTAAAATAATTAAGTGGGGTATAGAAAAGTAGTTTTGAAAATGAAATTGATTTTAAGGTTGAGGCTTGGAACTAGTATACTATAGTCACCTGCAAAACAATTATCCCTTCTGCTGAGAAAGGTTACTATACCATAACATCCTGGCAGCTGAACATTTTTTATGTTACAATGTGTAAATATAGAGGTGGCATTTGCAACACCTGTCTGTCGCACTCTTTATAACTTACACCCTTTGAAGCAGCATCACTTGGTAGTTCCAATAGTTCCAGTATTTTGAAGTTACAATATTCTGGAGTTCCAGGAACATGACGCAAAAAGCATTTATTTCTCTAAGCTTGACAGAATTTTAGTCAAAACTAGAGATTGAGCAGGTTGGCACAGTTCAGTGTGGCACCTGCACAGGTGTTCTGGGAGTCCTGCACACTTCCCCTCCCATATGCCTCCTCTGGGTGATCATCCACTCATCAGCAGGAACACCCTTCCTCCACCTCCTCCAACAGTCACTCACTTTTCTGACAGTGAATGGATGATCACCCAAGGGGGCAGAGGAAGGAAGCCTGTACTCCTGCCAGTGAGTGGGCGATCACCCAGAGGAGGCAAGGGAAGAAAGTGCACAGCACCGATGCAACACCTGTGCAGGTGCTGGGCCAAATTATGATTCACGGACATCTTTTATCAAAAAAATGATGTTATCGTCATAATGGCAATTTGCCAGATTCTAAGTCACAAATTTCCTAATGTCTTTTCTTGGATTATTTACATATTGAGGGGAGGCAGGAACATCTGAAGGACTTAAAGATAGGAAAATAAGACACATGCACAGAAATTCAGTGAATCTGACTCACAACAAGGCTTCAAGCTATGCCACACATACCATATACAAAAAACAATACAATTTCCTTTGATAGATACAAACTGGCACAAGAACTAGCTTGGCTGAATGAGAACATGATTTAGAATATGTTTCGGTGTGTTCTTAATATTCTTAGAGGCTCAGAAAACTTACTTTCTTTAAATATTTTTATGCTTGACAACTTTTATATTTTTAGTGATGCATCATTCCATGCTGTTCAAGTGTTTTATTCGGATATAAGCATCTGCATTTTTATATTGTAAAATGCAGGTGTTGTTCTTTTTAAAGCTTAAACTATATTTTGACTGTATTTTAGATTGAATTCAGACAAGTATTTGCCAACAATTTAAGCATAGTTTTTGTATTTTTTTAAGTATATGTAGCTACAGTTTTTTATAGTGGTAATACTTTTGTATTTTTAAAACTCTGAAGTACTTTTGTGCTTATGGAACATGAAAGCAATGTAGATGAATAAAATCAGTCAAACTGATGTTGCCTGTTCCATTGCAACAATGAAAAGACTTTTGATCAGAAATGACATTTCAATCAGGAATGAAGGCTTCCCTCACACTTCTCCTCATTCAAATCATGTATGAATTGACACGATAGGCTATGGAAAGGTGAAGTTATCATTCAACATGAACATAAGGAATTAAAAGACTAAAGAGTTTTCAGTTCATAAGAAAAATGATGTCAACAATACAGTAAAGGCATAAAACAAAACAATCCATTTATGTAGGGATTTGTGTGAGCTAATCAGCTGAACTGGCACCCTTGTTGAGAGACAATTTATTTATTTATTATTTGTTTGTTTCATTTATATACCACACTATCTTCCTACAGGAACTCTAGGTGGTTTACAAAATAAAAACCTCAAGGTAAAAACAGTATGATCAAAAGAGGGGAAATACCCTCAGCAGGATGGATGCCAATTTCCCCTTCCTGTTGAAGGGACACCCCAACCCCAAATGTGCTTGGGTTTGTGATACTATTAGTGTGTTTCAAAATCTTTGCAGAACTGGCCCCTCCTGCCAGTGGGAAATTATAATGGCTATGATTTAAGGTGAGGCTATGCAGTGCCCTCAAATTCAGGAATGTGATACATCTTAATTCTTAAATATTCTGAGAGAGAGAGAGAGAAATTATATTTCTCTCCATATGCAGCCTTCTAGGGGTGGTGGAGAGGTCAACCAGGAATCATGTTGGTACCACTACACCATGACAAAAAAAAGAAGAAAAAAGAAAGGACAAGGAAAAAAAGGACAAGAAACACGGGAGAGAAGACTCCATTGCATATCTACTTAAAGCTCATACAAAAAGAATATAGGCCTTCATCTCTAGTTAAACACACATATGCTCAGTATTAGTACTCTCAATTTTTAGTAAACTATGATGGATAAGAAAGAAAAGAAAATTCTAGTACATGAATCCTTTCTAGTGTTGAGAGCAGATATCTGTCATTTCATTCTGCAGCAAGTGAAACTGCTGGCCAGTGACTGCAAGGGGATGCATACTGCCCAGGGGATATTTCAGCCTCAGACCTCCTTAGTGATTCAACAGTTGGAAGAAGCCAACAAACTGTGAGACGCAATGCCCGCCTGCCATTTATATCATCAGCATGGCAGTGGGATACTCCAGAGACACAGGCAGAACAGTAAGCTGGCCTCTACCATTACCAAAGAATGCTTGAGTTACTGTATTTTCACCTGCTGATATTCTATCAGAGCTCTGTGGTGCAGTGGTTAAATGCCTGTACTGCAGGTAAGACTGTGCTCACAACCTGGTGTTCAATCCCAAGTAGCCGGCTCATGGTTGACTCAGCCTTCCATCCTTCTGAGGTCGGTAAAATGAGTACCTAGCTTGCTGGGGGGGCAGGATGTGTAAACCGCCCAGAGACTACTTGAAGTGGTATGGAGCGGTATATAAGCAGAACACTTTAATAGCAAAACATCACTAGAAGTATTAAAGGTAGCAGCCATGGACCGTATGGGGACAGATCTAGCAGACATACAAGCCCTCCGGTATCATGTCCTCCTCCAAACCATGGCCATGCCACTGTTGAAAGCACAACCTGACACACACCAAGGAAATGATACAAGGAACTTGACCCGCAGAAGGGGGGGGAGCATAAAATGAACACAGATGCACCGCTGCTGACATATAATCTCCATTATGATTGTATCATTGGAGTGGGGAGGAAGAGATTTTTCAGAAGAAAAGTGCTAGCTGTTATTCAGAGGTGACATATTTTCAAAGGTGGGGAGAAGGCAGGTCTTGGAAAGGGGGAAAGGAAGCAGGTTGGAAATTTCTCACTTCTGGCATATATGTATGCCGTGGCTTGTCTTACCTATGTTGCTCTGATTGCTACTCCAGCTGCCCGTAGTGGGGAGTAGGATGGTCTCCCAGGTGAAGAGGAAGCACCCTCTGTGCAAGGATGCCTAATGCCAAATTCTCTGGGAAAGAGCTAGTGTTGACTCTGCAACCCACTCCCAAACGTATGGAGCAGGACTGTCAAGAGGGCCCAGCTCAAGCATAAAATGATAAAAATCAGAAATAAAGCAATACAGGGCCATTGAATGCCGAAAGTCAATCCATCCAAAGTCTGACTTCCACATACAAAACTTGGACTGTTGGCTATCGTAACAGGCCAAATCTGTCTGAAACTTAGCAGTAATAGAATGGTGCCCTGAAATCCAGTGCATCATCCTACATTGGATCAGTTATGGATCTCTTTGGCAGGTCTTCATACCTGTTTGTCTCAAAACTGGCCTTCTACACTCTTTGCCTTCACACACAATCATTGCATCAGCATTTGATTACCCACTATTAGATCATTCTCTTTTAGCTGTTTAAAAGCACGTCCTTGAGCCTGAATTGAATTACCCGTCTGTGGTTCTTTCACAGCTCCTATAATTAAAGTAGACAATTACGAGTGATTTCTCCTCCTCAGTTTGTAACCAACTTCAGCAAATTGTGCTCTCTTTTTTGCCAAAGGATGCAAATCAGCTGGTTTTTCTTTATGCATGCAACCCCCAAAGTCACGTTTGCAATCTAAATTAAGAGCAGGACAGGCCCCAACTCTCCCTGACCCCATCCTGTCCCTTCCTTCTTTCTGGAGTTTAAAAACACCGCACTTTTTTGAGGAGAGTTGGTGGTGCGGTCACTCTGGAATGCTGAATGGAGAACCTAGCTCTGTGAAGTTTTGTTGAAGCCCTGTGAACTAATTAGCTAAGCCAGGAGGCAGAGAATCACAGGAATGCTTTTAGGTGAAGAAGGATGGAACCCCTGTCCTCTCTAAAGAGTAGAGCTCTAGGCCGTGACTCCCTTGGTTTAGGTCCTGGATTTCAGTTTAGGTGTACCTGGAGGAAAATGAGTGATGCATTTTCTGTGGTGTACACTATACTGTATATTCTTTTTATACCCCAAGGTTTTCAAATTTTGACTTGTTCCCACTATTGAGTGTTCTCTTTTAGACTTGGCAATAGAGATGGGCATGAAATGAAAACAAAGTTCCGTTATTTGTTATTTGTTTCATTATGTAACGAAACGAATAACGAAAATTGTGATCAATTGGAACGAACCGAACAGAACCACGAAAATTAGGTCCGTCACATTTCGTTTTCATTAATGGCAATGCACAATGAAATGAGCTCTTTTTAAATGTTAAAAAACGTCCTGAATATCCGTAAAAACCCAGGAATAATTATTTATTCCGCCTGATGATACCTACCAGGGGGGGTTGGGGTCCTTAAAACGTGCATTTATGTCTTTTCTCAGATTGCTGAATTTTTTTCCTTTAAGGGGAGTTAGGGGACATTGAACCAAAATGGCTGCCAGATGCCTAATATTGATTTCTTGGGTATTAAAAAGCCCTGGACATCCGTAAAAATGCAGTGATAATTATTTGAAATTATTACCTACCAGGTGGTTGGGGTCCTTAAAACATTTGTTTTTGTCTTTCTCCCATCGTGATGTATTTTTTCTTTTCCCTTTAATGATGACACAAAATGGATTCTAGCCACAAAATGGATACAAGCCATGTGATGGGATCGTGTAAATTCTTGGACAGTTTCAACCAACAGCATGCCAAGGTTGCAGACTGGGTAGGTATGGCAGCCACAGAGGGCATAAAAAGCTCTGGCAGCCCCCGTCCTCCTTGCAGTCTGTGGTGGGAGTTAGGGTGGCATTGCTGTCTCTGCGACTCGTTACTTTAGGCCAGCCAGGCAGGTGTGTATCTCTGTGTTCCTGCTGGCTGCAACCTGGCTTTTAGGGGAGAGAAAGAAGAGATTTCTCTTGCAGCCTCCCTGTGTGCGTGCATACCTCACGGTGAGTACCCTCCCCTGCCCCGCAGTGCAGTCACTCTGTAGCTGCCTCACGCCCTGGGCCAGGGGTCCTCAAAGTTTTCAAACAGCGGGCCGGTCCACCACCGCCCAGGCATCACTGGGGGCCGGATCACAGTACAAAAGCAGTTGCGGAGGTTGGCTTGCTCACAAAACAGGGGGTAGGTGGGGGGTTGCAATTGGTCCCAGGGGCCGGATTCGGGACCTTGGGGGGCTGCATCTGGCCCCGGGGCCTTCGGTTGAGGACCCCTGCCCTGGGCAATGCCCGCCGCTGCCTTTGCAGCCTCCCTGCGTACCTAGTCTATACTGTGTCTCTGCCAGCATCATTTTTTTAGTGTTGTCCCTCTGGTCTGGGGCGTTGGGGGATGCCCGTGCGCGAAAATGCTTTAAATTGCACAAAAAGCGGGTAAAACAAAAAGCAAAATGAATTTTTTTCAAAAAAATTGCGAAAAATGAAAATGAACCGAAACGGGACCCACAATGAAAAATGAAAAACTGAAACGTCATTTTTTCGAATCGTGCCGATCTCTAGTTGGGAAGACAAGGTGTTGGAGTCAATACAAATATGAATTCTGTAGTTTGGAAGCACAGGGACTTTGTGGGACATTTCTTCAATGGATGCCTGCAGCAATATCTTTCTGGTGACTGAAAGCATCCAGTTTGAGGCAGCTTTGAAATATTGTTGGTAATTTATGTTATATTTTTTTAAAAAAAGTAAATCCTGGGAATGATTTCTAATTGTGTTAATCTGGTTCATTGAAAATTTAGTCCTATAGCATGAGTTTTCTCAAATCATTGAAAACTGTTGTGCCTTCACTAACCACAAAGGAGATGGCATGTTGGGACTGGCTGATCCACTAGCCTCCTTTCTAATAGATAGTGCTGGTCCATGCCAGTCTCTCATGTTGGTTCTCTGTGCAGACTCTTCCAGAATCTCACCCCTTTGATAGGGCTGAGCACTGTGATTACAATACCTGGGGAAAGTTGTACTCCAATCACAGAAAGGACAGTTGGATGCTACACAAACTGGTTCACTATGAAATTCCACTCCACAACATCACACAGAGAGATGCATTCTACTGTACGTTGAACTGACACGATGAACTTGCAAGAAAGAATATGGAGGGAGAGACATGACAAAACTGGATGAAACCTAAGTGTTGGGTTCAGAACTAGGGGACATCCCTTCAAACTGAGGGTTGGGAGAGTGGGAACAGACAGAAGAAACTATATTTTCACCCAGCGTGTTGTTAGTCTGTGGAACTCCCTGCCACAGGATGTGGTGATGGCATACGGCCTGGATGCCTTCAAAAGGGGAGTGGACAGATTCCTGGAGGAAAGGTCCATCACAGGTTACAAACCATGATGGAGATGTGTAATCTCTAGGCTTAAAACCAGGGTACTTTGAGGCCCAGATGCAGCGGAGTGGTATCAGGAGCCAGATATCTAGTCTTGTGCGCTCCCAGATGCATTTGGTGGGGCCACTGTGAGATACAGGAAGCTGGATTAGATGGGCCTTTGGCCTGATCCAGCATGGCTCTTAATATTTTCTTATGTTCTTATGTTAACTCACCCAGACAATTGAAAGTGATACGCAAAAGGGGGCCTTCTAGTGGATTTTAAAGTGCAATTGACCTACATTGTGTAAGTAACTTTAGGGATAGAGTCCAGACATCATTATCCTGTATTTAGAACCGTCCCATCTTTTCCTGCCAATTCTCTGATAATTCATCTTACTACAGTATGTTCATTCTATTAAAGTAGTAAAAATGAGATCGCTATATCCCATCTGATAGCATTAGAAGCCCTCAACTGATAAGTACTGGTGTGCTTGGTCTCGTCTTGTTGTTTTGTGCTCATTAGATAACTTGACAAGGTACATTTTGCTACTTTATTTCTTATCTACAAACGCTGGCGATATCAGCAAGACCATGGAGACATTCCCAGGCCACAGAGATGGATCTGGTGAAGACCAAAGTACCTGAACTGCTGTGAGCCAAACACAAAACAGAGAGTCTATTCATTCCATCCAGCTGTCGCAAGGCAGTGAGATGACAAATGACTCACACTGTAATAATTCGGAGATGAGTCTTATCAGCAGTTGCATCATATGGACAAGAAGGAAATAGTTGGAGCTCTCAAAGATAATTCGACAGACTGTATGGCTTTGTCATCTAAGGAGCATTCCAGGCACTGCAGAGAAACTCTGCTTCTTCCTGTAACATACTGTTCTCGTTCAACTGAAATCTCAGGGTTTGTTTTTCCACTGTGGCAGGAAGATATAGCTTCTCTTGCAGGGAAGTCTATTAATATGAATTTTCTGCTAGGCTTTGGGGACTGTCTTCATGCTGGTGTAGGGCCTTTGGCCATATGTCTCCTACATCACAAAGGAAATGCATGGAAATGGACTCCCGAATCAACACCACATCATTTCCCATTCAAGTCATAAGTGGCACATCAATGAAAACCTGGATAGCTTGCTAACGTGACCGTTAGTGAAATGTGGTTCAGCACAGGCTTGTACAGTTCCAGTGAGTTCAGAGCAGTTTATGGTCTAATGAGCATACCTAGAATTGGAACCATGCAGCCTAATCCAGTGTGGTCTATTGAAAAGAGTTTGAGGCTGTGTGACTCAAGAAGGTTGGACTCTCTGCTTGGCAATACAAACCCACTGGAGTGTGACACTGGTAAAAACACTCCTTAAACATCTCACAAACCTTGAAAACTGCATTAGGATGGCTGTAAGTCAGATGCAACAAGGAAATAATTTTAAAACATACAATTGAACTCAAGGCATGTTTAATTACAGGCAGACCCACCTTGTCTCAATGGGACTTGCTCCCAAATAAATGTGCACAGTATTGCATCCCTATGTTGGGATGACTCATGTCCCAGAAGAGCCCCATTGAGCACAATGGGCCTCCTTCAAGGAAGCATGCAATATGTCATGCTGCTAGATCCTCCTTTTCAATGGGAGAATCCTTTTGTAGAAAGTGAAGCTTCCCATCCACACAAGAAGGATGCTCCATTCCACAAACAATATTGAAAATCTAACTGAACACTGAAACAATTCTGGCTGGAAAGGAGACGTGGGTCATGGATCAGATGTTGGGCTTCATTTCTCAAGTCAACCCGTATGAAATAATTGCCATGGGAGAATTGAGCAAACCTTATATGGCAAGTCTTGTGTGCCTTTCAGCACTGTTTTTTCCCCTTAACTTCCAATGGAATTATGTGTCATGTAGCAGAATGTCCACACAAGCATAAAACATGAGCAAAAATGGACTGCTACACATCTGGTGTTTGGTGGAGACAGATCCAAGTCAAACAGTTTAGCAAATGAATTCAACCATTCTCTACTGGGGAGTAACACAGAAGAGCAGAACACTAAAGACAGAAGACAGAAGACAACCCACAAAAGTTAGGCATAACTTACATATCTTCCATTGGAAATAGGATATATTTAAGAATGTTAACAGTGCAGTTCAGCACATTCCTCAGATGCAAAATAGAATAATACACAAGAGTATATACACAGAATGTAATACACAGCAGTAACTGCAAGTGAAGTCAGTGATTGTTATTTCCAGACAAGGAGTATCAGATTACAGCATAAGCACTTAACTATGCCTGATTTATGCCTTAACTTCTTTGTTTCATCAGAGAAGAGGGAAACTGAATGTGATAAAAGTTCAGGCACTCAGAAGCCTTGTTGGCTGGTGAGTGAATACTGCCTAGCACAATCACAGCACATGTTTGAATGCTTATCAGCATATTTGCAAAGTAGAAAAAAAGTAATTCACTGCAGTATTCCATGCAACACAAAGCTTAATTTATATACTGTATTTTCAAAATGGCATTGGATTTCAATTATCTGTTTGAAAGGAAAGGAAGCTGTATTTACTACAGTCAAGTATATATCTAGATTTTTTCTTGTCTGTAGTAGATCTAAACTACTAATCACAACCAGTATGTAACAACATGTCTCATGATAGCATTGCATGAGTGGGTATAGACCAATCCTCTCAATGGGTTCCCCAACCCCTTGGACCAGTTTTAGAGCACATATAGGAAAAGAGAAGCATCCTCATAATTGCATTGCTGGTAATAGAAGAATGGCCTCTGTTACTAGGAATCAAAATACATGGCAGTGGTTCCCAACTTTGGGTCCTCCAATGTTCTCTGACTAAACCACCTCCCCTCTTTTCAGCTTTTAAAATATATTTTCCTAACCATGACTTAATTATAATACATTCTAACAGATTTATCTAATAATACATTCTAACAGATTTATATAAGCAGAACACTTTTATCTGGAAATTGAGTCATGGCAACTGGACTTCTTTTCTTGTGAGATCGAAACGTTTTGCTGCTCATCCAAGCAACTTTGTCAGCCTGAAGAAAGTTAGTGGCGAGTCCTCCATTTTATAGTTCACCATCATTTCACATCACCCTGGAGCAGCAAAGCATTTCAATCTCTCAAGAAAAGAAGTCCAATTGCCATGACTCAACTTCCAGATAAGCTCATCTGGATGAGTAAGAATCTTCACAGACATTCTAACAGATTGGAGATGTCTTTCGGTACAATATATTGTAGATAATACACATACCATGCTAGGTTGATGCATTGCTGCAATGCTAGGTTACTTTATTTAACCAAAAAGACAGGGAAATTTGCCATGGCCTGTGAAATGATGCCCATGAAAAAACGTGGGGGCTGGGGCAGGGAGCATCAGTAATTAAAAGGTAAAAACCCAAAGAGCTGTCTGGATCCTTCTCACCAGAGGAGGCATGTCAGCTGTGTCAATGGAAGGATCTCTCAAGTGTGAAATAAAATGGACCACACCAATGATAAGAACCTTTTAAGCATGAACAGGATTGCTCCAATTTCCCCCATCAGGTCATGCCCTAGGTTAGTATGTGAAGTATAGTACTCCTTTTCTTTCCCTTCCTCCTTTTCCCCCTTTCTCCACTTTAGTTGCCCCCAATATTGAAAAGACATGGTGAGGATGATCCTAACAGCCAAGGCTCCTTATGTGATCAAGAAAGTCAACCAGTTAAAAAAGGAAGGATGTCCAAATAAAACAGAAGAGAAGGCTCCTATATTTGTAATAGTTGTGTAGGAAAGGGAGTTTCATATAACTATGCCAACTGTAATTCCCACTCCAACATTGTCAACATTACAGGAACACTGTCCTTTCATTTTTGTCTTAACGAGGCTATTCTGCACCAACCTAAGCTGAAAGATCCATTTACGAAATAGCCAATTCCTCACGTTCTTGTTGATCTGTCACTTTCTTTGCAGTTGCAAGTATTCTACCTTTTGTTATCAAGAGGGGACACTTTGAAGATTTCCAACTGTTAAGAGTTCAAGGGCAAATAAGCCCAGCAATCTGACCTTGATTGTAGCCCCTCATCACTTTGGAAATCTCCTGTGCAGATCTTTTTTGCTTAGCAGTGGGAAAATGTAGAATTTGCTGCTGAAGGAGAGATGACTGACCTAGTTCGATAAAAGCGTGTGAAAACTGCCAGACTGATGTCCTCGTCCATATTCCCTCCTCATCTGTTTCCCCTGTCCCTTTCTCAAATAGATAATGCTGTTCAAAGTCCATGGTTCTTTTTCAGTCAAAAAGCAAACACGGAATCAAACAGGTGTAGAGACGCCTAATCCTTTCTGTGCTCAAGTAAAGACACCAGGATAGGGCATCTAACTCACCCTGTTCCCTGCTGGGGACACTGTGACACAATTCTTGATTTTAAGCCCATAATGCTCTTTGTGTCTTTCCTCCTCTCTGAGGAAAGCCTCCACACCTGTACCAACCAATAGGACCTAGAAGGAGGTCAGGGCTATGCAGTTCCATCAGTTATGGAGTCAAGGTAGACAAGAGTATTGTACATTTACCCACAGGCACCTGGCTTGACAGTGACATCCCTACAGAGTACCCTGAAGGGTACAGTAATTCTGCCAATGAAACTACGATGTCTTGCTTATTGGCCTGATTTCAAAAATAAGGCCCAATTAGAGCAGGCCTGCTAAATCAATTTCTGAATGGCAAGTCAATGGTGCTATAAGTCCTGTTGATTCAAGGCAACGACTCCAGGGAAGACATCTCATGAGACCAACTTGTCATGGTTCTTTGGATCAGTTTTAATATGTAAGGGCTGAGGATATATGCCTTCCTTCCTAAAAGAAAGTATAATAAGGCCCATCCTTAAGAAATTCAACTCAACAACAGATGATTTAAATTACAGGCCAGTTGTGAACATTCAGTTCCTGGGAAAGTTAATTAAGAGGAAGGTGGCTGCTCAGTTGCAAGTGGAGATGGGTTTTTCATTTCAGAAGGGGGCTGGTTTTGAAACGAAACAGGCCAGCACAGCTGGTGCTCGGAAGCCAGTTCCACCCTCCAGAACAAATCAGCCACTGTCTTTCCTTGGCGTAGTTCACGCTGGGCAAAAATCCAACCAGGAAGCAACCTCCAACGTGTCGTCTTTGCCTCTCCCTGGCACTGGCCAATCAGACAGGGAGATGGGATTATGCATGTCTTTGCACAGCTCCTGACTGGCCAGTGCCAGGGAGAGGCAAAGATAATGCACTGGAGGATGCTTCCTGGTTGTATTTTTATCCAGTGCAAACTACAGCACGGTAAGACAGTGGTTGATTTTGTTCCGGAGTGTGGGATTGGCTTCCAAGAGCCAGCTGTGCTGGCATGTTTCATTTCGGTACCAGTTCCTTTCTGAAATGAAACACATATCTGTATTTATTTATTTTATTTTTATTTTAGAGTATTTTTACCCTGCCTTTCTCCTTGGAAAAGGACCCAAAGCAGCTTACAATAATGAGGGATAATATACAGTACGGTACAATTAAGACTTGTTCAAGTATTGAGAACAGGGAACCGAGGAACATCCTACAGCATTGAAAGACAACATTACATTAAAACTACAAGAGAATGTGAGCAGTTCAAAGGAGAGTAAAATTCTATATAAAGTTATGAATGATGGAAACTAACATTGAAAGCATAGTGTCAACACAAGGTTATAAATGCTTATAAACACAATGTTTATGTGATCCTATAGATTCATATGAAAGACACATAATAGGTAGTCCATCATTCGTGGGAAGCTTGCCTGAAGAGAAAGGTCTTTGCCTGTTTCTGGAAGGACATCAGAGATGGGGCAGTCCTGGCCTCTAGTGGAAGGGAGTTCCAGAGTCTGGGCGCCACAGCCGAGATAGCCTTTTATATGTTCCCATGAGACATACCTGTGAGGGTGGCAGGATGGAGAGAAAGGCCTCTCCTTATGACCTTAACACCTGAGCTTCCTCATACTGTGAGATTAGATCTTTAAGGACTATACTTTAACAAAAAGTATAATCTAGATGCTTTTAACATGGGAAAAATAATATTGCTACCAGTCATTTGGCTTGCCAACACATGTAACATAAGACATTTACAGCTAACATCATTACTTGTGATGCATTGCCTTCAAGCCCTTTGTTCTGAATACTGTGTGTCTCTTTAGCACACGTGAACAGGCAGAAATTCAGTAGAGGAAGCATTCCCCCTTGTTGCATCGCTATGCTAGTTTAACTGATTTTTACCTTTTTTAGTTATATTTGGTTTACCTGTTTTTATTCTAAGAGGTTTGTAAGCTACCTAGACCACTATTTTTAGGGGGAATTTGAGGAAAATGCAAGAAGACAAACGCAAGAAACAAAGCTATAGAAATAAATATGTAGAGGGGAGTAAATAAATAAAATAAAATAGTGCTCAATCTGTCAATCCGATATGGACACAAACTTCCTAACAAGAGGAATGAGGCATCATCTGTAGGGAACCTTCATTCCATTATATTAAAATATGCACCCACCCTAATACCCACAAGTCCCACCCCATCTCTTTAAAAACTGACCTGAGCTTGCCAATGGCTTACGATTAGAGCCTGTTGGAGAGTAGGGAAGTACTATATCTTAGCTATCTCAATGAATGCAGGTATCTATATCCACCCCTGCAGTTGGTGTCAAACATAGGATTCAGTCTTTCTCCTTGAAAATGATGTTGCCTTGTGAAGACTCACTAGAGGTTCTGTTGGATTTTGAGACAAAGACTTTGGAAATCTCTCCCACTGGAGGCCAGAACCGCACCATCTCTGCTGTCTTTTTGGAGGCAGGCAAAGACCTTTTTCTGCAGGCAAGTTTTCCCCGAATGATAGACTACCTATTATGTATCTTTTAGATGGATTGTTGTGCATGATTGCATTGACTGATTTCATAAGAACACCAGTGTTTTTTTCCATATTAGTTTCTATCCCTTATATCGGATTTTTTTCTTGTAGTTGTTGTGAATTTTTGGGGCTGGAAGTTTTTCTTCCTGACATTTCACCACACTCCATTGCTAGCAGATTCAGGGGGCAAGGAGTTCAAGGAACTAGGAATTATCTCTGTGCTCCAGGTTATAAAGTGAGTGAGACTGTGGGGTATTTGAAGTTGTGGAAAGAGGAAGCTTGTCCTATACAGGAGAATAGGTGCTAGTCATATTGTGGTTAGGGGATTAAGAAGTTTCAATTCAATCAGGGGTAGCAACAATCTTTCTATGTAGTTGATGGATGTCGTATTGTCGTTAGCTGTTCTATTGTGTGAAATGATCACTGTTGCTTGTGGCTGTGTGGCTCAATTGCACTCTATAGTTTTCGGTACTGGAAGCCAGGCTTTGCTGATTTTTAGACTTTCTTCTTTTTTGTTGAAATTGCTTATGTTTGTGGATTTCAATGGCTTCCCTGTGTAGTCTGATATAGTGATTGGTAGTGTTGTTTAGTACCTCTGTGTCCTGGAAGAGGATTTCATGTCCAGTTTGTTTCAGAGTGTGTTCCGCTACTGCTGGTTTTTCTGGTTGTTTTAGTCTGCAGTGTTTTTCATGTTCTTTGATTCTGGTCTGGATGCTGCGCTTTGTGATTCCAATATTCCTGGCCACAACTACAAGGTATCTGGTATACTCCTGCAGTAGCGAGTGGGTTTCTTTTGTCCTTTGCTGGCTGTAGCATCTGTTGTATATTTGTAGTGGGTCAAGATACTGTTTGTAGGTGGTGTTTTTTCAACACTTTGTCCATCTGGTCTGTGACTCCTTTTGTGTGTGACAAAAATACTTTGTTGGAGGCTGTTTTTCTTCTTCAGTTTGGTGTTGTTGTTGTTTTGGTTTAATGGCTCATTTGATTTCATTCTTGGAATAACCATTTGTCTGTAGGGCCCAATTCAGGTAGCTGAGTTAGTGTTCAGGAATTCGGGTTCACAGTTTTGGTTTGGTCTACAAGTGTTTTGATTATGTCTCTTTTTGTCGTGGGTGGTGGTTGGAAAGTTTATCTAGGTACAAATCTGTGTGGCTGGGTTTTCTGTAGACCTTGTGTCCTCATTGGAGGTCTGGTTTGTGTATGACTAAGACATCTAAGAATGGGAGTTTCCCTCTATTTCTTTTTCTATGGTGAATTATATATTTGGGTGGATATTGTTGAGGTAGTTTAGAAATTCTTCCAGTTTATCTTCACCATGGCTCCAAATTACAAATGTGTCATCCACGTATCAGAACCAGACTGTGGGAGCAAAGGGTACCGCATCCAGAGCTTGCTTTTCAAAGTGTTCCATGTAAAAGTTTGCTATTACTGGGCTGAGTGGGCTCCCCATGGCAACTCCATCTGCCTGTTCATAGAAGTCATTCTCCCACTGGAAGTAGCAGTCATTAGGCAATGTTGGAATAGGGCCTTAATATATTCTGGGAAGAGCTTATGGATGAGTGCTTAAGTGTCCTTTATTAGTACTTTGGTGAAAAGGGATACTACATCAAAGCTGATCAGCTGTCCTTGGGGTTGAGTTTTAGGGTGCTAATTTTGTCTATGAAATGTCCTGAGTCCTTGATGTGGGATGAGGTCTGTACAATGTGGGCTTGTAGGAGGGTGGCTAGGTGTCTTGCTGATTCATATGTTGGGGGGCCATTGGTGAT
The DNA here is from genome assembly GCA_023846285.1 of Phrynocephalus versicolor. Lineage (NCBI taxonomy): Eukaryota > Metazoa > Chordata > Lepidosauria > Squamata > Agamidae > Phrynocephalus > Phrynocephalus versicolor. The sequence continues at coordinate 45,748,100 of JAHTLZ010000010.1, forward strand.
AACAGTGAGCCTGAGTGGGGTTGAGTCCTTGTGGATTTTTGGGAGTCCATATAATCATGGTGAAAGAGTTTCTGTCTTGCAAATTTGTAGAATGACATTGGGATGGAGGGAGGAACTCCTGACCAGCATGTTTTGTAATTTTGTTGGTGGGGTCCTGCTTTAGTTTTCTGTAGGTGCTGGGGTCTAGAAGTTGTTTGATTTTCCCCTTGTATTCTTCTGTTTGCTTTGCATGGTTACTGTGGCATTGCATTTATCTGCCAGCAGGATGATGTCAGGATCCACATTCAAGGATTTGATGGTGTTTCTCTCCTTTCTTGTCATATTGCTAATTGCAACATTGAATTTTTCTTCTTTTTGCATGCTCTTTGTAGCTTTAATGTTACCTTTTAATGTTGTAAGATGCCATTTCTAATTCCCTGTTCTTAATTTGAATATGTCTTAAAAGTTCTGGGCTGTATATTGTCCACCATTATTGTAAGCCACCTTGGGTCCTTTTCCAAGGGGAAAGGTGGGGTAAAAATATTCAAAATAAACAATAAAGAAAGAATGTGACAATAAAGGAAGAGTACAAAGCTTCTTTAAAGAAGCATGAGTATAAAAATCAGGTAGAAAATAGACAGAAATCTCATGCGCCTTCTAGCTCCAGAAGAGTGGCAAGCAGGGTGAACTCTGTACAGTACCTCTCTGCACCTCGGTCTATGCTGAGGATCAAAGAACCAAGATGCCCGTCCTTTTTGTCCTTTCAGATGCCCTAGCAATTATGTGCCCCTCTTCTCTTTTTTTTATTTATTTTTTTATTTATTTATTTATTTATTTATTTATTTATTTATCTATCTATACATTTATATACTGCTCCCATTTCCCAAAGGAATTCTGGGCAGTTCACACAAAGGTTAAAAACAAACATCAGTAAAACAATATAAAATGGCACGGGCAAGAGGCAAAAACTGGACGACCATGAATGGGGAGGGGGCGGAAACCACAGAAGAAGAAAGCCTGGTGCCACATTAGCAATCGCCAAAGGCATCTCTGAACAGCCAGGTTTTAAGGGCTTTCCTAAAGGATGCCAGTGTGGGAGCCTGGCATATCTCACTGGGTAGCTTGTTCCAAAGAGATGGACCTGCCACCGAGAAGGCCCGTTTCCGAGTTACTACTTTACAGGCCTCTCTACTTTTCACTAATTGGCAAAATGATAACAGACCATCTCATTAATGAATAAACTGTTAACAGAACCAGATGTTGTCGTTCAGTCGTTCAATCGTGTCCAACTCTTCATGACCCCATGGACCAGAGCTCGCCAGGCCTTACTGTCTTCCACTGCCTCCTGAAGTTTGGTCAAATCCATCTTGGTTGCATTGATGACACCATCCAACCGTCTCATTCTCTGTCGTCCTCATTTCCTTTTGCCTTCAATCTTTCCCAACATCAAGGACTTTTCCATGGAGTCCTCTCTCCTCATGAGGTGGCCAGATATCACAGTATAAATACAAGAGTTTGGCACTTCTTACCAAAACAGTTAGACCGTCATCCTTCAAATTCTTATCCCCCTCAACATACGGCAGGCATGTCCAAACTTCGGCCCTCCAGATGTTTTGGACTACAACTCCCACAGTCCTTTGCCATTGGCAATCTAAGCTTAGAATTCTGGGAGTTGTGGTTCAGAACATCAGGAGGGCCGACGTTTGGTCATGCCTGACATACGGTATCAGCAAATCATACTTCCCCAAGTAGCTTCCAGTCACACCGCTAGACAAGGCTGCATTCTACCAGTTTCTTGCTGTTGCTACTTTTCCAAGGGATCCCTAAGCAACCTCTCATGTCTACAGGTTTCTAGCAATACCTTAAGCACTGAACACAGTGGAAATATTGATACATACCAGGCTACACCCCTTTGCCATGACACAGGTTTTCTGCACTAATGCAACTTGAGCTGTAGACAAATTCAGGAGCTGCAGACACATTCAGAATGGGTTGACAATTAGTATATTGAGTGGTGAAACAGGCTCATTCACGTAGCTGATGATACTGAGACAGCCCCTGCAGTAATTGGGACCATTGTAACCACTGACTTGGCCAACTATATCAGAATCCGATGTCTGACACGATGGCACAATCAACATTGTAACTCACATGAACTGTCATGATCCACCGGACCAAATGGAAGAACAGGCAGTGAAGATAAGGATAAAGGGAAAAAAGCAAAATGGTATTTGAGAGAAGAATACCTTAGAGAAGAAAAGCATAGAAAAAGGCCTATAATTGTGGAAGCATTTCTCCAAAAACTATGGTTATTTAATTTATTTATTTATTTATATAGCTTATATGCCGCCCACTACCCAAAGGTCTCTGGGCAGGTCACAATCAAAATAGACAATTAAAACATCAAAATTACAATAAAATTAGAACAATAAAAACATGCAAACACAATAAATACAATACATTAAAAACACAACACTAAAATTGCCATCAGGACCCACAATCATTAGTTAAAAAACTTCTGGAACAGGAAGGTTTTTACCTGGCGCCGAAATGTTATCAACGTCGGCACCAGGCGAGCCTCACTTGGGAGGGCATTCCATAGTCTGGGGGCAGTTGCTGAAAAAGCCCTATTCCTGCAAGCCATTCCTTTCACCTCCTTAAGGGATAGCTCTTTCAGGAGGGCTCCCTGACTAGATCTTAATTGCCGGGTAGAAATAGGAACATTGTGAAATATTTAATGCAGCCCTTGGTTTAATTAAAGTTTCCACTGAGAAAACAATTCAGCGTGCCGAAAAGGAAGAAAGCCTAACATCTAAAGTTGTCATGAGCAATCAAAGAGGCACAGATATATGTGAGCAGTCCTTCCAACTGATTGAGTAAATGTGGCCAGTTCCCAACATTCTGTTTTGGGGACTATAATTCACAGAACCCCCTAGCCAACAGGTAGCCATGTTAGTTGGCAGTTTGGCATATAGACTTGAAAAAAGTGAAATGTTCCAGCGCTATGTACTGCTTCCCAGTTGTAAACAAGGAGAATCTATGTCAAGGTGGGTAGTCCAAAATCATTCATCAGCATCAATAACGAGACAGGAATACAGGACACAATGAGAAACATTCCAGATTCCTCATGACCCTAATTCCTCAACAATAAGTTCCTGCAGCATATTTTAGCAAATATAATTCCAGATTTGCTGAACAGTCTGTTTTCTATAGTGAAGCTTTGCAGACCAGCTACTTGTATGCTGCTATTTTTACCAGGGGCTCCAACCAAGACACAAGTGTATGTTTCTAGTACTATGTCACCTCTCTAAGCAGGGACCGCCTAACAGAGTCCACTTGTTCCTGGGAAAGCCTTTATTCCCAAGAAGACAGTTAGTGGAACTAGGCTATTAAAGGGTAACTAGATGGCCAAATTGACCTGGCTTTGATAATATTAAAGAGGTCCACTTTGAGATGTGGCTTGTCATACAGAGAGTTCTTATACCCACATGCAAGGGTTAACCACACCTTATGTCATCCCATTTAGCATGATCAGCTTTTCTTTGAAGGGCAACAGAGAGGAAGCATTATCTTTCTTTTTAATTATTGCTTATTAACACAGTGCATTAGGGATGCTTTAAAAAAACTTTCAAAGCATTGTTGATGTAGTAATAACAACAAAGGGAGTGGAAGTGTTGCATTTCTTTTTAATTGCTCTGGACATGTCAGCGATGCTTTGAAAAGGGATTTTAAAGCCCTGTCAAAGCATCACTGGTGCAGTATTTTGGTCAGCAGCAATTTAAAACAAACACAAAATTGCTTTCCCCTTGCCTTTCAAAGCTGAGCAGAAAGGATTGTATCCCCCCATATGAGCCTTCTGAGCTTTTAAGATCTTCTGGAGAAAGCTCTTCTTTCATTTCTACCACCTCCCCAAGATTGCTTGGTGAAGGGAGAAGAGAGCGCCTTTCTCAGTGGCTGCTGCTCCCAGGCTTTCGGACGCAGTGCTCCAAGAGGCCAGGTTGGACCCCTCCCTCTTTGTCCTCCCATAGTCAAGCAAATATCTTCTTCTTTAGGAAGGCTTTTAAGCAGTAAGTTAATTCAGGGATGCTGTTTCATTTTTTTTTAACTTACAGATTTTTAATTTGTTTTAATTGTTTTTAAACTTGATTTTAATCATATGCATTTAATTGAGGGTTTGTTTGTTTGTTTTTTTAAAAAAACCTATTTTAAAATCTGTTGTTTTGTCTGTAGTAAGCAGCCTTGGGTCCTCTATAGGAGAAAGGTGGCATATGAGTAATTTAAATAAATAATAAAGGAAGCTTTCCATTTCTCAAGATTGTTAACCAGTGTCACCAGACAGACAAGAGAGCTGCTTTGGATCGATTCCAGCAATTGTGCATCTTGGAGCCAAACCAAAATGCAGTGATCACACCCACACCACACCTCCAAAAGGTTGCCTCCAACAGTGTGAGCACCAAACAGGGTGGGCTGGCTGGTGATGCCACATATGGTTGCTGTAAAAAGAAGCACACCAGCAGATATGCCCAACCCAGACCAAACTGTGGAACAAATGCCGTCCTATGGCACATCGTATGACACAACCTATATCTCTGTAGGCAAGGCCTCAGTTTTTACTATGGCAAGTGAATTGAACTGGAGGTACAGGTAGAGATGGCCTAACCTTTTAGATCTACATGCAGATTGGTATTTTTAGGCTTCCTTCCCCCTTCTCCCAAACCAGAAGCAAATATCAGAGATTGCCTCATAATTAGAGCCAAAAAATACTTATGTCACAGAGTGGTCTTTGAGGCCTTTCCCCCCCTTGTTTGTGAAAGGAGTCTGAAGTTGGTGCTGTGACACTCAGGCACCCACTTTACTCAATAACTTGTCCAGCTAACATCTATAGTATTTCTGACCACAATCACTTTCTGTCCCCCACTTTTCATTAGAATGCAAACATGGAAGCTTCTTTAGGGGCATCAGTAATCAAGTACAGTCACCTTTTTTTCCTCCTCCCTTATTCCCACATGGATTTTCTGAATTCATAAAAGGCTGGATCTTGGGGGGGGGGTTCACTTTACTACCAATCTACAGACTAATCTTCTCTATGCACACAAACCCAGCACCAGATCACTGAGTTCTGCCAGTAACATGCAACAAGAAGAAGGGAAGGCAAAGCAGAGGACACTGGAATTAGAGTTCCCACCGGGTTTCGGGGTCTCTCAAGAAACATGACGCTGGAGGAATGTGATGCTATGCTGTTCCTGTCTTCTGCAGAAGATGCTTGTCCCTTTGAACAACAAATCTGCAACATGTGACTGAAGAAAGTCAGTCATAGGTTGTTACGTTAGGTTCCTTCCCTAATCCAAGAAGATTCACAGGGCTGCTAAATGTAAACAACCGTCAAGACACGCCACTAGCAAACAAGCCTTCTGCCAGATGGCATCTGAGGAATGCTAGTTATTCATTAACCTTTTTTAAAAAAATATCAGTCTCACAAAATAATTTCCTTATTACATCCTGAGTCATTTTTAAGGCTTGATTTTTGCCTTCTTCTTTTTTCCACAAAGCTGGATTCGTAAGGGATACTTAACGGGCTACTTAACTGGAGCTTCACCCAGATGCATATAACCACTAAGCAGCATGGCAAGCTACTGCTGCTTCCTCTGTCTTGGAAACAGCCAGACATGTATCAATTTATTTAATCCAGCCATTTGGAGCCAATGAATATTTTATGGAGATGATAAGGCAACAGGAGCTGCAATATGAAGGGAAATGAACAAGACACAATAGCCTCCATTTTACAGGGTAACCGTTACAGTAAAGTTTTCTAATGTTTAAAATATGAGTTTTGGAGATCCTGTCAGGAAATGAGGAATATAAGAGTTATTGGGCAAATTCAGGCTGTTTTACTTGCATTTCAGCAGGAATTGGTAAAAGTATGAAGACGGTAAGGGGATCTGCTGGTTGCAGCGAGTCATGTGATTTGACAAGGAACTGCGGCCAGCACTGGGCCGCAGTTTCTTGTCAAAAGGTAGATGGATCCTGCTACAAGTTTCTGACCACCTTAAGAAACTGTAAGTAGAGATGGGCATGAAACGAATTTTTTTTGTTCCGTTATTCGTTATTCATTTTGTTATGTAACAAAATGCATAATGACCCTATGGGCAAATTTATTGGTTCATTTAGATTCATTTCGTTAATGGAGTGGCAGAGATGTCTCCTACCTGGTGCTGGTCTGGAGGACCAGTCTTCCTGGCTTCTGGGATGGCGAACGGGGGGGGGGGACTGACAGCCATGCTACAGCTGTAGCGTGGCCATGTGGTCGGCTCGGCACAGTTTTTTAAAAAAGGAGTGCCACCCAGACCCCAAGTGTGGCCTGGTAGGCACCCTAAAATAAAAAAAACAAAAAAAACAGCACCGACCGGGCCCCAGGGGCCACGTGGTCAGCACTGAAAGGAAAACAAAAAACAAAACAACATGGGGGGAAACTAAACTAAAATAACAATAACAATAAATTTTAAAAAGTGGGGAGTGCCGACCGAACCCCAAGGGTGGCCTGGTCAGCACCCTATAATAATAATAATAATAATAATAATAATAATAATAATAATAATAAT
>JAHTLZ010000010.1:45754687-45784497 GCA_023846285.1 Phrynocephalus versicolor
ATAATAATAATAATAATAATAATAATAATAATAATAATAATAATAATAATAATAATAATAATAATAATAATAATAAACCAGCGCCGACCGGGCCCCAGGGGCCGCATGGTCAGCACTGAAAGGGAAAAAAACCCCAGAAAAGCCCCATGCTACAGCAGTAGTGCGGGGCCTGAACCTGGAAGTGGTTTTCCTTTTTTGAAAAGGAAGGGAGAGAAGGAGGCAAAAAGGCAGTGGGAAAGGGAAGCCAAAGTTGCCGGCCAGGTGGTAGGAAGAGAGCGACTTAGGGCACGATCACTGACTCCACCTGCATGATCTGCCTCTGGTCCGTCTCCTGGCGCCACTGGGAGGGAGAAGGGAAAACCATGCCACCGTCCTCCTCCTGCTCACCGCTGTCTCCCTCGCCCCAAAGCACGTAGCCTGCCTGTCTGCCCTCTAGAGTCCGCTCTGCACCCAGGGGCTCCTAGCAGGACTCCAGCCTTCGCCCGTGCTTGACCTGCCCCTTTCACACACACCTTCCTCCCGGCAACTAGGGCGAGCCCTGCAAGTGTGAGGGGTCGAGCACCAGCAAGGGTGAGAGGGTGAGCACTAGCAGGGCTCGCCCTAGTCACTGGACTTGGGAGGGGGAGGGGGAGGGGGAGGGGCGGCGAAGCCGCACTGCACTGGCCACCTAAGCGCGGCCTCGATCTTATTAGCCTCCCAATCACTCCTGTAGATAACGGGCCATGGGAGGAAGGCAGTGGGCAGTGGTTTCACCAGGCTGCGCTGGCCGCCTAAGCACGGCCTCACTCTTATCAGACCTCCTGATCCCCCCACTCCCGGGTTCAGGCCCGCGCTACAGTTGTAGCCATTTGGAGCTGTGGGGCTTTTTTTTTTTTTGGTTTGTTCTTTTTCTTTTTTCCTCAAAAAGCCCCTGCCTCAGGGGCAAGGATCCGCCACTGCCACCACCGAGCTGCTGCCACCGCCGGCACCGGTAAGATGAACTCGAACTGGTTCGGGTTTGAACAAATTTTTTAAAAAAATTTATTCGAACCCGAATTTGAACCGAACCAGACAAACCCGAACCATGGGTTTTCTGGTTCGTGTCCATCTCTAACTGTAAGAGTAAAGTCCTTGGGTAGTGGAAGGGGGACTTGAGGCTGTATCTTTAATTGATTGTTTTTTAAAAAGGACTTACCAAGCTTTCTGCTGTTTAACAACAACTTTGAACTGCAGAGCTGAGAGAAATTGTATGGATCATGGAGCCTAGGCCCTATCAAGGAGGCAGAAAGGGGGAACTGAACTCCCAACTTTTTCAGCCATGAGCTACCTAGCAGGAGATGGCCATATACAAAGGAAAGGGGAGAAAAAGGCAGGCTTTGGGTGCCTTCATAGTTTGTACAGAATCCCAGCAGGTGTAGCTTGCAGGATAAGCTACACCCTCTACTAAAAAGCTGTCCTCTTCTGCACAGCTATTAAAAGTGCAGGAGCCCCTGCCTTCATTAGCCTTTGGCCACCTTGCTTTCAGTCCATATTTCTCTCTCCTCCCCCTTCCCTGTCCCAGTTATATTTCTCAGTTTGAACAATATAGAGTTCCCTTCAGATTCATTTGCTGGTCTTGGAAGGGAGTCAAGAAGAGGCAAAAGTGATGAAGTCTCACACTGCATGTTTCTTTTCCCCAAAGGCTATGGGGCAGGTGTGCAGGGGGGAGGGAAGGGGGCAGGCCAGTGGAGGCACACATTCTTTCCAATTACAGTGCTACCTCAACTTACGAATTTAATCTGTTCCAAATGCATGTTCTTAAGTCAAACTACTCTAAAGTCAGGGTACCTATCTTAAAAAATTGAAAAAATAAGTTTTAAAAGTTTTAAAAATGAAAAAAAAATTGTAAGTCGAGCAGACCATATCTAAAAATTGTAAGGCGGCAGTTAAAATGGCAACAGTTTTCCGCTTTTAAGTTGAATTGCTCTTAAGTCGGGCTGCTCTTAAGTCAGGATACCACTGTATCTAGGAATCTGGTGCTGGGAAGTGTGATCAGAAAAATAAATGGGGCATTGAATGATTAATGAAACTACTTCAGGGGAAATGCCCTGAGACGTCAGGACAGACAAACTGTTAGGTAGACAAGGAATAACATGAGAGCTGTGAAAGTCTGAATTCAGTGAAAAAGAAACAAGCATTTGAAATTGTCTGATAGTTCTAGTTTGTGGTTAGACAAGTGGTTGCTCATTTGTGTGCCCTAAAAACTGAATGAAGACCAGCTGTAGCTTGTTCAGAGCAATCTGAAGGTACCATTTTGTGAAACAGGCCTGTCTCTTCACTGTTGTGAGGCAGCATGTCTGAACCTCTGGGTGATCCTCAATTCTCTTGGGTTTTTAATAGTTGTTGATGTAACAAGTCCCCATTGTGATGTAACAAGCCCCTTTCAACATGCTGGGTCAGAAATTGACATAGCTAGGAATCTAACTACACGTGCTGTGTAATGAACTCACTTTTCAAAAGTAACTTAGAGTGGGAATAAGCATTACTTTGCAGGATATAAGTTATATAAGTTCTACGTCCTTTTTTATGTCGTTTTAAAAGGCATTTAAAGGCATGGCTCAAGTTTCATGCCACTGCATCACCCAAACTAAGATTTTGTTTTTAGAAGTAGCGGAATGAGGGTTTTCCCACTGCAAGGAGGCAAAGATATTTCTGGATTTTTGTCCCTGAGGGTATCCAAACAGGACTTCTTAGTGCATTATAGTCTATTTTAAGTCCTTTCCAAAATACCATATTTCCTGCTGTTACAACTGGATTCCAAACAGACTGGCATTCCCACCCATCCCTCATAAATACAAATGCTGGCGAAAATCCACCCCCTTCTCTCGCTAATTCCTGTGCAGATTACAATGAAAGCTCTGAGTGGACAAGGGAACAACAGTGTACCCTTGTATAACAAACAGTTTGTATAACATAAAATCTGTACAACAGAAAAAATTCCAGAGATAGGGGAATTTGCTTAACATAATCGCCTATGGGGAGAATCCGTACAACATAAAAATGGGATTACTCCGTTTTCAATGCATTCCTATGGGAATTTGTATAAAGGAAAATTTGCTTAACATAATTTCATTTGGAATGAATTAATTCCTTTATACAAGGTACCACTGTATTAAAAAGTGTCAGGGTGTGTCACCATTCTTGCATCCTCTTGAGGAGAAAGAAAGAAAGAAAGAAAGAAAGAAAGAAAGAAAGAAAGAAAGAAAGAAAGAGAAAGAACGAATGAACAAATGAACTCTGGTATTTTGAGCTCGTGATTCCTGGATTTACTAAGCAGCCAGTCAAGGAGCCAGAGTAACTTTTTAAAAATAAAGTCTTGAAAATCAAAGTGACTATCAGTTCTTCATTTACAAGTGTCCTTTTGTCTGCTGGCCCTGGGACTATGGTGTGGCAGGGACTACATCACAAAACACTTCATAATCCACCATAGTTGTAGAACAATATATTTTACCCTTAGTGTACTAGCCCTCCTGGCTTGCCATTTAAAGAACTACCAGAGGTAAGCTGTCAGGTACCCTGCTTCCAGTTCTCACATCCAGTATTAGCTGCAGCAAAGTTGCTGCCAAGTGTTTTATTTTAACAGCTTGGTAAGCCTTGTGTTATATAAAGTTGCCAGTTGGTTATGCTCTTTGTAATATATAATATCATGAGTCCCATGGCACAGCAGAACTATAGTGTTTAGCTGACCCCCTACACCCCATCACACTTTAAATGGCCCAAATGCCATTTAGCTCAACTGCCTGATGGGATTTCTATCCACCAGCCCCCTACACCATCCAGACTGCAGTGATCTGCCCATAGAGAGCACATGGGTTTGTTTGTTTGTTTGTTTGTTTGTTTTGTATTTTGTTTTTATTACAAAACCCAGAATTCTCCGGAGGAGGTGTGGCTCATTTGAGAGGAAAACCCTAAACTGGAAATCTTAGGTGGAGTTAGGCCACAAAGCCTTCCATTTCAGGCCTGTCTTTCAAGTAAGCCACACTAAGGTGCCAGCAAGATTGTTGTCTCTTAATTCCCAGAATGGAGAATGATGGGACTTTGTTAAATAGAAATTCAAAACAAAAAAAATCCTATCAGAACATGGCTTATGCAGGTTGCTTGTGGAACATTTGATTCAGTTTTGCTCAGGTATAAAAATGTAGTAGGTAGCATGGGTGGAATGGAAAGCTTTCCCCAAACTGACACAGCAAGAAATTTCTCCTGTATCTAAATGCAGTGATCAGTGAAACCAGATCTGTGCGCAAAATCTGTTCACTGTGCTGCTATCTGATAAAGTGGTAGCTAGTAGAGAGAATGCATGAGGGGGTGAGGTATTGCCCCTGTAGGGACCAAAGCTTCTGCTGATTTCAAAATCAAATGGGATGCTATGCTTTGCAAGGTTTCAGAGCATGTCATCTTTCAAGTCATGGAAAGATTGCCATAGCACTTGATTTCCTCATGTATGATGCTTTGTTTTGTGTTTGGTCACTGGAAGGTAAACATGGGCATAATCTGCAATCTGATTTGTGGGCAAGCAGGCATTCCCCTGAAGGTCTAGATTCAGCCTCTCTGATGAACTTTGATTAGTTAAAATGAACTCCCTGCCGTGCGACCTCTTGAGTCATTTTCCAATCCTTCCTACTGCTCCGTTGAACGTGAGAGGGGGGTACTGAAGCTCACGCATGAAGAAGCCGGGAAACTAGGTATTATTCATAGTTCTTAATCCTTGTGAGTTTTTCAGAAGTTCTCAGAACTACACAGACTACTCCTGCATGATGGACTGGGAATGGTTAAAACTAAATTATTCTAATGTGAAATTCAAATTTGAATAATAAAGAGTCTGAAGCACATGACTGGTCTAAACATATAATTTCACTTCATGCCTTATGGATAACTTGGAGAGGAATCATGTTCTTGCCTACCGGATGCATCTATTAAGACATATTTTTGCCTTCTCTTTTGAAATGATTCAAAAGCAAATAAAAATAAAAATAAAAATAAACCACTTCAAGAGCAAACTACTTTCATCAAGGAGATTTATAAGCAAAGCATGCCTATGGATGCATCATGTCTTATAAATAAAGATGTGTTTATTATTTTTATTATGATATTATTCTTTTTTATGTTTATCATTTATTATTATTACACAAGCTCTTAGAGCATGAGATTATCTTGCACATTTCACGGCAGTGTTACGAGTACTCAGTTTTGCCTCAGCTCCGTAGAATTGGCATGACATGAAAGTAGGGTTGAATGAATAGTTTTGCTTCACTCCAGGCTTTTCTCACCCACTCACAAGCGAGAGAATGTAATTCTGTTCATTAAAAGATAAAACAGAACTGCTGCCAAGAGAAATAGAACTATCAGGCCACAGATCAGGAAAAACAAATACACATATAAGATAGGTGATAAGAACTGAATTAACGTCCTTTCTGTGTGTTTTATGTTCAGCACAAGATCAAGTGGATTCTGAGAACTGTTTCAGAGGTTGGGGGGGGGAGGCTTAAAAGGGAGGTGTGAATAAGTTTTTATTCTGTTTTCCTTGTTCCAGCTATAGAGTTCTTCTGTGACATTAAACCGCCACAGATCTCTACACAAAGGATATTTACATCTCATGCCATAGTAGAAGGCAGAAATACTAATTTAAAAAAAAATTTAAGAAACGAAATGAAACGGGGTGAGCACGAAACGAAACGAAACGAAACGAAACGAAACGAAACATTATTTTTCCGTTTCATGCCCATCCCTAATCAAAACAACTGGTTTCTTTATATTGAGTAAATCTAGCTTAATATCTTTCCATTTTTAGCTGTTGCTGTTATTTGCTGCTTCACTATTTCCAGTGCTTCTCCAATTTTCCTTGTACTTGGTCAGTATTTTTAGCCAAGTATTTCTTGATCTTACCATTCTTTAATTTGTTATCCTGCAGGTTTTTTTAAGTTACTCACATCTGCTCGGAGTCTTTTGATTTTAAACTCCAGCCTGATTTTCCACCATGGTTTCTCAAGCCATTTTGTGGGGAGCTTCAATTGTGGAATCCCTAGTTCTTCCATTACTCTTACTGCTGCACTATAAGCAAGCTGATTTATCTATTCCAGCGCTGTCCAACTTTGAACAGGCCGAGGTCTCCTTTTTCTGGACAAAAGTGCCTGAGGGCTACTACACTAAAACCTCTACTTATGTATTTTATCTGTTCTGAGCATACGCTCATAAGTAAAAAGAATTGTAAGTAGAGCAGCGGTTTCCCATAGGAACGCATTGAGAATCAATTAATTCTTTCTGGGGGGAACATATTTCAATGCATTCCTATGGTAAGGCTGACCATGCACACACTTCCCTTACACCCGCTCGCGCCCGTGTGGACGGTGCAAGGGAGGCGTGTGCATGCTTGCGCAGGTCGCCCCTGTCACTTGCTCGGGCTACTGGAAGACTTTTTAAAAAAGGTGCACCTTCCCTCCCAACCCACCTGGGGCCTGACTTGACTCTACTTCTCCTCCTGTTTTCCCCCTTCTCCCTTCCAGCCCCCTCGCTGCCACTGCTGCTGCCACCCATTGCTCTCACTCACCTCTGCCATGTTCGCTGTGCACCTGGGATGGGCCAAGCCAACAGCGGGGCAATCATATTGCCATGGCGGCACAAGGATGAGGGAATAGCTCAGAAGGGGAGCAGGAGGAGTGGCAGGTCACAGTCTCTGTGAGGCAGCTGTGGGGTTGGGAGGAGGAGGAGGAAGAGGAAGATGGAAGGGTGGGAGGAAGGAATTCTCCAGGGGGGGGGAAGAAGGGGACGTTACCATGCAAAGGAGGAGGCATGCCCATGCCCCACCCCTCACTGACCCCTCCACTCCCCTTCCTCCGCTCCGCTCTGCACCAACAACTGAATTGGTCACAAGACAGTGGCATGCAGATCATCTGGCCAGTAGGGAGAGCAAGGAACTGTGCCATGGCCCTTGAATGGCCCTGCTTGGCCGAGGCAGTAGGTTGGCAGACCCAGAGCTTTGCTGGGGCAGTGGTGGTCTTTGGGGTGGGGGAAGTAGAGGTGGAGAACTTATCCCTCACATTTTTAATTGATGGCTGGGGGGCTACTTTTGAACTCTTCACGGGCTACTGGTAGCCCCCGGTCTACCTGTTGGACAGGCCTGATCTATTCAATGGACATTATCTAGACCAGGGATGGCGAACCTATGGCATGCATGCCCGGGGTGGAACATGAAGAGCTTTCGGGTGGCACAGGACAGCCTCCTGCGAGTCAGCACTTCCCCCTCCTCTTTAGCAGCCAGTATGGAAGAAACAGGGAGGAGAAAAGGCCAAGACAGCTTAACTAGCAATAAGGAGAGGAGGGAGGAGGGAGGAGGGAGAGGGAATATTTAGGTTTCGGTTTCTTTGACTTGAATGTTTTGGAGAGGGTAAAGACTAACACGGCAGGCAGGGGAAGAAGCCGTCAGCTAACCTGCAGTAAGACGGAGGGGAGGGGGAGAGGGACGTTTAGATTTCCATTCTTTGACTTGCATGGAAAAACCAGGGAGAAGCCAATTCAGCTAACCTGCAGTAAGACGGAGGGGAGGAGGGACATTTGGGTTTCCTTTCTTTGAGTTTTGCCTGGAAAATACCCCAGTTTTAAACCTGGAGATTACACATCTCCATCATGGACTTTTCCCCTATGATCAAAATTGATTCCCCATTCATTTCCATGGAAAACCATGATTTGTAAGACCCAGGGCATTCCATTGATTTTCTTTCTTAACCAGAGGCATCCCCATTTCAAATGTATTAAGGCTAAATTTCCATATTGGCACTCGGAGAAAAATAAGTGGGTTTTCAGTCGCAGTTTGGGCACTCGGCCTCAAAAAGGTTCACCATCCCTGATCTAGACTGTTGCATGTGCAGAGTTTAATTTTTTCTAGGCATAGTCTTCAAAATCAGGAGCCTTCCTCTATCTTCATTTAATGCATGTGTCAATATTTTATTCTTCAGTTCTTGCTGCCTAATAGTGAGTTCTGCTGGTGTTCCAATCCTAATTATACCTTTTTGTGGTTCAATTTTTTGCAAAACATCCATATTTTCTTCAGACTGTTCGATGTCCCCAGATGTTATTAATCTATTTTCTCCTCCTATTTGGATAACAACTCCTCTGTATTTCTTCTAGTTCAGCTTCACTAAACACATTGTTTCTGATAATATATCTTCGCTGGTCAGCTAATCGTAATACAGTACAGTTATCTTGGAGTTCGGATATTCTTAGAATCATGGAATCATAGAATCATAGAGTTGGAAGAGACCTCAAGGGCCATCTAGTTGATACATCTGCTTTTGGTAGCCTTGTTTTTCGGGTTCTGCAATATAATAGCATTTCATGATTGTCTGATTCTCTGGCAAAGTATATTTCTGCTGCTTCTGAGATTGCTCAACTCTACAGGCCCATGCCCTGGTTGCTCAGCAATGGGACCCGTGACTTGTAGCCCATTTATTGATCGATGTCCAGGTTCATCAACAGCCATCGCAGTCTTTGTTAACCCAGGTGACGATCGAGCTGGTATAGGCTTATTTTGATTATATTTCACCAGGATTCATGGGTTGTTGGGTACACTTAGTTCTGTTCCTCAGTTGAGACCTCTCTGGCATGGTTGGACCTACTGGTAGTTTACACCATCTCCAGTACAGCCCTCAACATCACTGGAGCAGTTAAGCCCCCCAACACGACAAGGCGGCATCCTTGGAGGAGGAGGAGGAGGAGGATCAATTATTCCAGGAACAATCAAAATTATAAAAACATTGATTGATTGATTGATTGATTGATTGATTGATTGATTGATTGATTGATTGATTGATGATGATGATGATGATGATGATGATGATGATTGATGATGATGAATTATTCCAGGAACAATCAATCAAAATTATAAAAACATTGATTGGTATTAGTGGCAGCAAATAGGAGGGTGGTGGTGGTGGCAAGAAGGAAAGAAAGTTTTCCCCCCTTTCTCTTTGCTGCTTGGCTGCTGCAAGGAGAAAGGGGGGGGACTTTCTTCCCTCCTTGCCACTGCCGCCATGCACCCGGGCACTCACTGGAGGGGTCCTCCACTCCTCCAGTGGGTGTCCGGTTGCACGGCAGTGGCAGTGGCAGGGAGGAAGGGGGAGAAAATAAATATTAAAACTTATCACCCCAATGACCGCTGCCCTCCTTCTCACGGCCACTGCTGCGGCCACAAGCCAGTCAGCCACCTGGCCTTTGAACTTCCAGGTCAGGTCCCAGATGACCAATCGGAAGTTTTGAATTTCCCACTCAAACTTCCAATCTGCCGCCAGGGACCTGAGCAAGAAATACAAAGTCCCTCCTCCCCCTCCAGTGGGTGCCTTGCTGTCCTGTAGCGGCGACAGCGAGGAGGAGGATGGCAGGCATCTGCAGCAGTAAGTTTTATTTTTAATTTTTTTCCTCCCCCCCCCCCCACTGATCACCAACCATGGATAACTGAATCCGCAGTTAGTGAATCCGTGGATAAGCGGGTTGTACCTCATGGGAGTTAGGTGCCTGACCCACCTGTGATAAAGGAAAATCTGCAAAATGCAGACACCAAGAGAGCCTTGGAGGTTCTCCACAGGCGTTGTGGATGCCAGAACACTTTGGCGTTGCTTGTGCTGCCACTGGAAGTAAGGATGTGGCTAGAGCTTTTACTAATCTGCAGAGAAAGAAGCCTTCTGCTCTCTGCTTATATAGAAGTCTAAGCAGAGGGGGCAAGTGCAATCCCCAGAGGACGACCCTTGAGCATCACCATGGGAATGCTACATGCATTCTACACATTTCTGACTCTGGCATGTCCACATGGTGTGTGTGTGGTGGTGGTTGGATACAAATAAAATGCCTTGTGCCAACCATGACACAGCACGTGGAATAAGTCTCAGCACTTTTTCATAATGGGAACCCATTAAGATAGTTCAGTTGTGGAATGTGAATGTTGAATTAGCATTGGCCTTGCCAAGATGCAGATGAGGGGCTGCAGAGGATCTTATTTGCAAATGTCATCATTTGTGTGTTTCAAATATTTTGCATTTTAAAATGTGTTTTTAAGTTTACTGTATTGTACATTGAGGTAGCTCTGTCTGAAAAGGACATTGCAATATCATATCTGTCAATATCATAACAATGCAAGTCCTGTTGCTGACTAGATATTAATTGAAAACCCTATGCTGCCCTCAGTGGTACTTGTAAGCTGGAAAAGAACCAGCTTTGCCCTGTTCACACAGTGTATGAAGCACTTACAGAAAAAAAAGGTCATCAAGGTAGGTCAGAATTAGTAACCTTCCAGAGCCTTCTCTGTTTTTTGTCTTGTTATGTTTGCTTAATTAGTGCTGGCACCAAAATTTGGCCAAAACAAATAGTTTGGAGGTCAATCCAAAAATACAGACTTTCCCCCCATTTTGCTCTGGTACTCTTTGCTGGCAGTTCATTTGTTTTTAAGCTTCCTTATCTGCCCCTTTTCTGTCCGTTTCCCAACAGCCTGTTTCACTAGGACTGCCCCCCCACACACACTCCTTCAAATGACGAAAGCACTAGATAAACTGTGAGAAGTACAGTACTGGGCTTAGGAGGAAAAGGGAGGAAAGATTTTATCTTATCAAGAAGAGAGAGTAAAAATGGTTAAATTGCTCCATTTATAGAACCAAAAGCACTTTGACGTCCTTCTACTGAGAACTATTTTCTACTGTGAAAATTCTACCCGTTCATATAATGGTCATACAGAACTAAATGTTGCAGAGTTTTGAATGCCTGGTAAAATTCTTTTTTTGCTGTGCAGAAGAAGTTCAGAGACCCACAGAGGAGAACAGCTACAATTTCCCCATAGTTACCCCTTTCCCATTAACTGGTGGTTAAATTCACAGTAACTCACTCTGAGACATATGCAGAAGAATAAAAAATATTACTTTATTTACCGTTGTTTAAAATTACATACTGTACTGTACTTTGTATGCTGCATTCTTTTCTGCACTCTTGCGTAGCAATCAACCAAAGAGATCAAGAGCAAACAAACAATTGTCGCTAGCAGACTAAAAAGAGGGGGGGGACTTTCAAAGAGGCGGAGCCCTCTTTGATTTCAAAAGCTGAAAATAACTATTGGTTAGTGCTGAATAAGTAAATAATCAGCTCAGAAAAGTCTCTCCCAGTCACTCAAACTATAGACAGCAAACAAAAGTCCAACACTAAGTTGGTACTCTATTTTGCATTTTTCTTCTTTTCCCATCTCCTGTTTTCATTTGGTTACCATGTCTATTGGATAGTGTGTCAGTACTTAAGATTATGAGATAGCTTGACTATTTGATATACAGTGGACCCTTGTATAACAAACAGCTTGTATAACATAAAATCTGTACAACATAAAAAAATCCGGAGATAGGGGAAATTTGCTTAACATAATCGCCTATGGGGAAAATCCGTACAACATAAAAATGGGATTACTCCATTTTCAATGCATTCCTATGGGAATTTGTATAAAGGAAAATTTGCTTAACATAATTTTATTTGGAACGAATTAATTCCTTTATACAAGGTACCACTGTAAATGTCATAGGGTTTTTATTAATAAAAATGCTAGTGGGATGAGCTCATCTGCCTCCGCTTGGTATTTCCATTGAAAATATTATTGCTATTTTTAAAAGCAAAGGGTCACAATGAAAAAAAAATGACAAGTACAGATTGTTACAGTAAGTTGTTTCATGTAAAATAAAAGGGGAAATAACTTCTGGAAGGAGAACAACGGCCTGGCTGAAGAACCTGAGACCCTAGTTATAAAAATAAATGAATAACACCATTCTTTTTTTTAGAGGTGCTGGATCCTATCTATGATGTTCTGCCTCCAGAACAAGTCTGTCAGAATTACATGAAGACTTTGTCGGAAGGAATCACTATAGGGCACTGGCAGAGGATGACTTTATCCTTGTTCAGAAAACAAAAATCCGTGCTCAAACCCTACCGTCCCAGGCCCCAAGACCTCACTGAATGAAGTGGCTACAGGTTCTAGGAACACGATTATGCAAAGCACTTTTACCATTTACTAAATCTGAATCACCAGCTTAAGTTGCTGAAAGGGCCCAAGGCAGTGCTGTGCTGTGGAAGAGAGGGAGGGGTCAGGAGGAAAGGAAAAGAATTGAAAACAAAAAGAAACCTGTGAGCTTTTCAGATTTCAGATTTCAGTGTCACGCCTCAGGAGACGCCCTCAGAGTGAGACTATGGTGGTTACTTCATGCCCGTTTTGTCTCTCTAAGTGTTACACTTTGGAGTGGTACAAAAAAATCTTACTTTGCATCTGTCGCGCAACAGCTGAAATTTGTCTTGACCACGCCCCTGGTATGGGTGCTAAGTGAGACAAATCTGTACCTGGCACTGGGGTAGGGCATTTCCTTGTCACTGTTTGTTCCTGGTTTCTGTTCCAAGACAAGACACTGTGAGGTAACAACTGTCACGCAACAAAAATTTGTTTCTCTCAGAAAACTGTGTCCCAGGTACTGAGGTGGGTGTTACGTTCAAAGTGCCCACCCACCCCAGATGATCACCACCCCCTTGCCCTCCTCCGTTACATACCAATAAAACAAAACAAACTTCAAAGCCAGGCAAGAGGGACACCAGACAGGCAATTAATTAGCAAGCAAAAGGAATAAAGAACAAAGAAAGCCCGAAGGCTATCACCCGGAGCATTCCATTGTGGCCATGTGGAGAAAGTGAAAGCTAGCCAGACTAGCGGCAGACTCCTTCCCTGCCTGCAAAGATTTTAACTTTTCAGAAGCAGAATATCGAAAAATAATTTTTAAGCCCCCCCCCCAAAAAAAAGAGGAAAAAGGAAGCTTGATGAATTCAGTGTTTGTCACGGTACAAGACTGCGAGGTAACACTTGTCACAAGACAAGTTATCATGACCATGGAAAAACTGAAACAGGGACAAAACCACGTGATCATGACCAATGCTGGCATGGTACAAAACTAGTCGCAGAACAAAGAAGGATGTGAAGTAACCGCCTATCTGAATGTAGCTGTTCCGAGCACATCTCTATAGGTGTGTATTTGTATGGATTTTCCTTTATTTCCTGGTGCCGTTCACATCTCACCTTTCAGCTTTTTGGTCTTGGTTTTGTTTGTTCGTTTGTTTTAAATGTGGATGCAATGTGGAAAAGAGTGGCGAAGGAAATGTGAACAGGGGATAGAGGGACAATAAGTGAATGGGAAAGAGTGAAGGAAAGGGAAATAGCTGTACAGAGATCCAGTGGAGGCTGACAGGAGGATGGAGGGGAGAAGTGGCTGGAAGGATATTTTTATGCATCCTGTCAACTTTTAATCTCCTAGATACAGTATGTGTGCCTTATAAACTGGAAATTGCACTGTTTTGCAAATATACTTGCTGATATCTCCAAGGAAATAATATTTCTATTTCTTCTGAGGCATTTGACCCCCCTGCCCTTCTAGCTGAAATTGTAACATTCCATTATTCAATGAAGTGAGACATAGACTTCCCATCTATTTTGACACTTCATCCATCCATTTTCACCAGTACTGTACTGGCAAGTCCAAACAACTGGCAAATCCTATCTGGCTCAAATTCTCACCTCCTTCTTTAATTGAAAGATACACAAGCAAGATGGGGGTGGGGTAAGAGTTCATTCATTCATTCATTCGATATACTGCTCAATTAGTACCAGGCACTACTTTGAGTGGTTTACAGTCAATAAGATATCTAAATAATATAATAGTAGACCATTGGTAAGAAATAAAATACAGTGGACCCTCATATAACAAGTGGTTTGTTTAACAGAAAATCCACTTAAAGGAAAAAAATTCCAGAGATAGGGGCAAATCTGTACAACAGAAAAACGGTCACAATTAGGGATTAATCCATTTTCAATGCATTCCTGTGGGAAATTTGCACAAAGAAAAATTTGCTTAACAGAATTTCATTTGGAATGAATTAATTCCTTTATACAAGGTACCACTGTAAAAGGAAAATAACCAAAATCTAGTTTTAAAAACTTAACACAGATTCTGAAATCTAAACCTAAACGGTGACAGGACAGGCAAGGTAAATGTGTTGTGACTCAAGAAAGGATAACTTCAGTGCTGCAGGATCTCCCTCAATTCCTTGTTCTCAAATACTTGAACATGTCTTAATTGTACTGGACTGTATATTATCCCTCACCCTCATTACTATAAGCTGCCTTGGGTCCTTTTCCTAGGAGAAAGGTGTGGTAAAAATACTCTAAAATAAAAAATAATAAAATTTAAAAGCTTTGGGAAACAGCCTTGTCATGAGCACCTTCTTGAACGCTAGGACGGAGAGGGTCCTGGCACTGCTCCACTAGGAGACCATTCCATAATGATGCTGCCACCACAAAGAATGTTTGGTTTCTTAGCCTCTCTTGATGTGGCAACCCATAAGAGCTTAACCTATGAAGATCAGGTGGTGCAGGCTGATGTTCTTAGGGAATGACAGTCTGATAAATACATGGGGAACTCCAAAATAAGCTTTGGCTCAATCCATATCCTACAGCTGCATGATGATACAGGTCACTGTGGAATGAAAGCTGGGAAAGAAAGAACTGGGAACCAACTTCAGCTTCACAGTGAGCTCGAACATCATAATCATCAAAAGACTGCAAACTCAAATTATACAAACTATTCAATCTTAGAATCCTTGCAGAATTAGATGGGGCCTATAACATAATTGAATCCCACCCCACGGCTCAAGGCAGGAATCCCTTCTTCTCAGAGAATCTTACACTTCTCCGTATTGCTATTCCTTGAGTGACTCCTGCCTTCTTCAAACTATCCAATATCATTCAAGGAATCACTCCCAATGTGTTAAGATCACAGAGTTACTGGCAAGGGAGGGAGTTTTTCTTCTGCCACTTCCCATTTTGTGTAATTGCATCGTTACTGCGTATCAAGCCTCAGCCGAAGTCATCAGAACAATAGTATGTGGCTTTTCTATGGGTTCCTTTGTGCAAGCACAGCTGTATGGATTTTCCTTTATGACCCCCAAATAGCTATGGATCTAAGAAAGAAAGCACCATAAATCTGAACAACTTGGGGCTTCAGCAGTATTTCTATACAAAATATAGCATTCTATTCAGCAATGATGAGATGAGATGAGATGAGATGAGATGAGATGCATCAAGTCAAATATAGACAAGCTGCAGAATGTGCCTCTTGAATGAAAACAAAACAATGGGAGTGAAAATGGCTGCAGAAAATTATGTTCCATCTGGTAATATACAACACACAGGCTTCGCACAAGTGCTCAGAACTGGGTCCTTTTGGATTCAAAGGCGCTTATTTCGAAAATGGGTCAGATTTCAACCATTGTTAAGTTCTCTCCTGTTGTGCTACTTGTTTTTGTTCTCTACCTCTAGGGCCAAACCTGTGGATGCTATCTGTTCTCATGGGTTTCGAAAGCTTGTTCCTTTTTTTTTTTGGCTTTGTTTTAAATAGAACATTGGGTTTATAATTATTATTTTTTACATGCCCTAAAAATGTTATGGAATGGCTGTCCGCTCCCATGATAATCTTTGTCTATTGGGGAAGGTGTACATAATTTCTGTGCTGGACTTTGCTTCTTAAAAATTAAGCCAGCCAAGAAAGAAAAAGGTCATTAATGAAAGAAAGGCAACAAGTTTGCTTTGAGGGAGTTAATGATAGCTGTATAAAGTTCTGGACAGTGATGTGAATCAGGAAGTCGTTTCAAGATCTTGGCCAAACAAGGTGCCATTCAACCACTTTTCTCCCACGTGACATTGCATGTCGGACGAGATACAGAATTTAATATTACAGGCAAAAATCAAAGAAAAACAAAACAAAACAAAATACATAAAACATGTGGCACCTTAAAGACTAACTTTCATATTTTAATGTAACGTTTTGTGGACTCATCCACTTCTTCATACATATAGCAGCGCAATGAGGTGTGCAATATAATATGAGATGAAATATACATTTCATAGCAGATGTTCATTGGTGGATAGCAGAGGGGGAAGAGGGGGGAGAGATGATTAGTTGTAGAAGTGTTAGAAGGATTTGGTCAGGGGTCGTATATATATTAAGCATTGTTAATGGGTCTGTGCGGGAGGGAGAGATGATTAGTTGGACTAATGGTGGGAAGGAAGATTTGGCTAGGGGTCATAGATATGCAGGACCAGCGCTTCCATTAAGGCGAACTAGGCAGCTGCCTATGGCGCCAAAATGGAGAGAGGGTGCTGGACAGCCTGCGCCCCCCCCCGCTGCAGCCCCCGCTGCTGGCCACTGCCGTCCGTCCCCCCTGCCCGCCAGTCGCCTGCTGCCAGCCGCCCATTGCTGCCCGCCGCCACCTGCTCGCTGCTCCCCGCACCCATTGCCATCCACCCCCCACGCCCATCGCCATCCCCCACCATCCGCTGCCCTGCCCCCCCACCGCTACCCCTCTACCGCTGCCCTGCCCCCTCCACCCGCCTGCCCCCACCCTGCCCCCCACCCCGCTGCCCTGCCCCCCTGCCCCCTGTCCACCCCCACCCACCACTGCCCCAGCCCACCCCCTGAACCACCCGCTGCCCACCCCACCCCCACCGCTCACCTAGGGCGCAAAAAAACCTAGCACCAGCCCTGTAGATATGTAAAGTATTGTTAATGGCTCTGTGGCCAGGGTCTGTAGAAATGTTAAGTGTGGTTTTAAGGTAAATTCCTCAAGAGTCAGAAACCGGAATCAGATAGAGCGGTGTGAGGGGATGT
This sequence comes from Phrynocephalus versicolor, assembly GCA_023846285.1. Lineage (NCBI taxonomy): Eukaryota > Metazoa > Chordata > Lepidosauria > Squamata > Agamidae > Phrynocephalus > Phrynocephalus versicolor. The sequence continues at coordinate 45,771,418 of JAHTLZ010000010.1, forward strand.
GGAAGGGAGGAGTGAGAGAGTGGGAGTTTTTACCTTAGGGTCCAGGTGGAAGATAAACGTCCATGAAAAAAGTGGCAATATAGTAATATTAAATTTGATAATGACTCAAGAAACACAGACTTATATTTAAACCATTCTTTTGTGTGTCCATCATGCATATGAATTTTATCTCAGCTGTTTCTCTTTGTATTCTGTATTTGTAATGATTGTTCTAAAACAGTGACCTACAAATCCTTCAAGGACTGAAATGGTTTGAGACAGGTTTCTGTGTATCATGGTTTCTTATGTTAAACTTAAGTCCATTGATGTGTGTTCTTAGAGATTGTCCTGTTTGTCCAATGTAGAGTGCAGATGGGCATTGTTGGCAAAAGGTGGCATAGATAACATTGGCTGAGGAGCAGGTTAAGTTGCCCTTGATATTATATGTGGCGTTGTTAGGTCCTGTGATTGTGTTGCCAGAGTAGATGTGTGGGCAGAGTTGGCATCGGGGTTTGTGGGAAGGTTTAGTTCCATTTTCCATGTTGCTATTTTCTAATCTTGTGTGCAGAAGTTTTTTTTTGGTTTTTTTTTTTGAGTTGGGAGGTTGTCTGTACGCAAGAATGGGTCTTCCACCAAGAGTTTTGGAGGGTAATGTGTTCCTGTCAAGAATAGACTGGAGATCATTTAAGATGTGTGTGAGTGGTCTCTCTTGTGGACTGTAAGTGACAACCAGTGGTGTTCTGTCATTTGGCCCTTTGGATATGTTTTGTAGCAGGTTATCTCTGGGTATGGGTCTTGCTTTGTTGATTCGTTCCTTAACCATGCGAGGTGGGTACTGTAGTCTGAGGAAAGCATTTTGTAGATCCTTGAGTTTGGAGTCTCTATCCTGTGGGTCAGAGCAGATGTGGTTTATCTAAGGGCTTGGCTATATACGATTGATTTTGTTGTGTGTTCGAGATGGAAGCTTGAAGAATGTAGATAGGTATACTGGTTGGTTGGTTTTCAGTACAGTATGGTACTAAGATGCCCATGTTGTAGCTTCACAGTGGTGTCCAGAAAGTTCACCTGTTGTGTGGATTGTTCCAGGGTGAGGTTGATGTTAATATTGCTGTCATGTCATCCTGTATGCTGGTCCTTCTTAGGATAAAGATCAGAGCTGGAATGTTGTCCTACATGGAGATGGTGTAAAAGATGTATCACCTTTAGTTAGGAAATAGCATAATAACTGGGCATGCCCATTTGCAGCACAACAGCTGGCAGACAGATGCCATGGATCAGTTTCTGATAAGGTCTGGATCTTTTGCTTGCGAATGACCCTGGGCATAACCTGCTATTGCCTATTATTTTTGTTTTAAACTCGGTCAGAGTATAATCAGACTTCCAGTGGTGATATGGTGCATCCAAGACATAGTAATTGGCTAACACCCCCAGATTTCCACTTGAATACTACTTTAATGGCCCTGGCAAAGGCTGTGGGTCTCTCATTCATTAGGAAAATTACATGTAAACTGATTGTGATGATTAGGAAATACTTGGAGACCCTGGAAGATGAGAGCTTGGGTAAGTCTACTGTTTTATTACGCTTCACTGGATTTCTTCACTTTGGCATTTCCCCCCCTGATTTGAACAGTTTTGAACTGCAGGTGGAGAAAATTAAAGAGGCCAATTTTTGAAAAAGGCAATTATTTGAAACTTTCCTATTGAAAAGTCCACAGTGGATCTTTTTTATTGGTTCATAAAAAGCTTGTATGTACAGTGGTAGGAAGCACAATACAAGCCTCCACAACCTGGCTTACTTCTCAGCTCAGCTAGTATCCCATGGAAGCTCAATTAAAATCAGTGGGTTTCTGCCAATCTCTCCACCTTGGCACAACACTTCTGTTAGTTTCCCAGACAACGTTCTAGTCAGAAGGAAAAGAAAGACATAAGAGATTCTCAGAAATCTCTTACACCATCTGCAAATGAACAGAAAGAGAACATGATGCAGATATTAAAGCATTCATGTATATTGGGACAGACTGTGGCTGAGTAGCCACTAATTAGATCCAAGAGGGAGGATGTCTCAAAGGCTGATAGGCTAACACCTGATCTGTGGTGCCACCATTAATAGGAAAGATGATTATTTGGTCTTACTTAAATGCAGGTTAAACTGCCTACAGAAATTTCTGCCTCCATCTCCATATCTCATCTATGAGGCTTCCTGGTTAAGGATGCTTCATTTGTGGTAGGATGGGGGTCAGCAACTTGAGCCCACCTTGATATTCATGAAGTACAGCTCCCATCAGCTGTAGCAAGCATCACCAAATTGTGAGGAATGATAGGAGATGTGACCAGACAATATCTGGAGAGTCAAATGTTCTCCTTCACTGGAAAAGATCACATGGAAATTTCTGCTTGTTAAATTTGTGGCTGACATGCATTCTTCAAAACATGCAGCCAACTCCACTCCAATCTGGTACCTTCCAGATGACCAACATCTGGTGATCCCCAAGTAGGGCCTCCTCTTCACTAACAATTACTCCTGCTAACTACTTGAAGTGGTATGGGGCGGTATATAAGCAGAACACTTTGGTTGTTTTTTTGTGGTTTTTTTTTTTTTTTTGCTTTTGCTTTTGCTTTTGCTTTTGCTTTTGCTTTTGCTTTAACAGCTTCTGGAGATAGAGGCAAGAATAATCAGAGAAACAGGGCTGATTGTACTGCTTGCCCAACTTAGCCTTGAGAAAATAAGATTGAGGGGTAATGTGGCAGCACTTTTCAAATATTTGAAGGGCTGTCATACAGAGGAGGGGCTGGATCTGTTCTCCATCATCCCAGAGAGCAGTATGTGCAACAATGGGCTCAAGTTACAGGAAACCAGATTTTAAATGCATATCAGGAAACATTTACTGATAGATAGATAGATAGATAGATAGAACAGTTTATACCCCTATCTCAGTTTCATGCAAACCTAAATAAATACTTACTTTAATGAAATCTGTATCAGTTGTTAAGATGATAGATCTTTGCTTTGACCTTTGTTTTTCTTCATTTTATGTTAATATGTTGCTAAACTATGCACATTAAGATTATGTGTGGCAATATACTTCTCTGAAGAAAATCTTGACTCGTTTTGTCACGTAAATGAGATAGCTATTTGACTGGGTTTTATCAAATGATAGTAATTCATCATTCTGTGAGTCACATGTCATCTTCTTCTTCTTAGCATCTGTCCCACTTGTGGCATGGTCCTCTATTCTGGCTTTAATTTTCCACTTTGCATGGTCACCAGATTGGTCTGAGTGAACCCGGGACAACTTCATGTCATTCTCAAGGGTGTTCATAAAGCCATGTTTTGGTTGTCCCCTCAGTCAGGATCTCCTGACTTCCAGGATGAGGCCCCTTTTGGCCAGAGTTTCCTTGTTGGCATGCAAGATGTGTCCATACCATTACAGTTGGGTTTTACCCACCATGTCAGCAATTAGTTTGATTCCATGAATCTGTGATTCACACTTGCCCTTGAAAACTACATAGGGAATAAAACATCATTATGATAAATGAAGAAGATTTAGGTACTGTTCAGTGTAGTGCCTCCCTTTGACATCCAGAGGACTACAAGTCCAAACTGGAAGAATCAGGTGACTGAACAACACACCCCAAACACCCAGTAATTATTTGAATTTGTTTTCTTAGAAGTACTAGATGATTTCATTCTCGTTGCCATATCAAATGACTGAAGAAGCAAAAAGGTATCTGCATGAGCAGGACTGTAGCCCAAGATTCTGTGAGAAAGATCTAATAAACATTATCACTACTTACTCTTACTTTTACCTTGCCTAGAAATCTTTCTCTGGCCTAGGGGTTTAAAAATGGGTAGGGGAAATGAAAATCCACAAATTTTTAGAAGAACAAAGGAAGCCACAATTTGCTTTTAATGCCAGGATGTATTGCCAATGTAATCTGATACTTGCACAGCGAGCAGTTACCCTACATTTTCTACTCTGCGACTGAATTCAACAGCCACATGGTGATAACACCTGATTCATTGGATCTTCACACTCCTTGCCTTCCCTTTCATCTCCCTCCGGTGTTTTTGAACCTGCTGAAGAGCTCTGGGGAACTCAAACCCTTGTGGAAGGGGGAGGGGTTGTAACGGAGCTGCCCTTTCACCATCTGACTGTCAAATCACCTGAGAAATATTTCATCCCAATAGTACAGTGAGGGCTGCTGTCAGCAATCACAACATCCACAAGTGGAAAGGAGTGGGAATCCTGAATTTACAAAAGGTCCTGGAAAGAAGTCCATGACATCTCAGTCATTCCTTGAGCAATTACTTTGCACGGAAGTCCTGTCCCCTTCTATCTTGTGTTACTGACTGACTGCTCTGCTTCCCCCTTGGATACTTTCCTTTTTTGCCTTTTTTTTCTTGATGGAGGGTATTTCCCCCCCATTTCTTTGGGTTACTTTTGCTGGTGGCTGTCAGTTTACCAGTGATAGCATGCTTCCCTGGGATTATTTTTGGGATTCCACCACCATATTCATTGGGAATTTTCCCTCTGTTTGAGGGCAGCCTGCTTCAGCCTACTGGTCTCAAAGAAGAGAAGGCATCAAGTAGCTGAATGAAGAATAATTTCCCCTTATTCCAGTAGTTTTGGATGAGGGAATTTGGCTATATTTTGACTTGATATGCTTCCTTGCTTTTCTTCATTTTTTAGAGAGAAAGAGTTCTGTGTGTGTTTTGATGATGACGATTTTCCTTTCTCATTTGTACTGTTGTGTGATTATGGTGATGATACACGATGTGATAATATATGACACATTTGTTGCCTGAGGAGGAGGAGGAGGAGGAGAATGAATGTAATAATGGCAAAAACCGCCTGCTTAGGTCTTGTAGCTGCAAAATTAACACCAGAGATGCATTCATGGTGAAGAGCAAAGGGCAAACAAATAAAGCAAGTGAGGTAAGACAAAGCAAAACAATTTATCTCACTGGTGAAAGATATACAAGGACAAAGGGGTGGGCCCTCCTGTCCCAGTTTCAAAACCTTTATACTCTTTTTTTATCAGTAGCAGGAGATCCTCTCATTTAAAATCACCAGTTAGCAGGCAGCATCCAAACAGTTGACTAATATAGAGAGGCAAGTCATATCACTTCACTCAGCCAGGAGGAGGCTTATTCAATAAAGCCTTGCATATCAAAACTTGCTTTGAACTGCCAGATACATACAATGGGTAAGGGAGCACTAGCTTACCCCTTTGAAAGGAATCCTGGGACCCTTCCTCCCAGCATTCTCTCTGGCAAGGTGTGAAAGCCCCCATTTAGTCCTTCCAGTTTACCTAAGCTCCTATTTTAAAATGATATTGTCCATGTTTTACAGTTTTCATGTGTTTCTTCATACCTTGCCTCTGTTGTTTTTGCTGTAGTTTTAAAGGCTGCTTTCGGCGGGTCAGAAATATAAACAGGGAAATGAATGGGGGAAAGGGTGGTCCCTCCTGTATAAAATGAAGGAAGCACTATACAAAAAGTACGAATATGAAAGAGGCCAGAACAAAAGAAAACTTGAGCATGCCATCACAACCCCTCTTTTCATTCTCTCAGGATTGGCCCTTAAACTGTCAGTGAGTGGTGTGTAACCCTAATCCCCAACTTGTGGCAGTCTTTCTCCATATCTGGGCATGCACTGAATAAATATCTGGATAGTTGCATCTTATTGCCTCAGAAACGTTCCACATCATACTCACACCATCTACAAACATTGCAGGCTCTAAAGAAACCCCACATTTATGCTGCTTGATCCTAATCCTTCTCAGGGGAAATTCTGAGCCATGTGTAAATATCTGTACTTCACCAACTTGTACAGACAAATTTGCCTGGGACCTCACAGCCTGACCAATGTGCTGGCTCATATTGTGGCTATTAAACTGTAAGGCCTTTCGCCAAGAACTTGACACTTCTGTAAACTCACAGTTGACATTGCTTCATGAGATATCCCAAAACTATTATGGCATTTTTAATAGCTTAACAACGGAACCCTCATGATAGTTTGCTTCATAATACTTGATGTGTTAACACCACATAACAAGTTAAAAATGCCATGCCCTTGCGCCTTCAAGCATAGTCTTAACTAGCCAAGATGGCTGACAGCCAGCTGAAGCTGAGCCGAATCCAAATATCTCCTATCTTAGGGATGTTAGACATTACCTGGCTTTGTGTGTGTAGTGATTTGTGTCCCTTGTGTAGTGGGACACAACTCTCACACACCTTATCCTGCTCCATGTTTACATGATTTCCCCCCTCTCTCTTCCACTCACAGATCTTAGCTAGTAGCCTTTCTGTTGGGTAATCACTCTGCTGCCATGTCTCTGTCTATCAGCAAAAAGGAGGTTCAGCTGTTGTAAGAGCACTTCTTCCCAGCAAAACAGGTTGTCTGGTTATCAGAAAAGGCTTCCTCATGTTTCAAATCCTAAACAGCCAACACATTATGGAGCTAGGATTGCATTGTTTCCCAGTAATCTCAGAAAGAGAAGGAGGGTTCACTGTGAGTCTGCCAAGGGCATTACCCCCTCAAACACTTCAGGCAATGTATGGGCTGAAGATGTGCAGCCTTTTTTAGCACAGGGTATGCCAAGTCACACTTGGGACAGAATAACAGGCTGCAAGAATTCTAACCCTTTGGTTGCATCTGAACCAGTGGTGAAGGATTAACAGAAGCAGTTTGGAAAGTACAAACATATTTATAGAACACAAGCAAAATTTCCTGGGACGTTCCAAGCACAAACCCAGGTCACAGTAAAAGGAAGAGGTCTGTAACTTTTTACGGCTGGGAAGAGGTCTGTAACTTTTTACGGCTAAATGTCTGCCATTTAACAAATGATTTTAAGAAGTTGAAGAAGGAGGCTGAACGTCAAACTTCAGTCCTGACTCATATTAAAATGATAAAAAAAATTCTTAGAACATGGCCAGTTAAAATAACTGTAATTAATATTTTGTAGAATAATTTGAGAAAGATCAAATATATTTTTTAATTTTACTAAGAAGGCTGTGTTTTTAAAAGGTATTTCCATGATGTACAAAGTAGATTTGAGTTCTGCAATGAACCTCTCTAGGCCATGCAAGCCATACATTTTTTAGGGGCAAAACTAACGTCATGACTTTGTGTTTGGAAGTCCTGTTTCATAAATATGCAGCAACAATAATACCAGATGTTTTATGCTTGACCCTTGGGCCACTGTTCCAGATTCTCCTGCAGGTTTTTTTTTAAAAAAACAAAGTGCCATATACCCATGTACCTTCCTGTGGTTACACCTCCCTATTTCCTTTCTTGGTATCAATTGAATTAGGTTTTTGAAAACTGTTTAACAACCTGTGCTATGTCTCTGACATAGTTTTATGCCAGGCTCTCCATCAAGATGTTGCTGTGGAATTGAAAGTGACATAGTTGGTCTAACAGGAACGTGTGCATCCTGCGTATGCAATCGGTGTGATTTACTAAGCGAACAGGGAGTGGAATATTTATGCAAGAGACTACTAAACAAGAGACTACTCAGTATTCGGTAACAAAGAGTTCAGAAAAAATTCCAAAATGCTGAGTGAAACCATTGCAGCCCCACACAATTTTGCAAACTTATGGGAATGACCGAGCAACTGCCAGTTTTATATGTATCTACTCAGAAGTATGTCTTATTCACTCAGTATCTACTCAGTGGGTATAATCCCAAATAAATTGGTACAGAATTATCACCTGATAGACCTAGGTGTATCTATAAGTCGGCTTTCATTCATTTCCTTGTGCTTGTTGGTTTTTCTCTTCCCCTACTGTGTTCTGGGATGCCGTGGCTGCAGAGGTAGAGGTTAGCAGTTTGATTCCACACTGCAACTCCTAGGCAAAGAGACAGCCTGTGTGACTTTGGGCAAGCTGCACTGTCCCAATATGTCCCCAGAGAGAGGGGGGGTAAGAGAGAGAGGATGTGTGTGTGTGTGTGTGTGTGTGTGAGAGAGAGAGGGAATTTAAATATGGTAGTTTTTATGTTCTAGAATTCCACATCATCCTCCCAAATTATAGAGATATTGGCATGGTGAACAAAATTATGAAGAGAATGCTTCTATTCAGTTTTTTTCCCCACCTTCCTATTTAGTGCTATTAATGACCATATAATTGTTTTTCTCTGCAAAAATGTAAGGAAGTTATTTTCTTTTGTTGTCAGTATGAAAGAAGGACACAGAAGACACAGAATATGAAGAAATACTTGGACTGGAGCCACAGATTTGGGCATAAATTTCCCTTCTTGTTCTGTCTTACCATCTATGTACATATTTTTGGTGTGATTTCCAATACAGCTCTTTTTATGACCTTTGCTTTGATTACACTAAAAAGCCCAGAAATATCATCCATTTGCAACTCTGAGATGGAAGCCATTAGAGCTTGGATTGTTACTTCTTAAAGGGAATTTGGTGCATTGTTCATAATTTCAAGCCAGCTAGTTTGTGATTTGTATTATTGTTGATTGGCATTATGAACTGATCAGTTGCCTGTTACATAGCACCAATTGTGCAATGAGAATGAAATTACTGGTGGAAGCAGTTTGCCACTAATTAAAGAGTTTCTGTCTTGAATTTGTCTCATTATACATGAGTCATGTGTAATCCAAAGACACATACAATATGAAATCAGAAGATAAACTCTTTATCAGCACTCTGCTGTTACCTGTAATCTCAGTCTTAATGCACCAGTAGAGCTGTACAACAGAATTTTGGCCACTGAATCTGCTGAACTTCCTATTGCTTTGCATTGTCATTAATAGCACAGTACTTTGGAGAAATACAGGAAAATTCATTCTGCTTTCTAATGACCACTTCTTATATTTCACCTGACAATACTCAAAACATAAGGAGGAAAATATAATACAAAACTTATTTGGACAATTTCTTTCCAGATGCCCAGACCTTAGACAAAGCTTTGGAGCAGATAGTTAAAAATAGCATAGTTATCTATAGCTAGTTATTTCTGGGATAATTAGTGATGCTATGAGTAGTTACAATGTTTAGTAAAGTTAACTAACAATCAGTTACTATGTTAGTTCCACATATAATAAATAATGTTTTGTAATTACTTTGCAAAAGTTCCCTTAAAGCGTATTTTAGAGCATTTCAGGAGTATTTGAGTGATTTTTTTCAGGCTTTATGACATTCTTTTAGCAAGACCGCTTCTTTGTTTTTATCTTTTGCATTTTTGTAAATATTTGCAAGGTGCAATATCAGAATTGCCTATGAGATAAAGTGTTCCCCAAGCTTTCAGGCACCATCAACACAATGGATGAAGAATGTATTATGGATTACTAGGATTCTGACAATCTGTCTGCCCAGAACTAATGAATAAAACTGAAAATATTGGACAACACTTCATTTGCTTAGAAAGAAATCAGCAACACAGAATACATCTTGAGAAATTTGATGTTGGGATATTCACTTCTGCTATGAGAAAGCAGGACTTTTTAAAAAAGTAGATAGGGCATTCTCATAGACGGCACCGATTCCAATAAATGGATCTCTGGCAGGGGAGCAGAAAAACTTGCTCTCCTGGCACAGTACTTCACATGTGCTCATACCTCATGTGTATGCCAAAATTTAAATCTTTGTGTAAGAGAGAATCTTATACAACAGCAAGAGGGTGTCAGCAGAAGATGAGTGATAGGCCACTCTGGCAAGACCCTTTGTTATTGTCATTGCCCTTTGCTCTTGGCAGGATTCCTTCTCAGTGCTAGAATTAGATGGCATTAGTGCACTGAGAAAGCTGTTATTTTAATTTCTCAGACTTCGCTAACAATACCATGCTTCAGGGCATTAATCAGCATTGGAATGGCAGATCCTAGACCCATGCTTTCATTTTAATTTCCCTCAATCATTGGAGTGGCATGATATTGTGAATACTGTGGGAAATGAAAGAGGCAAGTGGTATTCTTCCCCGCCACCTGTGCAATATATAAGTTCATATCTAATGGAATTCCTCCCTCATCCTTTACCATCATTGGCGTCCTTCAGTCTCGAAAGACTATGGTATCATGCCTGGAGTAGAGATCCTAAAAACAACACCTAGTAGACCAATTCGGGAATGGCAGTCTCTACTGCACTGGGGGCAGATGTATTCTGTTTCTTGCCCCGTCCTCGAGTTTCGTTCTTTCCGTGCCTGCCTCTTTTCCTCTGCCTGTTGGACAAATGCCTCTTCAAATTTATGTAGACCATGCTTGTTAGCTTTAAGCGGCCGTTAGCCAAAAATAATTCTCTCCAGCATACAGCTAGGAGAGAAATATGGCAGGTCCGGCACACTCCCCTGCGTCGCTCTGCTTTGTTTCATCCAAACTCCGGACACAGGGAATTAGCAGAGTAACTTCTCTTCTCAGGTTTCAGCGCAGCGGCTGTCTTCTGCCAGTGCTCTATGAATAAATCACTCTAGCAGTCTGAGACAAAAGAAAAACTATCTAGGTTTATTTACAACTTACATATTTACATCTTGGCTACAATACGGCATGACGGCGTCTTACAGCACACACGCAGCAGCAGAGAGATAACACGCTCAGCAGACGCCGCAGAGTATACACAGCTGATTACATTAATTTATAGAACAAACTGAAAAACACCTGGAAGATTCTTCCTCCTCCAACATTCCACTGCGCCTGACAAGAGATTTGGTTTTAACCCTGTAAGCACCAAATACTCCAACAATGCTGTATCTCTTGCCTCCAGACAGTGCGATCGGAGGTCAGGATTTCCCAACTGTTGAGGTCCATTCCCAGGGCCTTCAGGTCCCTCTTAGAGCCTTTTCACATGACCCCTAAGATCCGCTGGCCACTTAAATTCGGACTAGAGATCTTAGGGGTTTGTCGCTGTTCCTGTGTTTCCACCCCCTCTGCACTCCTGGCTGCTGGCTGCGTGAGGGGAGGGAGAAAAAAAGGAAGAAAAGAATGTCACTCACCTTCGTTCTGTCGTCCCGGCACTGCATTCAGATCTCTTAAAGGGGCGGGGGGGCAAAAAAAGAACAAACAGAAGCAAGGAGAGCCCGGCAGTCACTACGTTATATCCGCATCAGGAATTTTCACCTCCAGAGAGCAGGTACCTGAAAAGTGCGCTGGGACGCGCTTAGGTGGGCGTGGTCGCACTTAATTATCTGTAAGCTCCGGAGCTGGTGGGGAAACAATTTTAAACTCCGGAGCTGGGAGCCATTTGCGGCGGAGTTTAGGGGTCGTGTACAAATGCCCTTACAGATATCCTTATACCACAGCTGTGGTCTCCCTCTGGGGCACTTTCCCTGCATTATTCTCCATATAGAAGATCTTTTGGGATCCGACCCATCCATTCTCACAATGTGTCCAAGCCAGCGTAGGCGTCGCTGTTTCAATAAAGTGTGCATGCTAGGGATTCCAGCTCGATTCAGGACTATGCTATTTGGAACTTTGTCATGCCAGGTAATGTTGAATATTCGCCTAAGACAGGGCTGTCCAAGACGTCGACCGCGGGCGACCAGTCGACCGCGGCGCCTCCAGGGGTCGCCCGCCAGGTCCCCTGTGCAGGGGGGGGACCCCCCCACTCACTCGTCCTTTCCAGTGACGGCAGCAGCGGCTCCAATGGCGGCGGTGGGCCACGCATCCCACCCTGGGCCCACCTCCATGGCTGCCACCTGACACTGCAGGCGCCACTGCGCCCCGCCACTTGCATCACCCCCGCCCCGATCGCCATCAAATCCCACCGCCATCACCCTCGCCCCCGCCCCTACCCCAGGCCCCGCCCACTGACTCTGCCCGCACCGCCGCCATCGCAATCACCCCCGCCTCTGCCTGCTGTGCCCCAGTAGCCCAGGTATGAAAAAGTGGCAGAGATACACCCTTTCGGCCACATTGTGGGGCCACAGCAGGGCAAAGCGTCCAGCGACCTGCCAAGCACAGTGCGGGCTCTTTCCGATCTCGGGTGCGTGGTGGTGGGGGCATGCGGCAGAAGCAATGGGGAGGGGGCCTGGGGTTGCACGCATGAGCGATGCTGAGTCTGGAGCCCTCCAGGCTCCTTTCCTGCTTCTGCAGATCCCCCAAGAACGCTAGCTCTCCGGTTGCCGCCCTTCTCGGGAGGGCCGTTCCGGCATGAGAGTGGCCAGGCTCCAGAGGACCACCTCTGCCCTTTTGCAGTCACTCCTGTTCCCCCTTGCCGGGAGGAAACAGAAGCCGCACCGGAGGTCGGGCGAGAGAAATGCAATCACACACTTGTGGGGGGGGGACACCTCGCTGAGGTTTCTTTTTGTAAGAATTCCGGTGTGGCCGGGGGAGAGCAATCATGGAATTTGTGGCTCGCTTCCTCTCCTCTTTTCCTCGTCCCTGCCCCCTTTCCCCAGTTGCTCATAGCCCCGCCAGTTCCCCTGCGGGTCTGCTGGTTGCTGCTACTAGGCAGCCACTGGGAGGGAGCAAGCAGGGGGGGGGGACAACCGAGCCCAGGGAGGCAGGGGAGCGGTGTGTGTGCATGCGCTGCTGCTGTTATTTCTGATGCAGCTCCCCCCCTCTCTTCCTGCTTCTTCCTGCCTCTTCTGGGCTCAGCATGCCGTTGTTGGACGCCCCCCTGACTCGGGTCCCCGACGTCGCCCTGAATAGTGTGGGTGTGTTTGTGTTTGTGTGCTTGGACGCTCTTGCGCTCTTGCTGTCTGTTCCTCCGCCTTGCTGGGCGGAAGAAGTTTTGCATGACTGGGACCGGCGGGCGCTCACTCACTCTCCATTGGCTTACGTGGCATCAACTTCAATCAGGAGCCGCTTCCTGCACCAAGGCCGCAACCCCCCTGCAATCGCCCCCGCCCCGCCATCGCTGCCGCCGCCGCCGCAACCCCCCCGCAATCGCCCCCACCCCGCCATCGCTGCCGCCGCCGTTGCCGACCCTCAGGACATGAGCCCTTTCATCTCCCTCCCCGCTTTCTGGCTCTTCGAAGTGAGAGGTGGGATGGAAGGAGAGAAAGAAAGAGAGAGAGAAAGAGGAGGAGAGAGGGAGGAGGGGGAGGAAAGAAAGAAAGAAAGAAAGAAAGAAAGACAGGAGGGAGGGAGAAAGAAAAGGAAAAGAAAGAAATAAAGAAAAAGAAAGACAGGAGGGAGGGAGAAAGA
>JAHTLZ010000010.1:45791316-45822365 GCA_023846285.1 Phrynocephalus versicolor
GTGTGTGTGTGTGTGTGTGTGTGTGTGTGTGTGTGTGTGTGTGTGTGGTGTGTACCCACTCTCTCTAGCACCCAACACTGGCACTAAGACATAAAGGAAAACATTGTTTGAAGACCAGGAGTGCTTATTTGCCGGGAACTCGCACACCCCACCAATCCCCCTTCCCATCTTCTCTCCACACCTTGAACAACAAAACTAGGGCTGTTACTCCATGTCTCTCTAATCCCTCTTTGCTGTCCCGCTTGGGACCAGTATGAAAAAAAGGTTACTTCATGTCCATAGCATGACAGCAGAATCTTGTCCCGACCACGCCCCCTGAACCGGGAACAGAGTGTGATGAGCCATACCTGCCCCTGGGCTGGGGAATTCTGTTGTCACACTTTGTTCCCGGTTCCTGTTCCAAGACAAGGGACGTGAAGTAACAGCAATGGCTGTTTCCCCCTTTTGCTCTAAGAATACTCCGACAACCAAGAAAGCCGACTGGAACTCCTGCGCCAGGCCAGGCTCGGCTGCCCACCTGTCCCTGCAGGAGAAGGCGGCTCTTGAAGTGACAGGCGGAGAGCCACTGTCAGGCGTAGGTCCGTCCTGTAGGCGGGGCTGAGCTCTCCTTGCCTGCTTGCCTGAGCCCGCAGACTGCTGAGTTCAGGGCGAGGGTGTCTCGCCCACCAGCCACGTTGTCACCACCGCCACCGCCACCACTCACCCATGGCAAGTGGTGAGGGCTCGCCTGGCTCCTCCTGCCGGGCTTCCTGAGACAGCCCGCGCTCTCGCAGCAGGGATTCGAAATATCAAAAAACAGAAGCCTGACAATTTTTAAAAAGGCTAAAGGAAGCCAGGGAAATCCAGTAGTTGTCACAAAACAAGGATGTGAAGTAATAGTTGTCACGAGACAAGTAATTACACCTGTGGGTAAATGAAAACAGGGACTGAACAGGGACAAAACCATGTGACCGCGAACAATGCTGTCACGGAACGAACATAATAATGGAACAAAGTAGGACGTGAAGTAACCGCCTAAGAGAGCCAGCCTTTAGTCACCCGTTGCATTGGCTCACGTGATCACATAAGCTGAACTGATGGAAATGCATTCAATTGCTAAAAAAATAGAAACCCCAGTGGTGGAGGAAAAAAATAAAGATTCAGGAAAAAAACTCTGGCTGATCTGTGCCGATTTATATGTTGTATAGTCAATGGAAAGTAACAATCCTATTTACAGAGCCGTTCCCACATTTTTTCTAATGTAGTTGTCCCCTAAGCTAAAAGAAAGAAAGAAAGAAAGAAAGAAAGAGAAAAATAAATTAGCCCTGTTGAAAGCAAGTGAAATAAAATGTTCATGGAATATAAAATGTTCATGGGGGCAAAAAGTTCCTCTTTGCTCTAACTTGCTAGTTGCTCCATAACTGCAGAAATCCACCAGATTTGGTCCACTTTGTGCATTTCTGCAAAGATAATGCACATCAGCAGTATGAGGCCTTACCTCGGGGATGTAGAATCATTTGTCTTTCTCATTTCTATTTACAAAGGGATGCTGGTCCCTCCGTGAATCCCGCCCCTGCCTTTTGTCAAAATATGTGGCTTCTGTTTCAACTCGGCCTAGAAGCAAGCAGACACATGGTAATCCCTGCTTCAAATCCCTTTTCCAGTTCCTTGGAATTGGTGGTTAAATGGAGTAGCGTAATTTGTAAAAATGCACATACTCAACGGATTCAGCCAATTGGCTCACTCTGGCAAATGGCCCAGCCCAAACCTTTTATGGTGAAACTAGCTGTTGAGGCAAGAGGTGCAGCCTCACTACTTGTTTTTTGTACCTCAGTATTTATTTATTTATTTATTTATTTATTTATTTATTTATTTATTTATTTATTTGAGTATTTTACCCTGCCTTTCTTCTTGGCTTCTTGCACTCGGATGCTGCTGTTTTTAGAATAATAGAAATATTGACTACTTGCCTTCCTGCCTTGCAGTGAATCGAGCACAGTGCATGGGAGCAACACTGGGAGGAGACACTGGTTAAAGCTACAGTACTTCTGAGTATTTTATATCTAGAAAACCTAGAAAGCCTGTCTAAACTTGAAATCAGTTTGACAGCACACAACAGTTGTTTAACTAATACACTGCTTTTGAACAATTAGAATAATGAGAATTAAAAAGTGTTGTTGAAAAATGCATAGTGACAGTAGTAACAGGGTACTTTTGAGGTACTGAAATGGTAACTAGTTATTTTTAAAATAATTATCCCAGAACCTTCTGGATAGGGTATTGTATACAGTGTATTACAAATTGCAAACAGAGAAAATGTAGTTCCTGTGAAACAGAAGAGCAGGATGCCTGGCCACTCTAAAACAGGAATGTGTTTATTCTGTGACAAATTTTATAATCATGAAGAAACCCTTAAATTCTGTAGTTCATATCCCAGCTAAATGATATATCTGGGAAAGCTTTCTTTTTAAACTGAATGATGCATAATTGAACTCTCAAGTGGCTAAGATGGCGTTCCATTTGCTTCTACCTGCTGCTTCCTGTTTGCACTGCACTTTGAGCTGAAATCAAAATTTGAACGGCAACAGCATCAGATGTTGACAGACAAAGCTTTTGTTGGTTGCTGTGAATGTCACAGAGAGGTAGGTATTCTTAGGGTGATGATGCTCACCGGAAATTTATTTTTAGACTACTTGGGAACAGGTGACTGGAAAGAGTTTGAAATATACGAAATATGTTTTTTGGATGGAATACAATTCCCAGGGTCTATTGAATAGTGTGACATCAGTAGCACCTGGAAGAGTCTTCATGCTTTTCATGTGTGTTCCTATTCAAGAAGATTGATTCATATACTTACCCTGGTCACATGTTTGGACCTGAACAGGGGCCTGTTTATTAAAGGTGCACAGTAGTGCAGCAATGTTATTGTGCTGCAGAGCAAATCTACATTCTACAAGGCAATTCTAAACCTGGGGTTGCCAAAGCAAAACCTTATAACTTTGAGATTTGACTTCATATCAGCACCATGTTTGTCACAGATTGAGCAGACAGTCTGTTCTTGCTCTGTGCCAAATTTGAGGAAGTTTGGCCAAAGTGGTTTCAAGTCATAGTTTTTTTTAAAGAAAACCTGTTCTCCCCTGCAACCCTAAATGTCCCCTGATTTAAAGCACAACATAGAAATTAATGTTCCTTATCTTGAAAGAGAATGGTTGGTCCCAGCCATGTTTTTTTTTTTAGTTTGCTTCTTAAATGGGGGGGGGCAGACAGCTAGGGCTAAAATACTGATTCTCAAAATAGGTCTTTCAAAGGGGAAAAACAACCACTTTGTTATAAGAATGAACACACACGAAGCGGGCTTATCAGCATGAGCATTGCAAAGTAGATATAGAGGCTGCCTTGGATGCTGTTGCTGGATGTGAAAGCATCTGCTTCTTGGTTAAATCCATTACATGCAGCTTTGTCAATCAGGTCTGTCAAGGAATAATGCAATGTGTATAGTCACTGGGCAAGTGACTAGAGTAGGACCCCCGTATCCTTGGGGAATTGGTTCTGGGACCCCCTGTGGATGCAGAAATCCATGGATAAGAGTGAACACTCTTCTCCCCTCGTTTCTACCATTGCTTCCCAGTTTCCTGGCTCTCTGTCTGACAGGGACTGAAAGAATCAAGCACACCTCTTCCTCTCAGATATGGAGGAGGAGGGCAGCGTCCAGGTGCTGCCGGGGGCTGGGAGTCAGCGCACGCACAAATGCAACACCGACCCCCTCCCTGCACAGACCCAAGGGCTCTGTGGCGATGCCTCCAACCTCTTGACTAGGGGCAATAGGGGAGCGGGACTTGTCAAGGGTTTCAGACGCGCAAAGTGGTAGACGCCGGCACGCCAAGAGGTCGCCTGGCGAGAGGGAGTGGGGTGGGCATGGGTGGGGAGTGAGGATGGGTGGCTGAGACAGAGCTGATACAGTTGCGGCTTCTGACAAGCACAGCAATCCCTTCCCATGACCCCATATCGATCCCAGTGTTCTTTCTCCAGTCGCATCTGCCATGTCACCATGAGTCCCCATTCCCCCACCCATAACTTCCAGTAACTGAGTTTTTCTTTCTCAGCGCCAACAAGCCCGATGCTGCAAGTAGGTGGACACCTGGTCCGGGGGAAAAGGCGGGGTGAGGAAGTTGCCTCCACCATCAAGGAGCTAGAAAGCTGCCCCACTGCAGCTCCTTCTTGAATGTGGGAAAGGTTCATTCAACACACTCCTCTCTTGCCCTGAGTCAAGCGGTTGGATACATTGCCATGGAGCCCTTGCATCTGTGCAGGGAGGGTGTTGCACTTGTGCATGCACCAACTCCCACCCACCCCCTGTCAGCATCTGGATGCTGCCCTCCTCCTCCTCCATATCCAAGAGGAAGAGGTGTGCTTGATGTTTTCAGTCCTTGCCAGGGAGAAAGCCAAGCAACTGGGAAGCAATGGTAGAAATGAGAGGGGAGAAGAACGTTTGTCTGCTGATCTCCAACCACGGATAACTGAATCCATGGATGGTGAATCAGCGGGTATGGGATTGGTGCTGTATATTAGGCTGAAGCTTATGATAATTTTATTTATTTATTTATTTATTTATTTATTTATTTATTTATTTATTTATTTATTAGGCTTCTATACCGCTCATCTTCCCAAAGGGAACTCTGGGTGGTTTACATAGACTGAAAAAGGTTCAGTCAGCCAACAACACAAAACTGAAACAACAATACACATACAATATTAAAATATAAGAGTTAAAAGAAAATCTAACCCTGACAAGTGCATATGGCAGTTGTCCTGATGGATGGCGGAAAAAAAACAAAACCCTACGCTAGGTCACCAAAGGCCTCCCGGAAGAGAAAGGTCTTTAACGCCCTCCGGAAGGCCTGCAGGGACTCTGCAAGGCGCACTTCGCAGGGAAGGTGGTTCCAGAGAAAGGGAGCCACCATAGAGAAGGCCCGGTTCTGAGTAGAGGTTTTCCGGGCCTCCCTGGGCGTAGGCACCCAAAGCGAGTGCGCCCGCGACATCCTCGTAGGACGGGCCAGTTCCAAAAATCCATTTAATATATAGTCCTCAAATAGAGGACGTATCAGATATTAAACTGATAAGAACAGATACTACACTTGATCTTAGCCAAAAGGCCGAGAAGCCTATCAATGTATATGAACAATTAGCACCATAATTACATACAGTACTTTCTTACTCCAATAGAGTGCTAGTTTAAAAATCATGCTGGAATATGGATATCCATATCCCTGCAGGCGATAGGCTTTAGGCTTAAGAACTGGTACAAACAAAGCCATAGACTTCAGAATTTTGAAAATTATTGGAAGACAAGCAATGTCCTGTATAAAACTTAATAAAATCAACTGAAGTATGTCCAGTGTGATGTAGTGAACAGAGTGGCAGACTAGGGCTCAGGAGTCTTGGTTTCGAATCCCTCCTTAGCTATGGAAACTCACTTGGGGTGTGGAACTGGTAAAACCACTTCTTGAATATCTCATTTACATGGAAAACCCCATTAGGGCTGCTATAAGTTGATTCTGACTTGACGACCCAACAACAACAACAACAACAGCCGCAGCAGCAGCCGCAGCAACAGCCGCAGCAGCAGGGTGGAATCACCTTGATCACCAAATTTTGTTTTAGTCTATCTTTAACTGGAAGTATGGAACACCTGGTCATATTGTTCCAGTATTAAATCTTATTATATAAAGAAACTCAAGAAGATGATGGATGATAAACAATTTTATCCTGTCTAGATGACCCAGAAGATATTCACCCACTGGCATAACTAAATATATTTGTCTAGGACTGCCTCCAGGGAAGGAGAAAAAGATTTAATGCACACTGAGCATAGCAGCATAGGAAGGATTATACAAATCAAAATGACATAAAATATAACTAACGTTCTAAATTATATATGGTCTTCATTATGAAGCCAAGGTCTATTGCAACAGTATAGCACTGTGGAAGATTATGATACTGTACACTTATCAGGAAGAAAGCATTTATTACCTTAATGCACAGATATCTTTTTTATTAAAGGCACACGGGAATGCCCTCTGGCTAAAGTGAGTCAGGGGAAAATACAGGCTTGTCCCTTTGCTAATAAAAATGACAGTTGTTGAAGAAACAAATTGACATTATTTGACATTATTGCCCTTAGTGAAACCTACAATGCTCCCAAGTTTAAAAATGATGTGGAAAAAAATATTCTTAAATCACAGCAATTTAAATGCCTTGATCTTCAGATTCTATATTTCGGTAGTGTCTTTCAGAAAGGAAGTAGCCCTGGCCTATAGTTGTTCTGGGTCAGCTGACAAGAGGGACCATGAAAGAATGCAGGAAGACTGGTCTGCTTCAAGAGGCTATACGGGACCAAAGCAAATCTAGTGTGTTTATTGCTGCTCCTCTTCCCTCACTGAGCCACCTGACAGCTGCCTAGCTGTGTGGTGGAGTTTAGCCATCCAGCTGGTCTTACTAAGGTGGGATGAGTGTGCAATGCCCAGCTCACCAGGCCCTGGCTCCAAATCTTTCATACCCCGGTCCAGGGGTCCTGGAGCTTAAAGGAGTCCTTCTCTTCCCTTAGGGTGCCAAAAACTGGTGGCTGTTTCTTTCCAGCACTTCTAGCCAGTTCTCCTCTTCTGCCTCTTCCTTTTTCCTTTATTCCCCCATCCCTCCACCTAGGCACACCTGCTCCTTCCTGACTAATCAGTGCCCCACTGCCCTACACCTTCCTGTCAGCAGCTGCTCATCCACAGAGGGTGAGCAGAGGGTATCCCTCTTGGGGCAATGGAAGCATCATTCTTAAGGCTCATCATTGCCTCACAACATTTACTGCATGACATTGTGGCTGCCTGTCAGCAGGAACAGATAGCAGGGCTTAAGAAGCAAAAACAAATGGCTAATGGCATCAATGTCAGCAGTAAAGGTGGTCTACATAGGATGGTTTGCTACCATTCACAGGCGTTGCCCTGAATGAACAAAACATATAAATAATACGGGATATTTATTTATTTATATTTTTATTTTGAATATTTTAGCCCACCTTTTTTCTTGGAAAAGGACCCAAGGTGCCTTACAATAATGAGGGACAATATACAGCCCAGAACATTTAAGACATACTGTATTCAAGTTAAGAACAGGGAATTAGAAGAGGCATCTTAGAACATTAAAAGGATAACATTAAAACTACAAAGAGCACACAAAAAGAAAAAAATATATTATGAAGGGTGGAAACTAACATGGAAAATGCTGGTGTTCTTATGAAATCAGTCAATGCAGTCATGTATGATAATCCATATAAAAGTCACATAGTAGGTAGTCCCTCCCTAGGTTCAGAGAAAGCTGGCCTGGAAAGGAAGGTCTTTGCCTGCTTCTGGAAAAGACAGCAGGGATGGGGCAGTTCTGACCTCCAGCAGGAGGTTCTTGGTTTCTTGATTCAGAAGAATAAAAAACCCAATGGCATCACAATCTCTTGTTGGGAAAATATAAGGCCACAACTTTATTGATTACAACAAGCAGTACTCTGGCTGAGTCATTGGGTCGGATCCAGCACATCACAGAGCCCACCTGCCCCTTGATGCTTCCATATTCTTCACCAGCCAATGGTAATGCCCCCCTTTGGCAGTTTTGCTGGGGGGCCCAGGGCACAGACCCCATTGGTAGTCCCTGCCAAAATTTGTGTCTGTCTGCTGCTGATGCAGCCCGTGGACACTCCCCTCTGACTTTGCTTCATCAGCTGTTCTGCAGTCCCTGCAGGTTATTGCCTGCTATTCTCTCCGATGCCTGTAAACCACCCGCCAGAGGACTACAATATGCTGTTGGGTGGGAAAAGAATGAAGACAGGAAGGTTTTAGGTACTGATGGAATGAAGGGAAGAGAAGCAAAGGATAAAGTAAACACAGAACTGCCATGAGAACCTAATAAACCTTTCTGAAACTTTCCTTTTCCTAAAGCGCATTGGAGCAAGACCAAAGGAATATTATCCTCCCACCCAAGTATTTGGATTTGAGAGAGATTTCCCCCCCCCCCGTCCCATTGAAAGCTAGGATATCAAACAAAAAAGTCAAGCACACCCTTTCCTTCTCACACTAGTACTTTCCTTTCATGGCATTGTGCTGCATCCTTCTGGAGACAAACTGAGAAATCTAGACAATGTTAATGTTGCCCTTTACTCTACTGTTCCTTGCAGGTGTTTCTGATCGAAATGACAGACAGCTCACCCCAATTCCTTGCCCATCATTTTCTGTTGCTCTCAAACTTTCTTTTTGGTATCAGTAGAAATGTGACCTACAAAATTATATTGGGACCTCCAGGGCATTGCCCACTTGTGCATATGTGTATGCCACATTTGTTTTACAACAGGGATCTGAGACTCTTGACCAGGAATTTCATGATATATATTGTATGTTTGGTACTGTGACCAAGACAAGGAGGGATAAAAATTTTACATACTCCTTATAGCAGTCAAATAACTACAATTTATAATGTTGATAGCCCAATACTTAATATGGACTAGATGACATTTAATCCTCATGCAGATTTCTTCAAACCATGTATCCCCCCCCCCCGAGCTAGGTGTAAATGTAAACTGAGGCAGGTTCAAAAACTGAAATGGACATTTAATTTCAAAACACTCTGCGAGGGATGAAGCTTAGTGCATCTCTGTTTAAAGGCACAGTACGTACTGTATTTCATAAGAGGGATAACGATTGGGTGTGTCAACCAGAACATGGCACAACATTTCAGCCAATGAACTGTCTGCTAATAAGCCCATCCTTCCTAGAATCGCTACCCACTTCCATGACCATGTCCAAAGCGCTGCTAGCTCTTACTCATACCTTTTCCTCAGGTCTGACCTAAGTTCTCTAAACACAAACCTCTCAGCTGCTTTCCTCGCCAACCTCTATCTGCTAATGAAACATTTTTGTCCCTCCACAATAAACTCCCTTTCTCTTTTAGCTGGTTAGTTGTTGCTTTGCCACAATACAATTGGCTAAGGTGTCTTGTGGAGGCAGTCACCAGCCTGGCAAAAGCAAGATCACATTCCCCTCTTCTCCTGCATTTCCCCTTTTTTTCTGAATCTTTGAAGTTTCTTCCTGGTGGCTGCTCAGTTAACGCCCACTCAGGCTGCATTATAGACAATGAATGGATTCTGATTATTGTAAATCCTGTCATACCCATCTCTGAGGACATTTGTTTTGTGACTACCTGCCCTGTGTTATGTGCTCTCCCATGCGATATACGCTGTTTGTGATTAACTCCAAAGTAATGTGAATCAGATGTGCATTGAAAATATGTCCCTTCTGTAGGAAACAGAAGAACATCATGTCCTGGCTGCAGGCAGCCATGAGTAGGAGACCAAGTTGTCTGATATTATTAAATGGCTCTGGTACCAAGACACAGCACATTACATTGGACATTCTCTTGCACTTTAGTCTCCTTTTGTTTGAGGGCCCTCACTGGGGCCATCCTTTTATATTTTCATTGTGCTACATCTTCACAATTTGGATAAAAAGAGGGCACCAAGTCACAGTTTTCTTATGGATACTCAGGGGGGATGAGCACTCATCGGGAACTTTTATTGATGGGGTTGTGAACATGGCATATGGCACCATGTACAAAGGTACGTACCATGCAGGGGGTGACACATGTGATAGAAATAGCGTGGTTCTGTTTCTGTAAAAGTAGACATCATAGGTGTTTGGGCAGAGGCCTCCACTTGTAGCTTTCTAGGGAGAGGCCATGTATTGGCTTGCCCTGCTGAACACAGCACATGCACATTTCTGAACTGTTAAACAGAAGTGAACAATTGGAGAAAACAGGGTGACGTCCATGCATAACTAGACACATAAAATAGCCTGACAGACTTAACTACTCCTCCCAAAAAACAGCAGGAGAAGCAAGTATATACTTTCATTTGTTGATCACGTGATCAAAAAAAGCACAAGAAGTGAGTTGGGGGAGGGGGGAAATTTGTCACATCTCTATACAAACTGTGCACAAACCAAGTTTTGGAACTGGAAAAGCACTGCCAAGTATCAGTGCTGTTAATAATAGCATAACTGTGCCTGAGCCTCAGTGCCTCCCTCCCACCTCATATAACAGTGTTGGTGAACCTATGGCACGGGTGCCAAAGGTGGCACTCGGAGCCCTTTCTGTGGGCACCCGACATCGCCCCTTCACAGCCACCTGTATTCAGGCTAAATTGCTGTATTGGCACTTTGCGAAAAATTAGTGGGTTTTGAATTGCAGTTTGGGCACTCAGTTCCTAAAAGGTTTGCCATCACTGTCATATAACATAATGTGCAATGTAAATTATATGTTTATATCACACACACACACACACACACACACACACACACACACACACACAGAGAGAGAGAGAGAGAGAGAGAGAGAGAGAGAGAGATTTTATATATATAATGTTTCATTGTGGCTTATATTGTATTGTATTTTTTAAAAATTAATTTAATTTAATCATTAATATGATTAATTATAAATTGTATAAATGTATGATTTAATTTAATCATTAATATAATGATTTTAAAAAGTCATTATATTGAGAAGTCACCAAGAACTGGATACTTTGCTGTCATAACTTATTTGCCCATGTACATCAGTGTTGTGTTTCAACAATTAGTGCTGCACTTTGAATAATCATTGTAGAACTGCAGAGCTGGGAGGGACCTTATGGCCCTCAGGGCAACTCCTGTCAAGGAGGCCCAGCGGGGCATCGAACTCCCGACCTCTGGCTTTGCAGCCAGAGACCTAAACTACTCAGCTATTCTGCAGAAGATCAGGTCTCCAATTTGTTATGGTATTCTTCTCTCAAGTAGCTAGTCATGGCTTAATACAGCTACATCAACACGTCTCTCATTTAATGGAACTGGATTAAAACAATCATGATGCAATGCATTCACTAGCTCATCACAATTGTTACAAGGGTTTTTTTTTTAAAGTCCCCTACATTTTAATGTTCATCCAAGTTCTTCATGTTCTATCAGGGAGGGAAAAAAACAAGCATTAAAATAGCAGGATATTTAATTGCTTGGCTCAGAAGCAGCTGTATCTAATTTATTCTCAGCATTGTGTGCCTCACTATTGAAGATTGAATGCTTTTGCTCAGATTTGATTATAGACAAGAGCTTCAAGAGAACATTGCACCAGTTCCACCTATAACAAACACTTTAGCAACAGTACCTTGATTGTGCTTGTTCTTTTGTCAGTGACTAAAAGGTGGCTTTTAGTAGCTCAAAGCATACACAGAAAATACTGCTAAAAACAGACCATGCTATATACTTGGATTAAGAGCCACAGTACAGGCAGATTTCTTTGTGTGTTGTGCTTCCATTTTGCTACTTTTACAGGAAACTAGCATTGCCATAATTCATGAAATACACAACATTATATGTAACTTGTACTGTGAGCAAGAAATTACCATTAGGACAGAATATGGAGAAACAGATTTGTTTCCTATAGGCAAAGGTATCAGGCATGGATACATTTTATCTCCTTATCTGTTTAATCTGTATGCTGAACAGACCATACAGAAAGCTGGAGTGGATTCAAAGTGATCTTTCATAACCTTTCCCCTGGAGGTTCACCAGGCACCTTCTCTGATTACAGTCAAAAGATTGCTGAAGACCCCCAAGGCGACAGCAGGATATGGTTTTATTTCATCCTATCACCACCATTAGTTGTTACTTTTAGAGGTTTTATTTTTTAATGTTTGTGTGTCACACCGTGGTCACACCTGGGTTTTGATCCTGATCTTCTGAAGGTCCGGCTTTTCCTGTTTTTTCCTAAAGCTTCCTGTTTCTACAAAGGTGAAAAGCAATTTAAAAAAACATAGCCCATCGGCCCCAGGAACAGCCGATCAGTGCTATGAAAAAAGAAAGAAAAAGAAACCCGGATCATCTGTGTGGTCTCACAGCATCTGCCTCCTTAAAAGCTGGATTTTCAAAGTGAGGCAAAAATTTCCCTGCTTCTTGGGTGAGTCACAGAAACCTCGCTTAAGGGATCATTACCGGGTTTTCTTTTTTCTTTTCTTTTTTCAAAAAGCCCGGTGGCCGTGGGGATAGCATTTTTAGACACAGGCTATCTGGTAATTTAAGCTGCTTTTAAAGGGACGTGGGACTGGGGCCTAAGGCCCCTATCCCACAACCGGAAGAAACAGCTGAAAATTAACGGTGGTTTCACTGCAGCAACAGCCACGCTGTTTCCTTAGCCTCTGGTGTGTCCCCATGACCGGAAGCCGCATCAAAGTGGCTGGAAAGGGGGGTGTGGGAAGAGAGGAGGGCAGGAGAGAAAAGACCAGGTGGGTATCAGAGGAAATCTCCCTCTCTCTTTCTCAAGTTTTGTTTGCCTGTGCAGGTTATATTGAACAATGAGCTAATTCTGATGGTAGCTGGCAGGGTGCCAAGCTCTCCCCTCGCCCCCAGCTCTCTCTCTCTTTTTTCTTTCTTTCTTTCTTTCTCTCTCTCTCTCTGCACATACACATACACACACTCGCACACAGCCTCCTTGTCCCATTGGTGTTGTTGCTGCTGCTGCAGAGCCAGACTACTCAAAGCGTAAGCAGATTTTAGAGTCCCCACTGATGTTTGCTTCAGCTAAAAAGCCACATCCGAACTAAAAACTCACTAAAGGGGGCATGGTCGCTTTTTTTTAAAGTCAGCTGCTCATGGGGCCATGATTTTGGGGGGCAGCTTATCTTGAAGTAAGAAGCGGATTTTACCGGTCATGGGATAGGGGCCTATATCTCTGTTGGGTTGTTGGGAACCGAGGATACTTCATTTATGCTTGTTATTAACTGTCCTGAATAGTGCACTGTAGATAGTCTGGTAGTATGCAAATAAATAAATAAATAAATGAGTTGGAGGCAACTTGACTCCATGCAGCTCTTACACAGAACTTAGCAGATGTTTGTTTACAGTGTAGCATTTTGCTGAAAATTCATTTGCTGACATCTGCCTAAATATACACAATATACACAATAGTACTGTCCCTCTGAAAAATCAGGAGATCTGGACATTGATATTCCTGAATTAATTTTACCTAACGCTGAGGCATTGGCTATAGAGTGGAACTGAAGATGATACAGGAGTAAAACACTACTGACTGTACAGACTCTACTCAGGACATATGTACACAAAGACAGACAGACATAGACACACAGAGGGTGGAGAAGGAGAGGGGGTGAGGGAACCAGCAGCCCTCTGGGAAGAAAGAAAGTATACCACTCAGTGGCAGAGAAACTGACAATATCAGCAGCTTCTAGGCTTGTGGAGGAGGGAGTCCTTTCCTTCACTCAATCCTTTCTCTCTCTCTGCTGGCTCCCTTTGTCAGATCAGACTGCAAGGTTTTCCTGCAGCCCAAAGTCCATGAGCCTGGCATCCATTACTTGACAAACCCCACAGACCCAATTTATGCAAATGAAGGCATTCACATAAGCCAAAATAATTCAAAATAAAAATGATTTCACAGGTGATTGAAAATAAATGGGACTCATGTGAAAAATACCCCACTTTCTGACCAAAACACACAGTTCCTGGGGGGGAAACATCCACACTTCCTTGCCAGCCATTGCCGCTTTTTTTTTTTTACAACTGCTGATCAACTGGTGTGCAGGGCCCTGCCGGCAATCGGTGAGGTTTTTTTACAAGCGCTGATCAGCTGGTGCATGGCGCCCTGCTGGCGATCACGGGTTTTTTTACATGTGTTTGCTATTTTACTTCATTTCATCTTAATCCCATATTTCTCCCTTGTGGGACCCAAGGCATCATGTTATGATTGTTTCAGCGCTCTGTGTTCAATCACTTTCTCGGTGCTATGTTTCTAATACTCCTAGATGCCATAATTATAACTGGTAGTAATGTTAAGACTTTCCATATTGGCATGTAATTACAGTATAGTGGAACCTTGACTTACATGCTGCTTGACTTGCAGCATATTTGACTTGCAACAAGAAGGGGCCTGTTTGACTTGCATCATGGGCTCTGACTTACAGCTCGGAGCCCCGGTGCAGGGCCCCGGAATCAGGCAGCAGCCATGACCCAGCATCGTGGCTGCCGCCTCCAAACTGCTCCTGCCTTCTTCCTCTCCTCCAGCAGCGGTGGCTTCGGCGAGGCCAGCTCCGAGCACCTGGAGCTGGTCCTCAGCCTCGCCAAAGCTGCCGCTGCCGCTAGAGCAAAAGAAGGGCCGGGAGCTCAGGGCTGACCTCGCTGGTTAGACAGTCAGCTCAGTCGTGTAAAAAATCTGGCTGCAGAATTCTGGTCCACAATGGAAGCATTTTAGTTGGGGAGCTGTACAGTTGTGGGACTCTAATGGTAAGCATAGAGTTGTTCAGAACTTGGAACATCAGGTTAAAAATCAGTAAAACTTAAATGATAGACATTGTTGCTATGAAGCTATGAACATTAAAAAGTGGAGGCGTATAACTTGTGGACTATAATTCCACTGCTTCCTCCTCTGTTTGAAGAGACATTTCATTTACATCCCTGGAAGGAATATCCTATCCCAGTCAAATTTGTGTTAAATTGCTGTTTTGGGGGGATCTTTTTCATCATCTGGAACGGATTAATCCACTTTCCCATTATTTTCTATGGGAAAAGTTCATTTGACTTAAGGCATGCTTGACTTATGTCTAGACCGCCGGAACGGATTAATGAAGTAAGTCAAGGTTCCACTGTGCTTGGAAATTTATTATTTATTATTTTTTTATTTTATTTTGAATATTTTTAACCTACCTTTCTCCTTGGAAAAGGACCCAAGGTGGATTACAATAATGAGGGACAATATACAGCCCAGAACATTCAAAACATATTCAAGTTAAGAATAGGGATAGGGAATTAGAAGAGGCATCTTACAACATTAAAAGCTAATGTTAAATCTACCAAGAACACACAAAAAGAAAAGAAATTCATTATGAGGTTTGGAAACTAGCATGGAAATGTGTGTTCCTATGAGATCACTCAATTCAATCATGCATGGTAATCCATCTAAAAGTCACATGGTAGGTAGTCCCTTGTTCAGGTAAAGCTTGCCTGAAGAGGAAGGAATTTCCCTGCTTCCAGAGAGACAGCAAAGATGGGGCAGTCCTGGCCTCCAGTGGGAGGGAGTTCCAAAGTCCGGGAGCAGCAACAGAGAAGGTCCTTTCATGTGTTCTTATGAGACGCACCTGTAAAGATGGCAGGATGGAGAGGAAGGCCTCTCCTGATGACTTTAGCACCTAAGCCGGTTCATACTGTGAGATTCGATCTTTGAGGTAGCTTGGACCCAGGCTGTTATCCCACAGTTTGATGTGCTCTGGGGCTGGCTGGTTTGCTCTTTTCCCCAGCAACTACCCAATGCAGGTATTGCACTTAATGATAACCAGAAATGGTTAATGTCTGACTGTATATAGAACAAAAGAGAGCCACACTACATTTGCTTACTTTCTGGTAGGAGAGCCCAGGTATGTCAGAGGTGGTGAAGACTATAGGCTATAGAGAGGGAAGCTTGACCAGGGAACCATGACAACAGGTAGATAAACAGCACAGCAGTCGCTTTGGAGTAACAGCTTGAAAACTACTTTGCAGAGTCTAACCCACAGGATGCTATTTTTATATCCTCTTCAATTACCAGGCCTATATCTCTAAAAATATTTTCTCCTACTTTTAGATTTTGTATTTTAGATTGGTTTCCATGTCCTGTTGTTTTTAATAGTCTGCATCAACATAGTAACTATTTGGTCAGCTCCTAGGCATACACCTCTTTAATGTGCATGCCAGTACCATTTAGATGCTTATAGGTAGTTGTTGGTGTTTTTAAGTTTGAATGGCTCCGCTGGTCAGGAACACGGTGGCTAAAATGATACAGACCTCAGGGCATGGCCCTCTTGGTAAGTTATGTCCAACAATGTCCCTCACCACACCTTTTTATACCACTGACCTGTGCACACTTCCTGTTGAGTAGCTTCTGTTTTGGACTATGGCCGCTCCCATAAACATGATGTGGGATAGCGATGATTTGCTGAAGGCCGACCATCTCCACTGACCCAGGCAAGTGACCAGAGAAGACAATGGCACGAGCCTTTCAAAACAAGAATTAGAATTTGAATTCTTTAAATTTGAATTTGAATAATTTGAAATGATGCATTCACCATGTCATGAAGGTGCCTTTTCTTATCAGCAGACCTTGCAGCCACTGGTGTCGAACAAATTACAAAGCTTGGTGTCCAGCCCACAGGAATGTCCTGGAAAAAAATATTTTTGCCTAATGGGGTTTTTATGTTGTTATATTAAATGGCTTTTCTGAACCACAGGCACAAAAAAATAAGGGGTAACAGGTTCTATTGTCAGGCAGTAATAATCATAAAAAGGGTAGCCCACACACTATCTCTTAATAGCTATTTTATTTCATTTTATTTTGGCCAGACAAACTAGAGGCGCAGCCTTTGCTCTACTGTATAGAAAAAGGCTGTGTTCACCGCCCATAAGCCTCACCACTGACTCCAGCTAAGGTAGCTAATGTACTTCCCAAATATATTTCTGATAGCAGTGACTAAATAGCTCCTCAAAAGTGTCAGGAGGAGGATGGGGCCTTGTAGATGTAGCAGCAGTAGAAACCAAAGAACCCCGTCATCAGAAGATTCATTGACAGAGGCAGCATAGGTGTAGTTGTTATGTATGTTCTTGGGTGATGTCAGCAGACTCAGCACTCTTAACTAGTTTGAACTTATGTACAATACAGCCCAATATTGTCCAGAAAAATGCATTCTACTAATTTTAACGGAGCCTGTTCCTTTGTAAGTGGTACAGGACTGCAGTTATAGGGAATTTTTTTTTCTAGGGATGGGTGTGTGTGTGTTTTTGTTTATTTGTTTCTTTTTTAATTATAGCCCACCTCAGATATGTGGTTGGTATATCAGCAACAGTCCATCTGCATAGCTGCTCTTTTTATCACTTCATGATTTTTGTTTTCCATTTTCGTCACTTATCTAACTTTCCTGCCTTTTCTTCTTTTCTTTTATAATTCCCCATCCCCAACCCGGTAGTTCTAAGGCAGTTCACCAATCAAAACAAGGGGTAATACATGCGAGGCTGAATGGTGGGCATCAACCGTTTGGAAACGGTTCTTAAGTCCCCGCTTACCTTATCACATTAAATCTAGGTTATTTACTTGGCAAGGGGATACCATTCACACTTGCTGAAAAACAGTTCAGATAAATGTCTTGTATTTGGGCAAAAAGTGGTTTACTGATGAGAAAAGGGGAGTCAGCTTGAAATTTAAAAAGAATTTTAAAATGATGTTGACAACCTCGAGCTGGTACAGAGAAGGGCGACCAGGATGGTTGAAGGTCTGGAAGAAATGTCTTATTTATGACGAATGGCTTAGGGAACTGGGAATGTTTAGCCTTTCAAAAAGAAGGCTGAGGGGAGATAGGATAGCTATGTTTAAATATTTGAAAGGATGTCATATTGAAGATGGAACAGGTTTGTTTTCCATGGCTACAGAGACTAGGACTCGTGGCAATGGTTTCAAACTACAGGAAAAGAGATTCCATTTGAACATTAGGAAGAACTTCATGACAATTAGAGCTGTTCGGCAGTGGAATATGCTGCCACAAAAGGGTGGTGGAATCTCCTTCTTTGGACGTTTTTAAACAGCGGCTGGATATTCATCTGTCGGGAGTCCCGTGATGGGTATTCCTGCATGGCTGGTGGTTGGACTAGGTGGCTCTTGAGGTCTCTTCCAACTCTATGATTCTATGATTCTATGAAACAAGCTATAAAACTATTTTACTTTTACTTTCAATTTCTTCATTAACGTTTTGACTCAGTCATCTAGAGCTCATCTAGTTTCAATCCAAAGTTTTTCTGGTTGAAATTTGCTGTTTAGGTGTTCTTTGAATTCTTCAGAGATGTTATTTAAATGTATTTTGACACTATATTTGTTTCATTATTCTTCTTCAGCTTTGCTCTATTTTTTTATCTTAAAAGTTCATGATTTGTACCACAGTCCACTCCTGGTCTTGTTTTTGCATAAAGAATACCACTTTTCAACCTTCTGATTCCAGTGAGAGTTTATTATCTCTCTTCCCTATGAAAATCTTTCTTTTGCAGTGCTCTTTCTCTGTACGAGTATATATCTTTTTCTTCACCTTGGTCCTCATTCTGCTTACCAAAAAAGTACAACTTCTAGAATTCCCCAGTCAACATGACTCCTAATTGTTTGGAATTCATGCCATCTATACATTATGGAATAATTTGACATTTAGAGATTTCTGAACTCAGTTTATCAAAACATTTTAAATGACATGCCCTATAACTCTAATCAGGAAAAATAATAGTGGTGCCGCCCCCAAAGGTTTCTAATGAATTTATACAGAATCCAATTGATGAAAGGAGAAGAAGAGGAAAGCCTGTGCAAAATGAAAAATATTTATTTTAATTAGATTAATGTTACTGGTATTATTTAAGAACACACCATTCAGTGAGCCTTCCACTACTTACCACCACTCCATAGCGAATATCTGAAAAGTTCAGTAGTTTAAGTATCTGACTGTGGCAAATCTTCACTGTGCCACCTTGATGGGAGCTGGATTCAATTATCCATGTGGTCCCTTCCAGTTCTACAGTTCTACAGTCATCATCATCATCATCATCATCATCATCTCTAATCCTCTCTGGGAATTCTCCATGGTTTCCAAAAATCCAGTAGTAGTCAACTACCAAAACATCACTGTGCATCAATACACACAAGTCACAAACATAAGCAGATCAACTGTAATCTGGTTAGTTTACTGCAGCTTTTTAATCAGCCAAAATCAGGGCAATGTCCCTTTGATGCATGTCCAGGGTGGCTTGTATCCCTGTCTGGTTACTTAAAAAAAACCATTAGGAATGTCTTTCTTTGCTTGTAAACATTGACTTGCTGACACGCTGTGTTACTGGCAAAGCAGCAGCTTACATTAGGGCAATAGCCAAGAAAGGCCTTAAGGAAATGAAACAGTAAACTTTAGATAGTCTCCTTAGATCATTCCCCGGGCATTGTGGGAATTCTTGAGTATTACAAACATAATCAGAACAGCATGACCCCTGTTAAAACACAATAGAATGCAGCCTAAAAAGCTGACTATAAATCTGGTTCATGGATATGTAAAGATGCAACAAGATTACCTCCACATTTTGCTTGGCTAAGGTATTGTCCAAGCAAAGAGGAAGAGGAAACAGTGTGCTGTGGATCCTGTAGGAGCCTAAGGGTTTAAGTGAATGCTGCTGGTGCACTTCGGTTGTAGACCAGCAGATCCAGGACATTATTCTGAACCAGGAGATAGGCTGGCTGAGGAAAACAGAGCAAATGTTGGTCGCAAAATGTATAGGGATTGTCAATGGAAAGATTCCAGGGCATGTAAACAGGAACAAGTAACAAATGGAATGGGAAGGAGGCAAGGAATGGAAAATAAAAGAAAGAAGTAGGAGAAATAGTGAAAGAGCTGAAGTTATGAAGTTTAGTGGAACTGAGCCAATGAGTGGTCAGTCCCAGCTTTCCAAAATCTGGATGGATGGAGGGTATTTGCACAAAGCTGCTCAGATCTAGGGGAAAGCAAGGTTCAGGAATGAGCAGCTGAAGTAGAGGTGTGGATGTAAGGGTGAAGGGTATTTGTCTACCCGTTTTTTAACAGCCACAAACTTTGCTGCAGTTCTTACCACATGTTGGCCATCATCTATCATCAGTTTATTTGCAGGCACCTTTTCTATGGTAAAATATGCTCAAAACACTGTATAGCAGCATTAGAAGAACTTACATAATCAAATAAAACAACTACTAAGACAATTTAGTAACAGTTACCAATCAAGATTTAAATAGTGGTAGAAATATGCTAAACCTCTCCCAGTGATAAATATACAGTAAGATTAACTGTCTCTTCAC
The DNA here is from genome assembly GCA_023846285.1 of Phrynocephalus versicolor. Classification (NCBI taxonomy): domain Eukaryota; kingdom Metazoa; phylum Chordata; class Lepidosauria; order Squamata; family Agamidae; genus Phrynocephalus; species Phrynocephalus versicolor. The sequence continues at coordinate 45,811,231 of JAHTLZ010000010.1, forward strand.
ATTAAAGCCTAACAAAAGAGAAATGCTAACATATATACAGTGCAGTATATCCAAAGAGCAGGAAATATTTTTTATCCCGAGCTAAATATTCACTATAGTTAATTTCAAAACTCTGGGTGTCCAACATGCATGTTTCAAATTACATTTCCCTGAATATTTTGAAGATGAATTAAAGGAATTACAGGGGAACAGACCCTTGGCTTGCCATTTTTCACTAAAACCCCAAGAACCACCAGAAAAAGCCAGGTGCATGAGGCAGATGCTACTGATACTAAGGAAGAAGCCTCTTCAGAATACATTATTTGCTTAGTTTTTGCCTTCAATATCAGACCTTCAACTGACCACACAGAAGTTTGTTCCAAGGTTAGGCAAACTTCTCTGCCATGGTTGCCACCATCTTAACCAGCCTCATGCCAGCATTCAAATCCCTTCTTTCTTTCTTTTTATTAAAAAAAGGTTTTGGGCTGTGGTCTCACCTGGTTTTGATCCTGATATTATGAAGGTCAGGCTTTTCCTCTTCATCCTGTCACGTGATTTATTATGTGGGTTAGGCGTTCCCACGTCTAAAGCTGGTTATTTCTATTTTAAAGTGCAGTTCAGCCCCCCCCTTGGCCAGCAGGTGGTGCTAGCATTTTAAAAAACAGACCACTTTCTGGGGGAAATTAATGCTTAGAGCACCTGATTGAACTTCCTTTTTCTCCAAAGTTGCCGGGGAATTTTAAAAAGCAGTGCCGATCAGCCAGTCGGTGCTCTGAGGAAAAAAAAAAATCTGGATCATTTGTGTGGTCCCCCGACATCTGTCTCCTTAAAAGGTGGATTTTTAAGCAAGGCAGAAAATTCCCTACTTCTCTGGTAAGTCAAAGAAACCTCGCTTAAAGGGGCATTACCGGGTTTTCTTTTCTTTCTTTTTTTCAAAAAGCCCGGTGGCTGTGGGGACGGCATTTTTGGGCACGATTTATTTAGGAATTTAAGCTGCTTTTAAAGGGACGTGGGACCAGGCCTAAGTAAAATAACACTAAAACTGACAAGACATGGTAAGCTTATGAATTAGAATTGTTGTCAGAAACTATATTCTCAAAGATGCAATGTACCCATTGAGTTGAAGTCCTTACCTGAAGAAACAAAAGCGGGAGCAAAAAGAGTAAGCTCCACTCCTGTAACTTGCCTCCACTCAGTCCATCACCAGCCATGTCATATGGAAATGCCCAACAGTGGCCCTAAAGTTCAATAAAGCTGATTGCACCAAAAAAAGCAAAGAAAAAAAATGACTGGAAAAGCTACCAAACAAGACAAGACAAGACAAGCTTTGGTGGCTGAACAAAACATACTGCATACTCCTAGAAAAAGAGGAGAGCTAGTCAATATTGGCATGCACATTGCAGAGCCAGCTGAACAAATATTGAAAAGAACAGTGAGAAATATGGCACAAATATCCATCCCTTTGTTCCCCGAATTTGCAGTCTTTTGATACAAACATTTACCCATGGTTTACCCAAGCTTGCTTTCTCTCATGAGCCTAATGTAGGCAAGAAAAGCAATATTGGTGCTATTGCCAAATGACAGGGAGTACACTTGCTGGTCTGTTGCACATCTCCCAGAGATCTATCAAGAGATCATGATCTACTCTGTCTTTTCCTGCAGTAGAGAAAGGAAATACTGTAGATTGTGCAGTGGATTTGTTTATATGGAAGGCAATAGGTTGTTTATATGGAAGGCAACAGGTCTGGGAAGAAATGATACCACATATTTTATTGTGGGCAAATATAAAGAATAAGGTTTGGGAGATTCTCTAGATTTACCCCCCACCCCCCACCTGGAATACATTTGATGTTGCTTGATAAATTTGTTTTGCTAAACATGCACGCCACATTCCTACTGTGAGTTCTGTACTGAGCCATAATGTACTATAGATGATAACAGATGTGCTCATCTGATACAGTAATCTCCCATTTATTACAGGAGTTAGGGACCCAACCCAACCCGCAATAAAGGAAAATCTGCAATATGCAGATGCTGGGTTGGGTCAGGACTGGGGGGCTGTTTGAGGCCTCCTGCACTTACCCCAGTCCTGGCACTGCCCCAAACGGGCCTCCAATGGGCTTTCCAGGCCTGTTGGAGGTCCCAGAAGTGGTTTCAGGTGATCCTGAAGGCACTTCGGTTTTTCATAAGTCATTTCCGGTTCACCTGAAATTAGAGATGGGCACAAAACGAATTTTTAATTGGGAAATTCTCTAGGTTAATTCATTTTGTTATTTGTTATTCATTTTGTTAGCTAGCAAAATGAATAATGAACCAACCATCAAAGGAAAATGAAAGGAAACAAAATGGAAATTTCTGTTTTGTTGCATTTTGTTTTTCACCACCACCACCCAGTCATCTTCTACCTTGTTGCTGCCAGCCCCCTTGCCTGGAACTCCAGCAGCAGCAGTGGGCCAGGAGGGGAAAAAACCCACATCGAGGACTTTTTTAAAAAAATTAAAAATAAAAAACATCCCTCTGGCCCACATGCCAGCCGGTTCGGCCCATGAGCCAGTGGGCCAGGAGAAAATATTTTTTTAAAACCAAGTGTGCACAGCAGCTAGCGCCTCTCAGCTGTGGGGGGGTGGAGCCCCCAATGTCAGAAACTTTTTTAAAAGTTTTAAAAATTAAAAATTAAAAAAAATTATTAAAAGTGCCAACCCAGCCCCTGGGGCCATGTGGTCAGCACTCTAAAATAAAGAAAAAAACTTAAAAAATAAAAAAGTGCCAACCCACCCCCTGGGGCTGCGTGGTCGGTGCTGTGAAAATAAAAAATTAATTAATTAATTTAAAAGTGCCAACCCAGCCCCTGGGGCCACATGGCCAGCACTGTAAAAATAAGAAAAAAATTAAATGCCAACCCAGCCCCTGGGGCCGCTTGGTAAGCAGCAGCGGCAGCGGCAGCAGCGGTCCCCCAGCATTGGCAGCGGCAGCGTCGGCGGTCCCCTGGTGTCGGTGTTTCCCCGGCGGCAGCGGCATTGGCATCAGCGGTTCCCCAGCAGTGGTGGTGGCATCAGCCTTTCCCCAGTGGCGGTGGCAGCATTCGCCCGTGGTGGTGGCAGCATTCCCCTGGCAGCAGCAGCGGCGGTGCTCCAGGTAAGTCAAACCAGTTCCTTTTGGTTTGGTTAGTACGAATTTTTGTTTTAAAATTCATACGAAACAAAACAAACAGGGGGGCCAAAACAGAACCGACCGAATCATTGTTTTTCTGTTTCATGCCCACTTCTACCTGATGCTCCAACCAACATGGTCAAGGGCCAGGGAACACACATACTTTTTCCAGGCTGTAAATCTATTCATCATTGTATGTGATCCCCCTCAACGTTGCACTTTATATGCAGCAGTATTTATTTTGTGATTGATCCCTGGAAGACAAGCTTAGTTTGCAAGACTAATTGTACTTCTGAGAAGCCCCATTGTTAGATGAAATAGGCATTCCCCCAATGTCTAGTTTGACTGTAGATGAAAATATGATAATGCTTGTAATAATTATTTTTTTATTTGCATTACTTTTAGTTCTGTATTATGTTCTTGTACTATTTTATGTTGCAACAGTTTGCTCTGTTATGAACTGCCCAGAGTGGCCTTTGGTTAGATGAGAAATAAATAAATAAATAAATAAATAAATAAATAAATAAATAAATAAATAAAATGTTTGCCTTAAAATAGAGATAATAGAAATATCAAGCGCCAACTTCCCCACAAGTCAGTTAATGCAGATTTTATGTCTGTTGTTCACAATTAATTGCACCTGTGAATATGCATATTCATACAAAGGGAGAGAGAGTGATCCTGTGATGTCACATCTCACCTTCGGCAGCCCTGAACTGAACAGAAGTTTCCTAGGCAGAAAGGCACAACAAGTATTTAGTTCAGCAGAGAGTTTCCCTCCAAATGTGGAGCTGGTCCAACACCTTTCATTCTGAACATTGTTGGAGCAGAGAAGGATTGGATCTACATGCCAAAGTAGCTTAAGTGTTGAAGTGAATAAATTGCACCACATGGCGAGGCAGCTTCTACTTCAGCACCCAAAGCACACACATAGCAACCACTCTTGGACAGAGAGCCACAGATAGATCTGACCTTTGCAGAGGCATATCAGAACAAGAGACCTTTCCTGTTCTATACCAGCGGAGAATGCTGAGGCAAATTAAACTGTCACAAGAACAAAGGTGTGTCTCAAACATCATCCTCTTTATCCTCCATTTAATGGATAAAGGTTTAATGAGTGGATTAGTCTGCTCTGGAAATTTTGCAATAAAAGATAGAGAGGGGGAGAAGCACTAATCACAGCTGATATAATATTTTCATGAGCAGAGTAGGGAATGTCAGGTCCCAGCAGGGGGACTTCATGAAGCAGAAAACCTTTGAGAAATAAGCTAACATATCCTGTGGCTATAGAAGAATATGAACTGAGAGAGAGAAATGCAAATATGGACTGATGATGACTTAAACACTTTTAAAAGCAGTTGAGGCATTCAGACTCCCCTCCAGAGAATCAAGACAGGAAATGAGTGTGACAAGTTATTTTTCCCAGCATCCTTCTCTGACCCTTTGGTGGTCTCTGAGCTCTGAAAGGATGTGGGCAGGTAAGCCCACCCTTTGCTTATTCCTTTGGTGTATCTGTAAACATCTATTTTTGTGTATCGGTAAAATGAACTTCAAAAATCAGTGGACCAGCTGTAGGCATTTTCTAGATAAGAATAACATGACTCAACTTGCCACGCATTGTGGCTGAATCACCTGTGAAGAGTGGGTTAAATCTCACCCCCTCAAAAAGCCTGGACTTCTTTAAAGGTCAAACAAAAAGTCAAAGTGTCTCCAGTGAGTAGGATCTGAACCTTCCTGCTGTTCTGACAAAGATCAATTTGCACCATGGTTCAATGATGATACACAGGGAGTTAAGTGAAGTTACTATTATCTAGGAAATCCTTTGGACTTCTGCCTTTCTTCTCAAATGTGTCACTTGTTAATTTGAACAGCAGTTGCAATTCTAGACCGCTAACTTCTGGTCTTGGCAGGAAACAAATAACTGAGAACAGGAAATGATAACTGATAGCAGGAAACAAAGAACAGAACAAATGTATCGCACTGTGGCACACCATGCCCCATTCTGAGCAAAGGGACTCTGACTAGTTTATACAGAGAGAAGAATTCTTGTCGCTGAGGCACTGTCATCAATAGCTTCCTCTTAAACACATTTTGCTGGGATCTGGGGTGACAGAGCTGGTAGTAGTAACCGGGGAGGGGAGGAGGAGGAGACAGACAGAGTAGAGAGTGAATCATTTAATTCAATGAATGCTTCTACCCAGAAACAGTCTTTACCCAATAGCGGTAACCATGCTAAATTCTGTTGAAAATTAAGTTGACAGGCAACATCAGTGTTGAATGTGTAACGTGTATATTGTATGGGGGGTTGTGTATGGTTGTTGTCTTTTAAATTGTAGTTTTAATGTATTGGATATGAATACTATCAGGTGAGAGAGTGTACGGCTGTGTGTGTGTACGTTTGGTTTTTATGTTAGTTTTAAATGAGTGCAAGTGATGTTCTGTGTGTGAATGTAGGAGTATGTGTATGGATGTTTGTTCTTAAATGGTAGATTTTATGTCTTGGATTTTTATACTGAGGTGTGTGAATGAGCTGACTGGAAGGCACTTTTTAATCTCATTATATTGTTATACAATGACAATAAATTCCATTCCATTTTGTTCTGTTCTATTCTATTCTATGTTAAAGAATGTGGGATATTGTGCTTCTGCATCCACCGTTCGGAATGCCAGGAAACGGATCAATATTGTGGCACAATATTATGTCCATGTTGCCCTCAGGGAGAAGATGGTCAAGCTTCACATAGCAAAGGGCAGCTCGGATTTTGATAACTCCAATGGCAGCAGTCAAGATGCTCTACAGATCTTGTGCTCACTACCTTTCAGAAGGTGGCACCAAGCAAGCGAAAATTCCTGAGACTAGTTTCCCCCCCCCATCAATTAATCATTTCTCACCTGAAATCTAAGCTATTGTCGTGGATATTTTTGAACAAATATGAATAGATTCTTTCCAAATGTAATGAGAAATACTTATTTATGCCTTACAAAATTGTGTGCTAGTCCCCTGGAGATACGTGGTAAAATGTCCCATTCTGGAGAACTGTCACTCCATTACCTTCTTTAAAGTATGTCTGTTTTTGTTGTTTTTGTTGTTTTGTTTTTACTTTTCAAAGAAAACCATTTGACTAAAAATCTTTGTCTTCAGGCAGGCCTTCTCTCAGTAACTAGCTACCCGTTATGTGATTCTTAGACGGATTGTTATGCATTACTGGTTAGACTGGATTTGTTATACGACCTGCATATTCCAATTTTCTTTTTGCATCTCTGAGTGGCATTTTTCCTATATTTGTTTACTTATTGGTCTTAGCTTTAATATTGCCTTTTTAATGATTAAAGATGACTCTTCACACACATTGTTCCTAGCCTTAAACATTTATTTATTTATTTATTTATTTATTTATTTATTTATTTATATACTGCCCATCTTCCAGTGGAACACCGGGAGGTTTACACTAATAAAATACAAGAACAATAAAAAGATCAAAATAATAATATTCCAAAAAATAAAAAATAAAAAGTAATAAGAGTAATCAGCAGAGATGGCAGCAAAAAAGGGGGCACACACACACACTAAAGGTCGCCAAATGCCTCTCGGAAAATTAAGGTCTTTAATGCTTTTTTGAAGGCAGGCAGGGACTGTGCTAGGCACAACTTACTAGGCAGCTAGTTCCAAAGTGTGGGGCCAGCCACAGAGAAGGTTCGGTTTTGGGTTACCAATTTCCTAGCTTCCCTGGGCATGGCCACCTGAAGTGAGAGTGCCCACAGCATGCTGGTAGGTTGACCTCTGGGAGATCCACTCTGCTAGGTATTCATATCAAAACACTGCTGCTACACAGAAAGGTATTGTTACTTTTTTGTCGGGGGGGGGACCAAATCTGGAAGTCTGCTGGCACATGTGATTCATTTTCCTCAACAACAAATGGAAGACTTCACTGCTTCTACTAGAAAGCATCAGAAACAACTCACACAATTTTAATGTGTTAACAACTGTTGTATATTCATTGTCTACAACTTTATATATTGTCTTTCATCACTGTAAGCTGCCATGGGTCCTTTCCAAGGAGGAAGATGGGATAAATTATTTTGATTAAATAACTAATAATTCCATGACTTTTCATTGCCCTTCAAACATCATGGTCTATGAAACTGTCTGTAACAATGCTTCTACTTTGCAACACTCTTGCTGATAAAACTGTTCCATGCAAGCTCAGTTTGTTTATTTATTTATTCATTTATTTATTTATTTCTATACTGCAACCGATTTTCCCAATGGGGGAAGCTATGTGGGCCCTTGTAAATGTTGTGATATTTCAGACAAACAAGGAACCAACACCTGTGATACCAACAACAGTGAACTCCAAGACATCTATCATCAGGGCTGCCCACTCCTAAAACTGAGAGAATCTCCTCCCATGTTTATCAAAATGATTTCTGAGCCTGGGTGTGATCCCAAGCAGAGCTGCCACTGACAGAGCCAAACAAACAGGGGAAAGTGAGTGCTGGTAAGTTTCTGGCCTGCTAGCAGTTGGAGTAGAGCTCCTTTAGAGGCCTCTGCTAATTTAAACTGCTAATTTAAATTGCAAAGAGCCACCTCTATTCAAGCAAAGAAAGCAGCTGGAAGCTTCCTCAAACAAAGGAAGCAGGCGGGTGGAGCCAGACTAATCCTTTCTCTGAGCCAGTGGTTGGAGTCACACTAATTCTTTTCCCCTGAGGAAGGTCAACCTCGGCCATTTTTTAATACTGTGTACTCCACAAAAAAGCAACTTGTGCTGCTGCCAACCACCATCTTCAGAAGCATCATATCACCTTCAGAAGCATTATATTGTGGACTTGTATCCCATCAGCAGATCAGGGCGCAAAAGTACTAAGGAATTAATTATTAAAATTAAAATTATTAAAATAACACAGAAGGGAGGAATGAGGCTACTCCAATTAAATGCATGCCTTTAATGATTTCTTTCTTATAATTATAGTTCACACAATGAATTTATCTCAACTGTTGGAACACAGAATGATCAAGAAGGGTGGATAAACAAAGCTGACTTTTGGAGTTGATTTTTATAAGGCTCAGATAACACAGAACAGAACTTAAAATGTCACTGTTTATTATTTGAGCTCTGAGGAGGGGACCTATAAACTTCATCAGTGAATCTTCTGTCCACAGTTTAGAAGTAGAATTCTGCTAGGGAAGGGATTCCACACAATTTACTCATACCTTCACTTCTGCCTTTCCAGAGAGTGAATAATTATACTTAGGGGTTGTTTTCACTTTGTAAAAATGCATTGTGATACTTTAAATAATCTTCTCATAGACAGACAAGTGTACAAGGCACCCTCCCACCCATATATCTTGTCCTTTTTTTCTCTGTGTCACTGTTTTGTCATTATAAGTAAATCAATGCAGCTGAGTTCTACTGATCCATTATGGCAATACCAGCACAAACATTTACTACTATTATTATCATAGTGTCCTATTGTCCAGCTGCACTGCCAGCCAGTAAAGAGTTTGGCTAGTCCAAATGACACGAAGAGAATAAAAACCAACATCGTGCAAAGTAACCAATCCCAAAACCAATATCATGCAAAGTAACCACCCACTGTATGGGCCAGAGAGAATTACAAACAACCTGGAACTTATACTGAACATATCCAGTAGTTTGATTTCATTTTCACTGCCATGACACAATCCTACCTAATCCTCAGATTAGCAGCTTGGTTGTGTATTTATAACTGCTAGACAACTGTAGATATAGTTTCAAACCATTAGAAGGGAAGCTCCTTGCTGGAACTGAATTAGGGTGGGTGGGAAGTGATGAACTGGAGGGGAGAGAGAGTGACTTCTTTGCTTGATTATTTATTCATGTCAAATGCAGAGTTCCCGAGGCACAAGCAAAGCATGCAAGGCAAGGCAGCAACAACAACACAAAAGACAAGGGTGGGGATGCTTGCTTGCTCAGATAGCTCATTGGTGGGAGAGGCTGTTTTCTAAGGGCCTTTTCACACAAGCCCTAAAATCCGTGGCAAATGGCTCCCAGTTCCGGAGCTTAAAATTGTTTCCCCACCAGCTCCGGAGTTTACAAAAAATTAAGTGCGACCATGCCCACCTAAGCACATCCCAGCGCACTTTTCAAGTACCTGCTCTCCCGGGGTTTGAAAAATTCCTGATGCGGATGTAATGTAGTGAGTGCCGGGCTCTCCTCGCTTCTGTTTGTTGTTTTTTTGCCCCCCGTCCCTTTAAGAGATGGAATGCTGCCGGGAGGAGAGCGAGAGGGCAGAATGGAGTTGAGCCGGTATTCTTTTCTTCCTTTTTTTCTCCCTCCCCTTACGCAGACAGCAGCCAGGAGTGCGGAGAGGGTGGGAACACAGGAACAGCGACAAACCCCCAAGATCTCTGGTCCAAATTTAAGTGGCCAGTGGATCTTAGGGGTCGTGTGAAAAGGCTCTAAAATAACAGCACAGCAGCAATGTGGGTAGCAGTCTTGGAAAGTGTCCCAGCAAGGTGAATACAGTACAGCAGCCAGGGGAAAGGGGAGGCAGGGGTTGTACAGGGAAGGAATAATCCCAGTTAGTAACTTCACTTCCTCAGTGGATAAACTAACTGATCACTGCCTTGCATGTCATGTTTGCCACCTGCCCTGCCTGGAACATTGGGATTTACCACAGAAAAAGAAAAAAAGCAAAGGGCTGCAAAAGAGAAAAACAAAAACAAAAGTCAACAGGAATCATAAACTTTTAAAGTACAAAGTGGAGCAGGCAGAATGATGACTACTGAGGCTTACCCCAATTAAATCCTTCATGTGAAACTCAAGACATCCATGACACATTCACACACAAGGGCACACAACTGACTGGATTCTAAAGTGAGATGCAAAATGAGATCTGCAGCTGTGTAAAAGAAAAGAAAAAACTATCTAGTGCACAAACCCTCTATTTAAAATGAATACAATTCAAACAACCACCTAACACATTACCTTGCCAAGAAGTAGCAAAGGAAAATTAATGTGGTCAACCTGAGCCCTCCTAGCGGCTTTGTGATTGGGATTTCAAGGAAAGCTTGAGATGTCAATCCTGATGCTTTGGGCTTCATGGTTGTGTTACAGCAAGGGTCCTCAAACTTTTTAAACAGAAGGCTGGTTTACTGTCTCTCAGACACTGTTGGGGGCCAGATCCCCCCCCCCCCGCCATGGCACCAAGCTCCCACTTCGGGGGGAATCCCTGAGAGGAAATGGGCAGTGAGGAAAAGGTAGGCCAGGGCCGGGTTCCTGCATGGAGACCAGGGTCCCACAGGCAGGGGTGCGGGTCAGTGGGGGCTCCCCAGCAGAGGCAGCCCACCCTCTCCTTCTCCCTCACCTCCCTCGGGTGCCCCTTCCTCTCCAGCCGCCCCCCGGCCCATGTTGGCCTTCACGCTGGCCAGGGGGACAAGCTAGCTGGGCTCAGGCTGAGCAGCCTGGAGATCCAGTGCTACTCGCGGCAGCTGGTGCTCCCTGAGCTGGGTGTGCATGGACAAGGGGGGAGGTTGCAATTGCCTGTGGCCCGGGTTGAGGACTCTGGGGGGCCAGATCTAACCCACAGACCATAGTTTGAAGACCCCTTTGCTGCAATGTTACTTTTATTTTTCAGGTGACACTCACAGGTGTTTACCCTCTCTGTTTTCAGCATAGCATCAAGCATAGGAGACACTTCAGGCTTCCTTAAATCCCTTCAGATAAGTTTGGTAACAGGCAGACACCCCTGTTCTGCATCATTTTTCAAATAATTCTGAATCCAAAGCACACCTCTAGCACACACTATTATTGAAATGGTAGATTCAAGTGTTATTTATGCAAAGTTGGGAAAAGATATATATTTCTTGGACTAAACCTGACAGAACAACCCAGCAATAGGGCCAAAGTTAGAAGTCCATTTTCCCATCTCTGGACTTGTGTGGAAGATATAATGAATACACACTGAACTTTTCTTTCTTTCTTTCTTTCTTTCTTTCTTTCTTTCTTTCTTTCTTTCTTTCTTTC
>JAHTLZ010000010.1:45824789-45848766 GCA_023846285.1 Phrynocephalus versicolor
TGTGTGTGTGTGTGTGTGTGTGTGTGTGTGTGTGTGTGTGTGTGTGTAAAACCATATACAGTGGACCTTCGTATAACAAACAGTTTGTATAACATAAAATCTGTACAACATAAACAATTCCGGAGATAGGGGAAATTTGCTTAACAGAATCGTCTATGGAGCGAATCTGTACAAGATAAAAATGGTCCCAATTAGGGTTCACTCTGTTTTCAATGCATTCCTATGGGAAATTTGTATAAAGGGAAATTTGCTTAACATAATTTCATTTGGAATGAATTAATTCCTTTATACAAGGTACCACTGTACTGTACAAACATATACATACAAAAAATCCAGAGGAGAAAATCACTTTTATAAAGAGTGTCTTCAACAATCAGTTCCTGTATACGTTGCTGACTTCTCAAGGAGAAGAGAAGAGAAAGGAGGTTTTAAGAGTGGGCAGAAACCTCAGTAAAGACTGGCATTCCATTTGGCACCGTGGCACCTACCAGCCCAAAGGAGGGGAGGGAAAATGTTCGATCTAGATGAGCTCCTGGTTAGCAACACAGCCAGGCACATTGGAATACCCTCTGCAGCTTTATCAAGACATTTATTTATTTATCTTATTTTGAATATTTTTACCCCACCTTTCTCCTTGGAAAAGGACCAAAGGTGGTTTACAATAATGAGGGACAATATACTACCCAGAACATTCAAAACGTATTCAAGCTAAAAACAAGGAATTCGAAGAGGCATCTTATCACATTAAAAGGTAACATTAAAGCTACCAAGAACATGCAAGAAGAAAAAAACCCATTATGAAGGATAGAAACTAGCATGCAAAACGCTGGCATTCGTATGAGATCAGTCAATGCAATCATGCATGGTATTGATCCGTGTAAAAGTCACATAATAGGTAGTCCATCATTCAGGGAAAGCTTGCTTGAAGAGGAAGATCTTTGCCTTCCTTTTCTTACAATGAACAATTCTTTTGGAAATAACCTGTGGAAACCTCAATAGCCCTCAGCATCTGAAGATTAGGATATTAGGAAGACATCCAACCCTAAACTTCCTCTTTTCTTATAACCCTTTTTTTCTTTTGATATGAGTCAACATATCAAAAGTATTGTGTACAATTCTGGTTACCACATCTCAAAAAACGACATAGTGGAACAGGAAAAGGTGCAGAAGAGAGCGACTAAAATGATTACTGGGCTGGGGCACCTCCCTTATGAGGAAAGGCTTAAACATTTGGGGCTCTTTAGTATGGAAAAAGGCGCCTGAGGGGGGCTATGATTGAGATGTATAAAATAAGGCAGGGCATGAGTAAAGTGGATAGAGGGACGCTCTTCTGCCTCTCACAAAATACCAGAACAAGGGGACGTACACTCAAATTGAGGGCTGGGAGAGTAAGAACAGACAAAAGAAAATATTTTTTTCATCCAGCATGTTGTTAGTCTGTGGAACTCCCCACCACAGGATGTGGTCATGGCATCTGGCCTGGATGCCTTCAAAAGGGGATTGGACAGATTCCTGGAGGAAAAGTCCATCACAGGTTACAAACCATGATGGAGATGTGTAATCTCCAGGCTTAAAACCAGGGTACTTCAAGGGCCAGATGCAGGGGAGTGGTATCAGGAGACAGATATCTATAGTCTCGTGTGCTCCCAGATGCATCTGGTGGGGCCAATGTAATATAACCGAAGCTGGACTAGATGGACCTTTGGCCTGATCCAGCATGGCTCTTCTTATGTTCTTATGTTCTTAACAGCACTAGGTATGGGCACAGAGATGAAATGGTTTGCTCGAGTCAGTTCAGTGTCACAAACTGGAGAACAGAGGAATTGTTCTTTCTTCCATTCCTTGCCGCACTCACGCTCTCTCAAATATCAACTGTTCAAGTAAGTATTCTGCATATAAACAATTACAGCTCACTTGCCACTTCCCTGATGGGTGAAAAGTTCCAGGGGCAGAGTGACCTGGGATTAGATTTCCTTTAGATGAGAAGGCTTAATAGTGTCAATAATATTTGCTTCATTTAGAAACATACAATACAGCATAATCAGAAGGAAACGGCAGATGCTTATACTGTATATAAGATACATTACTCCAAGGAGGAGGGAGGCAGGATCTAGCCTGATGGTGCCTCAACTAATTCACATCTCTTTCTCTCTCTCCCTCTCTCTCTCTCCCTCCCTCCTCTCTCTCATTGTTCTTTCTGCACAGAGAGCTTTTTCACCAGCTCTCATGCCCCCAATTGGACACTCAAATGAAAAAGCAGCATTAAATCTATAGGGGGAAATATTTTTCTGCAGCCTACATGAGCTAACAGAAACAAAGAAGTTGTCATGGTGGGTACCACTATTTTAAACAGGCCCAGGTCCAGCATCTCTCCCTGCTTGAGAGACACTGCAGAGGGATGTGCAATATGACAGTAAAGGGATATTGGTGATGGGATTTGGGTGCAAGCACTTTTCTGGTGCAAATATTTTTTTTTCACCCATCTGCCACTAAAGCACTGGCTGAAAGACGAAACGATGACTCAGGAAGATTCTGGTTTGAACTCTACATCTGCTGTGATCTCATAGGGTAGGAAAATTATATTTTCAGCCTTCACCTGTCCATGTAAAAAATAGGGGTGTTTATGTTGACCTATGCAGCAAGGTAGTTCTTAAAATTATCATATAACATGCAAAACTGGACTCCCCCCACCTCCCTGCTTAACACCTGCCACCTGGCCCAGGGAGGAAAGGGTTTGAAAAGGCCGAGCTGCCAGGGACTGTCAAACCAGCGTTCCTGTACCAGAGACTCCAATAACATCTGCCACCCCCACGCCTTTTGGGTGAGAGCCAGAAGGGGCTGCTTGCAGCTTTTCCCTGTGGGTGCTGTTTGGCTTTGGAGTCCCTGCCGTCTCCTCAGGACCAGGACCCTGTGACCCGGCTGCCTGGACTCGGTCCAGCACCAGTGTCGCTTGAAGGGTCGGGGAGGGGGAGTTGCTATAGTCTACAGGAGTTCTATCTCCTTGACCAGACTTCCTGTCTCCTTGGGAGGAGGCCTGGAGGGCCTGTACTGTGTGTTGGGCTCACGAGACAGATTGGGGATTCTGTTGGTGTACCGCCCACCCTGCTGCGTACCAACAGTCTCCCTGCCTGAGCTGACGGGGGTTGTCTCGGACCTGGTGTTGCGGACCCCCAGACTGTTGGTACTGGGGGACCTCAACATCCATGCTGAGGCAACCTTGAATGGGGCGGCTCAGGACTTCATGGCCGCCATGACAACCATGGGGCTGTCTCAATATGTCAACAGCCCAACACATGAGAAGGGCCATACTTTAGACCTGGTCTTCTCAACGGGATTGGAGGATGGTGGTCTGGATGTGGAGGGGTTGGTTCTAACTCCATTGTCATGGTCAGACCACTTTCTGGTCAAGTTTAGGCTATTAGCTTCTTCTACCCTCTGCAAGGGTGGGGGATCTATTCAGATGATCCGCCCTCGGAGACTAATGGATCCAGATGGTTTCCTGAAAGCTCTGGGGGATTATCCGTCTGATATGGCCGGCGCTCCTGTCGAAGCTCAGGTCACCCTGTGGAATAGGGAAATGTCCCGGGCGGTTGACACGATTGCACCTAAGCGCCCTCTCCCCTTACGCAGAGCCCAGACAGCTCCTTGGTATACATCTGAGCTGCAGGCAATGAAGCAGGAGGGGAGACGGCTGGAGCGCAAGTGGAGAAAATATCACTGTGAGTCCGATCGAACACGGCTTAGAGCCCATTATTGGGCCTATTCCGTGGCGATACGGTTTGCGAAAAGGCAATATTTCACAAACCGTATTGCTTCTTCAGAGTGCCGTCCAGCAGAGCTGTTTCGGGTGGTCCGGGACCTTCTTCAACCGAGAAATACGATGGAGGTTCTGGACCACTCGGCAGCCCGCTGTGAGGAGTTTGCTGTCCACTTTGAGGAAAAAATCGCTCAGATTCGCAGGGAATTGGACTCCACTATTGGTGCAGAATCAAGGGATGTGTCCAGTGTGCCGTGCTTAGGTCCAGTATTATTGGATGAGTTTCAATTATTGAGACCCGATGATGTGGACAGGGTGCTTGGATCTGTCCGTGCTACCACTATGCCACTCGACCCTTGCCCTTCTTGGCTAATTGAAAGATCTGCCAGGGGAGTTCGCACCTGGGTCCAGGAAGCTGTAAACGCCTCATTAAGAGAGGGAGTGGTCCCTGCTGCCTTAAAAGAGGCAGTAATTAGGCCACTCCTTAAAAAACCTAACCTGGACCCAGGGCTGGTGGTTAATTACCGTCCAGTAGCGAACCTCCCTTATTTGGGCAAGGTGTTGGAGCGGGTGGTGGCCGGGCAACTCCAGGCACTGCTGGATGAAACGGATTTTCTGGATCCATTTCAATCTGGTTTCAGGCCGGGTTTTGGTACAGAGACTGCCTTGGTCGCCCTGTATGATGACCTTTGCCGGGAGAGAGACAGGGGGAGTGCAACCCTGTTGATACTCCTGGACCTCTCAGCGGCTTTCGACACCATCGACCATGGTGTCCTTCTGGATAGGCTGGCCAGGTTGGGAGTCGGAGGCACCGCTTTGCGGTGGTTCCATTCCTTCCTGGCTGACCGTGTCCAGAAGGTGGTGCTGGGGGACAGTTGCTCAGCCCCGTGGCATTTATGTCATGGGGTCCCTCAGGGCTCTATACTGTCTCCCATGCTGTTCAACATTTACATGGAACCACTGGGAGAGGTCATCAGGAGGTTTGGGCTGAGGACTCAGCAATATGCTGATGATACTCAGCTCTACCTCTCGTTTTCCACCAATCCAGGTGAGGCAGTTTCTGTGCTGAACTCGTGTCTGGGCCAGATAATGGACTGGATGAGGGTTAACAAATTGAAACTCAATCCAGACAAGACGGAAGTGCTGTTAGTGGGTGCTTCGCCAGACAGGTTAGAGGGCCACTTCCCTGTTCTGGATGGGGTTGCACTCCCCCTAAGGGACAGGGTCCGCAGCTTGGGGGTGCTCCTGGACCCCGATCTAACTCTGGAAGCCCAGGTGGACTCGGTGGCCAGGGGTGCCTTTCTCCAGCTGCGGAAAATATATCAGCTACGCCCCTACCTGGATGAACGGAGCCTCATAACAGTTACGCATGCACTGGTAACATCCCGTATTGATTACTGCAATGCGCTCTACATGGGGCTGCCTTTGAAGACGGTTCGGCGATTGCAACTGGTTCAGAATCGTGCAGCGCGGCTAGTAAGTGGTGGGGCCGCTCGGGATCACATCACGCCGATTCTACGTAGCCTACATTGGCTACCAGTTGCTGCCCGAGCCCAATTCAAAGTGCTTGTTTTGACATATAAAGCCCTAAATGGCTTAGGACCTGGATACCTGAAGGACCGCCTCCTTCCATATGAACCTACCCGGCAATTAAGATCAAGCCAGGGGGCCCTCTTGAAAGAGCCATCCCTCAAGGAGGTAAGAGGGATGGCTTGCAGACACAGGGCCTTCTCGGCAGCTGCCCCCAAGCTATGGAATGCCCTCCCAAGTGAGATCCGCCTGGCGCCAACACTGATGACATTCCGGCGCCAGGTAAAAACCTTCCTGTTCCAGAAGTTTTTTAATTGATATAACTTAGATTGTGGGTCTTCTGATGGCAATTTTAGTGTGATGTTTTTAGTATAAGGTTTTATTGTTGTTTTAATTATTTATTGTTGTTTGATGTTTTTTAACTATCTTAATCCCTTGATTGTAAGCCGCCCAGAGACCTTTGGGTAGTGGGCGGCATATAAGTTGTAAAAATAAATAAATAAATAAATAAATAAAAACTTTCTTTGAGCATGCAAAAAGTGCTATAAAAACCTAATTGACACAATTCCTTTTATAGTAAACATTTTTCCCTTTGGCCAAAATCCTATTAAGTAAATTATACCTGTGTAGGTTGTACATCATCTTTGTCATTGTTGTTGTTGTTGTTGTTGTTGTTGTTGTTGTTGTTGTTGATGATGATGATGATGATGATGATGATGATGATGATGATGATGATGATGATGATGATGATGATGATGATGATGATGATGATGATGGCATGACTAGCAGGGAGAAAATGGCAATAATTTAAGAGGTCCTGTTTCAATTGTATAGGTCTAAGCTGTACAACTTTGAACAGGCTGAGGTCTTCTTTTTCTGGCCCAAAGTGCCTGAGGGCTACTACAATAATACCCCTACTTACAAATTTTATCCATTCCAAGCACATGATCGTAAGCAAAAAAATATTGTAAGTAGAGCAGCAGTTTCCCATAGGAATGCATTGAAATCCATTCCCACTGGAGCGGATTGATTTTCAATGTGTTCCTATGGGAAGGCTGACCATGCACATGCTTCCCTTGCACTCGCTCAATCATCTGGCCAGTGGGGGGAGCAGGGGACCACACCATGACCCTTGAACTGCCCCACTCAGCTGAGACAGTGGGCTGGCAGACCCAGAACTTTGCTGGGGCAGTTGTGGTCCTTGGGATGGGGGAGGGAGGCGTAGAGAACTTAATCCCTTCACTTTTTTATTGATGGCCAGTGGGCTACTTTTGAAGCCTTTGCGGGCTACCAGTAGCCCGCGGTCTACCTGTTGGGCAGGCCTGGTATAGGTCAATAAGGGTGAGTTACGTTAGCCCCAGGATTGAAGCAGAAACTAATTATTTGACATTTTCCCCTGCTGGTGATATCATCTCTTTTATGAAGGTATGATTTATTGAACATAATTTTGACACTTATTGCTCAAACTTTATTTCTTTTACTTTTCCTTTTAAAGTTAGGGAATAAATATTTTAAAAAGATCTTGGTACATGATCTTTTTAAACCTTATTATCACCATTCTATGTTAGAGGATATAAACTGCCCACTGAAATGGCACTTCACAAAGAGAAAATGTAAGAGAGCTATAGGACAAACAAAAAGTGTTCTGCTTATATACCGCCCCATACCACTACAAATGGTCTCTGGGCGGTTTACAATTTTTTTTAATTACAGTGTGCAGGCTACACCTATTAGCAGAGATAAACCAAACTACACATGCTCATCACATTCTTTGCATAGCTGCTCTTACAAGTATTGAAAGATCTTAGTTGTAATAGGATGTGGTTTTCTACATCCCGGTCTCTTGCATTTAGTGTTCTTTGTTTTCTGACTGATCACTGGAAGCAAACACAGACTTTGTGAGCAAGGCTGATTGTGCCTATGATGTCACCAGTTGAAACTGGATGAAATTTGCCAGACCAGACAATGCAGAGAACATTTCGGTTCAATCTAATGCCTGAAAGGATGATTGATGTCCTGGCGAATGGCCTCCACTTTATTTTATTTTTTAAGTGCCACAAATTGGTCACTAGTGGGAAGCCTATCACTGTGACCAACTCTGGATAGATCATACGGAACGATTATATGGGATAACTAGGCCTGATAATTCTGTGCTTCACTTATTCGGTTAGCAAAGCAAGACCTTCTAGTGGTCTTCACCCTTGCTAGATAGATAGAAGGCATGATCTCTAAGGCTATTCGATTAGTTTCCATCAGGGCCTGCCTCCAATTGTGAGAAGTGAACATATATAATCATGCCTACTAATAAGCTTATGGATACAATATGTAATCAATAGCAAGCATAAATGCAATTCTTAACTATGATTAGTAAGGTAGACAGAAAAATAAAGTGTGTCTTACAGAGGAAGATAGTGTGGTTTTCCTGTTGATGATTCAGGCAGGAGATGAATGGAAACGTATGTGGTAAAAGGCAAGCAGCTGGGTGTGTGGAGAAAGCAAAGAGCGAAATGATGGAAAAGAGGAAGTAACGTTAGACTATGAGTCTGTGGCTATACAGGTGGATTCAGCAAGTGATGGGCAGTTCGTGGGTGGTCCTGAGGGTGTGGTTGTCTGATAGTGACCGAGGAAGGGTCTGGAAGGGTCTGAAAATGTATAAAAACCCTTGGAAAGTGGTGTCTGGGGTCCTCCTCACTCCATTTTTAGAGGGGGACCCCATTCGAATGGTTTTTTTTCTTTGCTTTTGCTCAATAAAAATCAGTGCTGAGAACTTCCCTTTTGTCTCACTTTGCCTCATTTTGAGGGACTAAACCACGAGATCTGAACCAGAAGGTCTCAGTGGTGCATTGGCAAGGACGCCGGGATGCTGATCCTGTGTTTGCCCGTCTGGGTAACACTTGTATCAGCCCCGCGATCTCGAACCCATTTTTCTTTTTTGTTTGCATTCGTCGTTTGAGAGCCTAATTTTGGTAAGTATGTCAAACCCCTTTTTCGCTTGACGTCTGGCTGGTCCAGATTCTGCTGGGTTGTGGGGAAAGTGTGGAAACGGCCACGGGCGGTGGCTGGCTGACTGGCAGGCAGGGGATGGAGGGCGGATACGCGCTGTGTCACCTAAGGATATACTTACACTGCTAGTGCAGCTGCTAGACGTCCTATGGGGACTCTAGCTGGGCAAACTTAGGGAAGGATTGGCTCTGTGAGGTCTGATCAACCTCACTAGGATCGGGGAAGGCACTCTGGGAAGCTGAGCTTGGTCAGATTGTCACCTGTCCTTAGGTCCTTGGGTGGAGACGCTAGTGGTAGTAGCTTTTTCTCTCTTTTTTCGGCTTTTACATATTTTTCAGAGTTGGGTGCTCTGTGCGAAGGTCCCGTACCCTCATTTAGGGTCCAAATTTTAATTTTTGCTAGCCTCCCGCTGTTTGTCTGTTTGCCCGTTCTTGTCTTAAGTTTTTGATGCCTCCAGCTCTGAACCCATCTCTATTTTGCCTTCTGTGAGTTCCTTCACCGTCTCTGCCTCCTTTTCCACTCCACCAGTTGTTACGGTAGAGCTTAATGATGTCCTGCTTGATATTTTTTACCAGCTGGATGATTTCCCCCTCCAAGATCCCATAACCATTTATTTTGCAGATTTCAATGACTTCTCATCTGTGAGCTTCAAAATTTGCCTCCAAGATTATATTTTGCCCTTTATGGGTCACTGAGTAAGTTGGATGATTATCATATCATACACAATTTCTTTTTCTTTTCTAAGGAGCTCCTTTCTCTTTCTTTTCATTTCTTGTCCTTAGGATTATTATTACTTTGTGTGTGTGTGTGTGTGTGTGTGTGTTGTATGTTATTTGTTGTCTGTCAAGTTTAATTATTGTTTGTTGGGTGTTGTGTGGTGTAAAATGTGTTCGTTTCTCTGTTGTTTGTGCGTTATCTCTTGTCCGTTGTGTGTGTGTGAATTTCCTCTGAGCACTCCAGTCACAAGGGACGGCTAGAGCCACAATTCCATGTGGTAAGTTTCCGTGCTATTAATTGGAGTGAAGGGAGTTAAGAGTTAAAGCTTTCCTAGACGGGTTGTGGTTTGTGAGCTCTTCACACAGGAAGACGGCAGATTTGCCACCAAATTTTTTACAGACGACAGAGAGTTCTGTCAGCCATTAGTCATCAAGAGAATTTCTAAGTGGTTCCCTCTTTTCCTGCATATGTGGACTGCGGCTGGCATCTTAAAACTTGAGGCTAGAGTAGTGAATGTTAGAATAATGCTTACAGGAGAAGCCCTAAATAGTTGCAGTCCCAAGAGCCAATATTACCATCATGATGGGTTCTGTTGTAAGAAGTGCCCTCCTAGGTTTTGAATTCATCAACACTGTACGTCAAACCCGAATCTAACATCTCAGCCCTGTGAAAAGTACCCCAACTAGTGATATCCAGAGTCAAACTCATTCTACCTCACCAAGTTGTGTAGTCATAATTTCAGGGTTCTGGCATTTTCTGTCAATCCGCACAGGGATAACATTGGGATTAATATTGGGATTCAAGCTCAGGAAATGTGCAAATAAGGGACATCACATATATCAATATGTGGGACAAGACCTTGGTCCTGTTGCATGAAAACCATCAATGGAGTACTCATTCATAATTGCTTTTGGTATTAAGAACTGGTTGTTATAGCGGTTGGCTTGCGCCGCCGGCTGCTATATTAATCAGGATTTTTAAAATCATAGTGTCATCTGGCCGATTGAAACCAGTTTGTGATGGCTCATGGCAATACAATGTAAAAGGTTTTGAGTAATCGGGAAGCCCCAAACCTGGTGTGGAGCCCAAAGCCTTTTTAAGGGACGAAAAAGCATCATCAGGCCCTGGCAAGGGTTCAGGAACACCTTTGGGAGAGAGAGCATGAAGAGGACATGTCAAAGAAGAAAAATTTGGAATCCATTGCCTACAAAAAATTGCCATGCAAAGAAATGTACGCAGTTGCTTTGGAGTGGATGGACGAGGGCATTTTAGAATTGTTTCAACCCTTGAAGGCAATAATGACCGAGACCCAATGGAGATCGTCACTCCCCAAAAGTAGCTTAAGATTGACAAAGCTGCAGTTTGGCCTCATTGGCTTTGTGTCCCCTGTCGTCCAGAGCATACAACAAGTGAATCCTGAAGGCATGCTTCCACCGACTGAGAACACAATAACACATCATCCACATATAAAATAAGAGTGGACCTACCAGAAAAGGCAATGTCAGCCAAGTCCCGATGGACATTGAACGCCATCAAACTCAAAAGCAAACAAGAATTGACTATCAGGATGCAGTGGGACAGAAAAATAAGCATTAAATAAATCAACCACTGTAAAACATACTGGAGAACTCGACATCATTAGGAGGAGAGGCCCGCATAGATCCAGGGACCTGGGAGATCAAATGGTCACATTTTGACTCCAATGTATCTGCTAAAAAATGAGATTTTAGTAAGGGAACTTCAGTCTTCAATAATGCCAGGTGCAACAGCCCATGGATCTCCTGCTTAGTCTGTGCTGGAAATTCAAGAAAGATGCCATCAGATTGACAATAGATAACACAATTCATCCTACACAGTAAACCACGGCCAAGCAAATTGACAGGAGAGCATCAATGTAGAAGAAAAGCATGATCCGCTGCCAGTGGGCCAAGCTGCAAATGGAGAGGATCTGAAACAGGGTGTGGAACAACTTGAATGATTAGAAATACCAACAGCATTTACTACTTTTCCCGACTGTGGAAAGAGGGGAAGATCCTCCAATCTGATGGTAGATTTGGCATCCCTGGTATCTACAAGGAACAGGACCCTTTGACCATTAACTTCTTGAAGAAACCACCACTAGCCACAGGAGTACCAGTAGAGTGCACCATGTAATCAGTAAAGGGTGCCATTTAGACAGCAGAGGAAGCCATTTTGTCAGCAAAGGAGGCCATTTTAGCATTACAGGGATTCATCCCAAGCAAGGCGACTCAAGGTGGCACAGAAACACCCTGCTCAAAACGAATCCCCCCAATGAGACACTGAAATCTTGTACATTGCTGCTGCGTCGAGGCCGCTTCCTCTTCTCTGCAGAAAACTGTGGTCATGACAGAAACTCCATGAAATCCAAAAATGCAGCTCTTAAAATTTGCAAAAACAGAGCACATAGGCTGATTGTGATGGGTTGACAATAAAAATTCACTTGTGAGGTGTTAAAAATGAATCATTAAATGAGTCTTAATAGACTGGTAGACCTCCTTTAGTGGCCGCTTTAGGGCACAGCAAAATTCCCACTGACTTTTCAACAATACATCTACTTCCACACACACAATCAAACATTCACTTACTCAAAACCCATCTTCACTTGCTAAATACCCTCAAACTCTTCCCATTTTATAGGTAAAAATCCTATAATCCATCTATCCATAATCTAATTTATTCCAATTTTCCATACCCTCTACACAATTTTCTTTCTCTCTAACACCTTCTCAATAGCAACTGCTCATTACTTCCTTCTTAGAGTTCCAAACTTCAAACCAAAAAATGGCATGCTGACCCCATAACAATGCCACACTTTCTAATTCCAATCCCTGAACATCATGAACAAACTGCCTGCTCATGAGTGTCAGTCAAATTTCAACAGCTTAAATAAAATGTCCAGCTTTTAGATATATGCCAATAGATTTTAACAGGTTTTTACCTATTCCAATCACCAAGGATTTGTGCTGAAAAATGAGGTGCTCTGTTCAGAGGCGCTGACAGAAATAACACTTGCCCAATTCAAAAGCCCTGCAGCCCCTCCCGTCTTTCAGCCAAAGACTCGGCAAAAACCACAAAAGTGTGTATTCACGGGAACCCCCATGCGACCGCATCATGAAAACTCTCACACAGAAGCTCCCATAAACACACACACCCGTGTACTAAGTACTGGGGACAGAACTGCTGCCCACAATGATATCAATCAAATGAAAAAAAACCTCAATAGCCCAGTCCAAACACGCAGCGCTCAGACATGATGTGAATAGCTTTTAACAAGCCTGTCCCACCCCAACCAATAGCGAGGACCCACTTCATACAAATCCTCACCATTGATCAGAACAAGACACACCCATCAAAATACATAATACATAATGCATAATGCATTTGTTCTAATGTGCTGAAAATCTCAGTGTCAAACAGGAAATGCCTCAAGAGCCCGTCAAACAAAAAAAGCTCTTAAAACCTTTCCTGCTCGACACCTCTTTTCCCCACAGAAACCACAAAAGTGTATAACTATAGAAAACACTCACGTGACAACAGCGAAAAGATTTTCCACAACCCAAGTCTTATAAAATTCATCTAATCAGTCATGTCAACTTTGACCGGCCAGATGACTCCTTCTATTGTATAGACTCCTTCTACTCCTTCTACTCTATATACTCCTTCTGTTATGCTTGAGCACTTGCAGGTCTTGGTTGAACCATGTGGCTAAGCAGACTCGGCAACAGAGGGGCACGTTTAAGTGCCATCATGTTGACTGCTCTGGTGGCATTGGGATACAGGTCATCCACCAAGATATTGACAGGAGCTCCAACCAATTCAGTTGGAACCCTCAGCATGGTGTCCTGGAAACCAATTAATTCTTCACCTCCTCCCAGCTGCTATGTTCATATATTTAATTCTATAGCCAGTGGCAAGTCAGAATTCTGGCTAGAAACTGGGCAGAGGGGGTGGAGTCCGCCACTGTTTAGAACCAGGGTTTGATCATATCATTTCTTGGGTCAATAGCGTCTAGAATTCCCTTGCCAAGATGACTGCTGATCTAACCATGATGGCTGAGGGAATCTAGGGGTAGAAGCCGAAACAGAATTTTTCTAAAGATTAACTCTACATTTTCCAAGGAAAAATACTAACACCTCCAAGTTAAGGTGCAACAAAGCTCTTTATGTGCTTTTCTATAAGAATATGCCCTAAGGATAGAGATTGGACAAGGCAGGCAGGTGGAGACAGACTCAGTGATATAATCAGGAGATAGTTATTCCCCTCCCTATCTGTTGCCTTACAGTCTTCCCTTTCCATATACAGCTTTACTGTCTGCCTAAAAGCAAGTGGACCATGTAAAGAGAAAGCAATCTCAAACTGTACCACTAATGGTTAGACAGTGAGGAACTGACATGAATGCATTTTTTTTCTTCAGCTAGAACAAGGCGGGTGTTATAGAAAACTTGGAGCTGCCACCACTGCTTGTCTCATTCTTCGCAAGAGCCAAGTTAACATCACATTTTTCACCCAGTACCGCTACCAATAATTCAGAAATATACAGCATGATGGTGTCACTTCACAGGCTAAATTAAAAGCCACTTTATGGAGAAAAGACAGAACTTTATATATTCTGTAACACCAAGTTCCACCCGCAGTATGACAACAATCTCCCTTTCAGTGGTTGAGAACATTCTACCTAATGAGTCCCATCAATCCATGTTGTCAACCTGGACGTCAGTGGTTTTCTGAAAACATGGCATTATGTTTACAGAGCTTGAATATGAAAGAGTATTAACCAGCCAGAACTGGGATTTGAGCTAGAAAATTAATGTTTTGAGGAGCTTTTGCCTGAGTGAATTCCCTGAAAAAGTCTAGGATCTGTTCAGTTTGGAAGAAGGAGTAAAATGTGCACATCCTTCCGTGCATAGCTTTTTCCTTCTTGTTTCACTTTGCATTAAGCTCCCTCCTGATGTCCGACAGGCTCCAGCTTCAGGATCCAATGTAGATTCAAGTCTGATAAGATAGCTGGGATCTGCTTTTATGGAGAACAAATCAGCTGCTGGAGGCATCCTGGAGAAGCAGCATGTAGTCAAGTCACAGACACTTTCAGTAGTTATGTATAGAGATGGGCACGAAGCGAACAATATTTCGTTTCTGTTTTCGTTTTTTCGTTCCGTTACGCAACAAAACGACAAACGAATTTTGTCTCTAAAATAAAACGAAACGACCAGAAACACCAGAAATTTTGTTGTGTGTTTCGTTTTTGTTACGGCGATACAAGTGATCTGTAGAGATGGGCACGAAATGAACAATTTTTCATTTCCGTTTTCGTTTTTTCATTTCATTACGTAATGAAATGACAAATGAATTTTGTCTCTAAAATGAAACGAAACAAACAGAAAAACCGGAAATTTTGTCGTGCATTTCGTTTCCGTTACTGCAATATGAGTGAATTGCTTAAAATGCTTTTAAAAAATCACAAAAAAATGAAATAAATGGTAACGAAATGGTAATGAAACAAAAATGAAAATGATTTTTTTGCAAAAATTCACGAAAAACGGAAATGAACCGAAACGGACCCTCCAAACGACAAACGACAAATGAAATACCATTTTTTTATTCGTGCCAATCTCTAGTTATGTACTTGGAAAAAACATATCAGTTTTTTCTTGAACTTCACAAGACATTGTAGCTGAAAGGGGTGAGGGTTGTATCCTGACGCCATAAACCACTTCATTTGCTTTTCTTACAGCTGCTGAATAAATCAAAGAGAGCGGCTGTCCCTTAAATACCCAACGGGACACTCAAACCCTGGGAAGAAACTTCACAGAACACTTCAGAATTGTGAACAAATACTTTCTTTAGAAAACATGGAAGCAGTTCATCAGAGCCCACCCTCTGTGTAATCACCCTCCTTCTCACGTCACCTCAGCTCTCAAAAGCCTGCTGCCTGGAGCTTCATTTGTTTTGGCTGGCGTTCAGTACTCCAGAGAAACATCAGCTACAAGCCGGCATAGCAGCAAAGGCCATCCAGCTCATCCTCAGCAGCAATACCAAGCTTTTCTGCTACCACAACTTGAGTAAATTCTTGTTGTGATGGGGCAGAATGGCTGCGGCAGAGGAAACTGCAGATCTCTGTTTCACCTCCAGTGCTGTGTAGAAAAGATCTTACGTCATCACAGGCCAAGCCTTTGTGGGCCAAACTGGACACGCTGCCATCTACATCATCACAATTTCAAGTAAAGAGCATGCATAGGGGGCCAGTTCAGGGAGGAATTCTTGGGAAAGGTGGTAGGAGGCTTTAACCCTTTCCTACTGTTATCACCCCTGTCTGGAATTGGCCCCTCGCCTCTGCTGTTTGCAGTGAATTTTACACTCATTTGCAAGAGTGAAAGCTTTTCTTCCAATACAAATGGAAGGAGTGGAGACTATACTTGGAGACAAAAGCTTGGATCCCCCTTATACTCCCCAGCAGAATTGTCAGTTCCATCATCATGTGCCTTTAAAAACAAAAGCCTGTGATCTAAGGTGGGGAGGGGGATTCACCTCAAAATCAGCATCCTTTGCATCCTTCGGCTTGGACCACAAGACATAGGATCATAGCATCATAGAGTTCAAAGAGACCTCAAGGACCATCCACTCCAACCCCTTGCCATGCAGGAACCCCTGAGTGCCATCCAATACCCAGAGAGAGGACAGAAAACTGCAGGAGCCATGTTTCTTCGTCCTGCCGTGGCAATCTACATTGGCTGCTTTCAAACAACCCCTAAAATCCACTGCAAAACACTTGCAGATCCAGAGCATAAAATTGTTTTCCCATCAGCGGACTTAAAAAAAAATAAAGTATGCCCACACCCACTTAACTGCATTCCAGCACACTTTACAAGTACCTGGTCTCTGGAGGTAAAAAAAATTCTGATGCGGATTGTAAAGCTGTGGATGCCGGTCTCTCCTCCACCTTCTGTTTGTTTTTGTTATCCCTTGCCCCTTTAACAGACAGGAATCCCTATGGGGCTGCTGCGACAGCAGGCGGAGGTGAGCCTGCATTTTTTCTCCCTTTTTTTCTCCCTCCCCTCACCGCAGACAGAAGCAACAGAGCGTGGAAGGGTGGGAACACAGGAAGAGGAACAAAACCCACATGATATCTGGCTGGGGGGATCCGAATTTAAGTTGCCAGCAGATTAGGGGTCGTTTGAAAGCAGTCATTTTCATCAGAACTACTAATTGCTACAAGTTATAATAGGATTCAAATGCAAAATATTATGGCTGTATTTGTCAACCAGTGGGCAGCATAGCATATGGCTGTATTTGTCAACCCAGGTGCAGCAATTAGGGGACGCCAAATTGCCTACCGCCCCCCACCTGCCATCTCCAAATCTGGCTGCAGGCAGGCAGCATGCATTATGGCTGCAGCGCCCTCCTCCACCTCCTCCAACTCTTCGTTGCAACGTGCGGGCGCACCCTATGCCCACCCCTCGCCCACAGGGGAGGGCCAGAGGAGCACAAAAATAACTTTGGCCCAAGGCGTCCCAAACCTTGCTACACCGCTGAGGTCATGGGCACCATCACATGCCCAGGTGTGTTGGAAACAGAGACAACATAGTCCACATGGTCCCTGTCATCCCTGTTTTCTACCAAGTTGTTTTATAGCACCCGTCAGGTGTGCTGGGAACTATGAGAGCTACATTTCCTAACTGGTGGCAGCTTTTCTTTTCATAAGAGCTGTTATAACAATGGGCCTCCTTGATAGTTCCTCACCTGGCTAAATGCAGAAAGAAAGAAGGGAAGAAGGGAAGAAAGAAAGAAGGGAAGGAAGGAAGGAAAACAAGGAGAAAAGTGGTCAGCAGGCTTAGATGAATCTGTTTTGATTTGGCCTGACATGAAGGCAGGGGCTCTAACCTTCAAAATCCCAAATCCAGAACTCTTTAAATGCCAGATTCATCTCATCACTACTGGTGACCGCACCATAATGGCAAAAATTAAGTTTATGTCATACCCACAGATCTCATTGGCAAAGTAAACATGGCATTTTCAAGCTCACACATGCAATGGAGAAAGGTGATTGTTTAACAGAAATAACTATAGAGATGGCCTTTGCCTATTATTCAGGGGTGTTTTGTGTTTCTTTAATTAAATGAGCTTGGGTGCATTAAATGAAGATGTTCAATTAAATCCATGGGATCTTCTTCTCCTTAGTGTCTGTTCAATTAACTCTTGGTTAGTTGAGGATGCCTACTATCATCTACTGGAGTTTAGGGGAAACAGAAAAAGCAAAGGAAAAAAGCATTTGAACAAGTTCATGTCTAAACATTTCCAAGGAGACAAGAAAGAAAGAAAGAAAGAAAGAAAGAAAGAAAGAAAGAAAGAAAGAAAGAAAGAAAGAAAGAAAGAAAGACTAGAGTATTTTCTTGGCAGGAAGCTCCTAGTATTAGGAGATTAGCCGCACAGCCTTGTCTCTTGCCCCATAGCAATGATGAAGTTTTAATCCCAATGACTGGAAAATGGACTTCCAAGCATCCCTCTTGTTTGAAAAATGTCATATGAAAAAGACATTACGCTCTATTTGTGAGAAGAAACAGACCCCTCCTGGGCAGAACTTGAAGTATATGACATTATATGGTATTTTCACTATCAATTATGTGGTCTCTAACAATAATGTCTGTGATCAACATAACAGCAATTTCATGTATAACATAAATATCCATCCATAGAACTAATGTAAGCAGATTAGGGATGTGAGCGGAGTAACAATTAATAGAATGGGTTAACCCTTTTCTACTTCTTCCAATTTCTGCTCAGAAGTTCACATATATAAGTTTTAGTTTATATGAGAAAGGGATGGCTCTCCCAATTATTTGGGGCTGAGGATGTGACTTCTCAAAATGACAATTGAAGACAGTCCCTTAGAGAGGCTGGGAGGAATGCTATGCAAAGCAGCTTGAAGTTTTCTCTCTTCAGATCTCTCCACAAAACTTTTTTTTATGAAGCCCATTGGCTCAAACTCTCCAAGCCAAACTATGCTTGATTTGAACTGTAGGGTTTCCACCCACTCACACACCCAACACATTGGTGGCACAAGGGGCTTCACCCATAGGAACCGCAGGGGGATTTAAGATTTTGCATTCCACTGTAGTCACAATCAGATGGGGGATCTGGGTTGCATTGCAAGAAGTGTTGCACACTGACCGCACTGTTTATGAGTAATCCCACAGGGCTGACAGTTTGATTTCCTGATAAGACACTGTTTCCAACCTGAGAATTGAGAATTGATATTTTAGGCTGCAAATGAGTGTTGTCTTGCAATCCAGGAATGTGTTGGATGGAAGCGCAAGTTTAGCACCATACCCTGTCATCCCCAGAAGCCAATGAAAAGTTCCCTTTCGGCCCTTCTTCCCTTCACCTGGACCAGAGAGTATGACCACAATGATATTAGTGTATGTGACCCTCACAGCCAAACATGTTTTATTCGGCACAAGCTTCTATAGACTACATACCCCTTCATCCAAAAGGCAGTCTTGCAAACCAAGACTTCATGGAGGTTTTGCTCCAACTGACTGCACTACAGACTAATATGGCTACTGGTCTGTCCATGTGTCAGGGGAATAATGCATGGCCATATTACAGGCGAAGAACGAAGGGGACACACACAAAATGGAGGCAGATTGGTTAGATTAAATTTTATATCAAAGGAGAAATTGCACTGTTTGCAGAAATGAGATGTTGGGGCCCTGAGATACGAGGAAGCTGGACTTGCTTGCACAGAAATAAAACGGAAGTGTGTAGAGCAAAAATGAGATGGCGGGACTTATGGACTGCTTCAGTGAAAACAGCCACATGGGTGCAGGAGTCCACTCCAGAACCAACATGGGTTCAGGAGTCCACCCCAGTAATGCCCTAGCAGAAGAAGATGGCGATAGACAGAGGCTGTGCCTGGATCCCATCAGCTGCTGTGACCAGACATCCACCCTTTGCCAAAGGACTGGCCATCCCTTAAGTGCCTCCTGGTAAGTACATATGTCTTGAATTAATAATATAGTGAATGAACCTCTTTCTTTGGTTCTTTAGGATTGTATTCAATAGGCAATAAAAACAACACCTTAGTCCTGCTCTACTTACGAGTTGTTCGATTTATGAGCATGCATTAAGAACAGATTAAACTCGTAAGTAGAGGTGCCACTGTGTGTGTGTGTGTGTGTGTGTGAATATATATATAAACACCTTTGTTTAATTCTGTTTTCTTAGTAAGACAAGTACTAAGCCTTGTGGCGCAGTGGTTAAATGCCTGTACTGCAGGTAAAACTGTGCTCACAACCTGGGCTTCAATCCCAGGTAGCAGGCTCAAGGTTCACTCAGCCTTCCATCCTTCCGAGGTCGGTAAAATGAGTACCCAGCTTGCTGGGGGGGGGCAATGTGTAGCCTGCACACTGTAATTAAAATTGTAAACCGCCCAGAGACTACTTAAAGTGGTATGGGGCGGTATATAAGCAGAAGCAGAACACTTTTACTGTAGGAGCTCCTTTTGGCTCCAAAGTGTTTTACCATTGGGAAGACCTTGCTCTGGTAAGCACACCATCAGGCCTCTCACCAGGTCTGGCATTTTGTAGTCTGCATTGTGGCCAAGGATACATCCAGCATAGAGATGGGAACACAACGCTAAAATAGTGTTTCGTTTCATTTTTCATTTAATTCATCTTTTCTTTTTTTTATTTTGTTTGAAATCAATTCCAAAACAAAAATTCATTTTGTTCTTCATTTTGATTTTTGTTTTTGTTTTTTTGATGTTTTTCATGTGTTTGACTGATTGTTCATGTGTTTCATGTGTTTTTTTTACTGTTTTTCAGGCATGTTGGAATGGAATGGCGTGGGGTTTTTAAACTGTCTTTGAGCCACTGAAGCAAGTGGTGGCTGTGGCCATCACCGCTTGCTTTGGGGGCTAAAAAAAGTTTTAAAATCCTGCACTCCCCCCCCAACATGCCCAATTGGGAGAAATGAAAAACAAAGCAAAATGAAATGAACATTTTTGTTTGGTTGCAATTTGTTTTTTTAAATCAGTTCATTTTTTGTTTCATTACAAAACAAAATGAAAAACAAAATGAAAAAAGTTTCATTTTGTGCCCATCTCTAATTCTATGTGATGAAATTTGCACAGCCTTCTTCCTCCGCAAATTGGCACCTGGGCTTTAAAAAAAATGTGGTCCACGCAAATTTATTGGCAGGCCTGAAAGCAATACAGCACCCAGCCTTGTCCAGTCTTCTCACCCTTTACACCAAAGCTTTGCATCCTGAACATGACAGACCACCCTAGAGTAAGGGACTTGAAATTCACAATCAACATTCATGCATATTTCATTGATGAATTGTTTGTTTAATCTGGTTGAAAATAAATACAGGCAAGATTTGGCAGTGTTTACAAAACTGGTGAGATTGATGTTAGGTTTTACATCTTCCTGATTTGTTGTCCCATCGGTGTATTAAATTAAACCAAGGTATCTTAGTGAGCAAATCCAAATTGCAAATCCCAGTTTATTACTGGATATAAATGGAGAGTTTTTAAGCATTCTTATAAATGCAACCCAAGAGGATTTTTCCTCCAAATGAAAAGGAAGGCATTGGCAGGGTGTCTTTTCTCAGGTGTGAGTCATCTTGCTTCTGATATTGTCCTTCATGATTAACATACAAAACTTGCAGGTTCCTTACAACCACCATCCCAGTATAAGATGTCTCTTGTTCTGTTTCTTTCCAGGGGCTGAGGATGCCAAGTTCTGAAATAAAAGTTTTTAAAAGACTTATCAAATACACCATAAAAGATAGCAGGGGAAGCTTTTGACTGTCTTTCTCAATTTCAGTGACCTAGTGGAGGGTCACTGAACTCCCACTGGAAGCTAAAATCATTAAACTCCAGCTATCATACTTGAGCACATCATGCGAAAATTGGACTTTTTGGAAAAGACAATACTGCTGGGGAAAGTTGAAGGCAACAGGAAAAGAAGAAGATAAGGTTCAAGGTTTTGGTTTTGATTTACAAAACCCTCCATGGCTTGGGACCTGAATACCTGTTGGAGCATATCTTCCAAAGATCCACTGAGGCCTGGCCCACTAGAATGTCACAGGCACTCTCACTCCGATTGGCCATGCCCAGGGAGGCACGGAAATCAGTAACCCGAAACCGCGCCTTCTCTGTGGCTGGACCCTCGCTCTGGAACCATCTTCCGAGTGAGCTGCACCTTGCACAGTCCCTGCCCACTTTTTAAAAAGCACTCAAAACCTTGCTTTTTCAGGAGACATTTGGTGACCTTTCATAATTTTTTATGTCACCTTCTTGTCGATGATCTTTTTTATTATCTTGTGTTTTTTTTCTCTTTGATTTTTGTCTTGATTGTTGTATTGGTTTTATACTTGTATTGGGTTTCTCCCTATTGTTAACCACCTGGAGTTCCTTTGGGAAGATGGGGGGTATACAAATATTTAAATAGATAATAAATAAATAAGACCAAGCATTATGTGGATTGACTCAATAAATGAAGCCATGTCCTTGAGTTCACAAGACCTGAGCAAGGTTGGATTCTTGGAGGTCACAAGTGAAGGAGAAGGAAGACCATGCTGTCAAGCGGATGTGTATTTATGGAGATCCTTCTTTTTTTTCTTATTTATGCAGGCTACACATTGCCCCCACCCCCAGCAAACTGGGTACTCATTTTACCAGTCTCAGAAGGGCAGAAGACTGAGTCAACCGTGAGCCAACTACCTGGGACTGAACCCCAGTTCATGAGCACAGTTATAGCTGCAGTACAGCAGTTTAATGACAGCACCACGAGGCTCTTAGAAGTACTCAGTAATGTATTTCTAAAGTACTCAGAAGTGGTTTAACATTACCTTCTTCTGGGAGCACCCTGGGACTGTGTAGCTTGCCCAAGACCAAACAGACTGGCTCTTCTCTGAGGAGGCACAGTGGAGAATCAAACTTCTCCACAGCCACATAGCCAACTGACTATTTGATAGGATATTAGTCAACAATCAGAAGCAACTTGATGACACATAACAAAATGAGTTCTAAGCATACCCAACTATGAATGTAGAGTGTGATGCCAAATTCAAGATAGCATTCTATCGAGTGAATCTACAAAGAGGACACATATATAAAATCTCACATTCAGGATCAAGTGATGGTCTTATACCAGGGGTTTGGATTAATCATAGTTCTGTTTTGGCTCTGTGCATACACATTTTGAAGACATCTGCTTTCAAAGTGGAGGTCAAGTTCAGTTTAAATTCTCTTCCATCATTTTTTTTGTCATAGCTTCTTCCTTTACAAATGTAAAGTCAATTTTATTTCTGTCAGCAACTCAGCTACTGTGTTATCATCAGAATGGAACAGTGAAATGCAAAGCATCTTTTCTGATTTCATCACAGGTACTGACAATACAGACACTTTCCCCCCTTTAGAGATAGATTTATATACAGAGCATGTGCCAGTCAATGCAAATTGTGTCATCACTCTTTCTCTAACTTTAACCTCAATTCATGGTTCTGTGGAGGCTGCTGACTAGTACAGTTAATTCAGGGGGGTGACTACATGGGCTGCTGGGTCCACTCTAGGGACAGGTTGATTCACCCCTTTTGCCAGTAACCAGACAACATAATTGCCAGTGTAAAACAGTCCATCACTAGAACATTCCTTCCTGCAGTTTTCTGGGTCCGTGTCAGGTGTGGAAAGGATTGCACCATTGTGTTCATTTCTAGCACAAGGGATTGCTGAGACTTAAGCAAAGCAGAGTCTGCTGCTTTAAATTTCCCTTGCACTTTCAGTTTCCTAATATCATTAAGTGGCTTAAACAGGCAGGTTAGCAACCACACATTTCCCATTGGGAAACTCAGTTGCAGTGTATAAATAAATAAATAAATAGGAAACTAAACTTCCTCCACTCCTCCATGGAGAGACAGAGGAGGGAACCAAAATGGGCTTTGTTTTTTTTCCTTGTTTTTGGAAGAGCTTACAAAAGGCTTTTATAAAAAAAAAAAAGCTTACAAAAGTCAGGGGTGATGCATTGCACCTTTTGGGGGGGAAAAGTTTTCTCCTGGAAGAAGAAGACAAGAAAGGGCAAGGAAGAATATTATTTTTAATCTGTTCTGTTTGTTTTCTTTCTTTTCTCAAGGCAGGTGGGCCAAATAGAGTCACTTGAGGTATAGCTACCATATGGATGCAAGAACTGCACTAAACGGCATACCGGACCTCTACATCGCTGCAAGTGGACCCAGTTTACCCCAATCCAGGCTGCTCCAATTGAGCTACCTTGCCAAGCCATCAGTTTAAACTTTCCAGTTTGTGTTGGCCAGTTGAAGCAGCAGCACAATGCCTATAAGAACAGTCTTAGAAGTGAGGATCTGGAAGGGATGCTATGGGTCATGGAATCTAGTCCCTGTCGAGGAGGCACAGTAGGAGATTGAACTCTCAACCTCTGGTTCTGCAGCCAGAGACCTGGATCTCTACCCTTGAGTATTATCAGGAAGATGGAAATCCATGCTCGTCAGCTATCCCTTGGCCACTGTACATATCTGTCCAGGATCCCAAACTCCAGAGGATATTGCAACGTACAGCTACATCAGACATGACCTCTTATCCTGTGGTGAAACACAGATTAAGCACCAGTTCCAAACCTGAACCGGCTTGCCCTCGGCATCAGGACTGTGGGACGAACTGAAGACTAGTGGCAAATCTTGAGGGTAATTTTTCAGTGAGAGTTAATCTCCTTCCCTATGCATGTTAGCCTAGAACAGGAATGCTGAGCTCCTAACAGAGTCCACCACCACTTCCTAATCACCATGTGGACTAACACTGGTTGGAGGATGAGTCTAGCAAGATCTGGTGGATCATCAGTTCTGTCTGCCTACTCTGGTCTGTATCCCATTCAAAGTGGATGTTCGGTTCTTTCTTTCTTTCTTTCTTTCTTTCTTTCTTTCTTTCTTTCTTTC
>JAHTLZ010000010.1:45848776-45890359 GCA_023846285.1 Phrynocephalus versicolor
CTTTCTTTCTTTCTTTCTTTCTTTCTTTCTTTCTTTCTTTCTTTCTTTCCTAAAAAAAAAGCTAACTTCATGTCGGCTTTAGTTGTTCTTGGTAGGCTGTGAGGAGCCTATACAGCAGAGATAGAGAACATTTGGCCCCACAGATTCTGTTTGACTTCATGTCCCATCACGGCTTTTGCTAGCTAGGGCCAATGAAGGATGCAGTCCCGAAACATACGAAGAGCCAGACAAGCCCATGCCAGTTATATGGTGTGCGTACCCCTCACAATTAAGAACAGCCAGGGTGTTTGGCATCCTTTCGGCTCACCATTACACAGTTGCACATCTTATCCAGCCCTGTATTCAGTCATTCCATTCCAGAGGTGAACTGCGTCTCTTCCCTTTCTCTCATCCTTTAAATAAGGCACTTCTGCAGAATTTTCAAATATCCTGGTTCAGACGGCAGGTTTAGGCCTGCATAATGGGAACACTTATCTATTAATTAAAAACAATTACTGTATGAAATTGGTAATGTATTAGAAGGGTTTGGGTGAAAGATAGACTTGGCACAAGGAGCCAAAATGTACCTGGTTTAATAAGGGGAGGAATGGGAGATTAATTAACTCAAACAAATGGCTTGTGCCAATATTAGCTGCCCAAATTTCAAGGAAGTAGGGAAAGAAAAAAGTTTGTAAGTAAACATGATCCTTACCTGATTTTAGGTGAGAAGTTTTTTAAACTGGGAAAGCAAAAAAGGAAAGAGTGCTGCTTATATACCACCCAAAGCAGTTAAAGCATTATCTGAGTGGATTACAATTTAATTTTGCAGCTACGCATTGTTTTCCCTCCCCATCCCCACAAGGCAAGCTAGATACTCAGTTTACTGACTTCAGAAGGATGGAAGGTTGAGTTGACTGCCACCTACCTGAGCCCATTGGGATTAAACTCAGATTGTGACCGGTTTTGACTGCAATGTTGCAGTTTAACCACTGTGCTGTGAGACATCTACTTCAGAGGTCTGTGCAAGGAACAAGAACGGGATAGTGCTGGCCCCCTATATCTTGCAACTGAGCTAGCCCTGCCACCCCATTGCCATGAGTGCACAATGAACATACCTGTAGCTGTTTGAAGAGCAGACCTAGGCAGGAGCACGTGTAATGCTTAAAGCAGTTTAAAATGTGTCCAGATACTCAGCATGGATTAACAGCAATACTTTGCATTCTACTAAATGCTTCTTGTTTCTGTATTGAACTACTGAAGTACGGAGGTAAAAAACTATTTGGCAAAAAAAAAATACTCACGGACCTCCAAACTGGCAGTTCATGCCCATCTGTATTGCTATCTTAAAATGACAAAGATAGACCAGTTCTATACTGATGTGCAAGGCTGAGAGACCCAACACTACTATGGTGTTATGTTTATATTAATTTATATATTTATATATTTATATATATTTACTTCGGCCTAGATGCCCTAAGTACATCCGATCTCGCCTGATTTAGGAAGCTAAGCAGGGTCGGCCCTGGTTAGTACTTGGATGGGAGACCACCAGGGAATACCAGGTGCTGTAGGTGCCTGGAGTAGGAGCTGGCAAAACCACTCCAGTGTTCCTGCCAAGAAAACTCCATGGACGTGGAGTCATGAAGGGTCGGTCACGACTGTAACTACACAACACACACATTTCATTTATGCCCCACCTTTCTCTCAACAGAGGGATGCATGGCAGCACTGTGGATGCAACTATCCATCAGAGTCTACAGCCTGATTAACAGAAAGGTTCTGGAGAGGGTGCAGAGATGGCCAAGCGATTCAGAGAAACTGTAGAGATGTGGTGGTGACATTCTAGAGATGCTGCATGGATAGTTCCTTGTCAACTGGACATGAAATGAACCGGTCTACTGAGAGTGAGAGTGGGACAACCCATCAATTCCTCCAATACCCAGGGTGCTAAATTTTATGGTGCCATAACACCTTCTACTGCCAAAGCTATTGTATCAGCTGCAGTTGAAAGCCACAGGGCCTTTGTTCTCCATTAAACTACATAAGAACATAAGAACATAAGAAGAGCCATGCTAGATCAGGCCAAAGGCCCATCTAGTCCAGCTTCCTGTATCTCACAGTGGCCCCACCAGATGCATCTGGGAGTGTACGAGACTAGATATCTGTCTCCTGATACCGCTCCCCTGCATCTGGTCCTTGAAGGACCCCGGTTTTAAGCCTGGAGATTACACATCTCCATCATGGTTTGTAACCTGTGATGGACTTTTCCTCCAGGAATCTGTCCAGTCCCCTTTTGAAGGCATCCAGGCCAGATGCCATCACCACATCCTGTGGCAGGGAGTTCCGCAGACTAACAACTCGCTGGGTGAAAAAAATTATTTTGTCTATTGTCACTCTCCTAACCCTCAGTTTGAGTGGATATCCCCTCGTTCTGGTATTTTGTGAGAGGGAGAAGAGCATCCCTCTATCCACTTTACTCATGCCCTGTATTATTTTATACATCTCAATTAGAGATGGGCACGAATTGAAAAAATGCTGTTTCAGTTTTTCATTTTTTGTTGCAGGTCTGTTTCAGTTCATTTTCGTTTTTCATGAAATTTTTGAAAAAATTCATTTCGTTTTTTTCGTTTTTCGTTTTTCATTTTTACCTGCTTTTTGTGCGATTTAAAGCATTTCCATGCGTGGGCGTCCCCCAACGTCCCAGAAAACACTAAAAAAATTATGCTGGCAGAGACACAGTATAGACTAGGTACGCAGGGAGGGTGCAAAGGCAGCGGTGGGTGTTGCCCAGGGTGTAAGGCAGCCGCAGAGTGACTGCACTGCGGGGCAGGGAAGGGTACTCACAGAGAGGTACGCACGCACACACACAGGGAGGTTGCAAGAGAAATCTCTTCTTTCTCTCCCCTAAGAGCCAGGCTGCAGGCAGCAGGAACACAGAGACACACACCTGCCTGGCTGGCCTAAAGTAACGAGTCGCAGAGACAGCAATCCTACCCTAACTCCCACTGCAGACTGCAAGGAGGTCGGGGGCTGCCAGTGCTTTTTATGCCCTCTGTGGCCGTCACACCTACCCAGTCTGCAACTTGGGCATGCTATTGGTTGAAATTGTCCAAGAATTTACATAATCCCATCACATGGCTTGCATCCATCTTGTGGCTGAAATCCATTTTGTGTCATCCTTAAAGGGAAAAGAAAAAATACATCACAATGGGAGAAAGACAAAAACAAATGTTTTAAGGAGCCATTTTGGGTCGATGTCCCCTAACTCCCCTTAAAGGAAAAAAAATACAGCGATCTGAGAAAAGACATAAATGCATGTTTTAAGGACCCCAACCCCCCTGGTAGGTATTATCAGGCAGAATAAATAATTATCGCTGGGTTTTTACGGATATTCAGGACGTTTTTTAACATTTAAAAACAGCTCATTTCATTGTGCATCGCCATTAACGAAAACAAAATGTAATGAACCTAATTTTCGTGGTTCTGTTTGGTTCGTTCCAGTTTCATCACAAATTTTGTTATTCGTTTTGTTATGTAATGAAATGAATAATGAATAACAGAATGATTTTTTTTCATTTTCGTGCCCATCTCTAGTCTCAATCATATCCCCCCTCAGGTGCCTTTTTTCCAGACAAAAGAGCCCCAAATGTTTTAGCCTTTCCTCATAAGTCACAAATACATACTAGTCACAAATACTGTTTTAGTACAAACATGTAAAGATGAAGAAGGGGAGGGCTGGAGACATACCACCCAGCTCCTTGAGAGGAGGATTTAAGTGAGCATGCATTTTTCAAAGAGGCCTTACAAATCTGTGTCAAAAACAGTCAGTAGTTGAAGTATCTGGCACAGAGCCAGAGCTTGAGAGTTCAATTCCCCACTGTGTCTGCTGTGAATAGAACCAGTCTGGTGACATATTATGCTGGGCATAATATTTTGGACAGCAGAAATGCCCCACCCTCACAATATTTCTTCCTGGTCGCCTCAATTTTGTTCTTTTTATAAAACCACCTACCAAATTTAAGGCTAGATCACCTTACCACTGTATTGATACATCAATTTAGTGTCACAAGTAAAAACAAAAAGAAGATATATATGAAATAGAAGCAACTTGGATGCATTATAGGAGATTAGAGTAGGAGTGCAGTATCCATGGACTATTAATTCCAAGCCACCTCTGCAGATATCAAAAATATCAGAAGTACTATACATTGCATGGTCTCTGGCTTCATCTAGTAGCCAGGTCTGGTACGTACACCCTGGAATATGTATTAATGTGTATTGCTAAGGATTTTTATTGTATATTTTCACATCAGGTAAATGAATCAGTAGCTGCCTAGATGCCCTAAGCACATCCAATCTTGCCTGATTTCAGAAGCTAAGCAGGGTCGGCCCTGGTCAGTACTTGGATGGGATACCACCAGGGAATACCAGGTGGTGTAGGCGCCTGGAGTAGGAACTGGCAAGCCACTCCAGTACTCCTGCCAAGAAAACTCCATGGACATGGAGTCACGTAGAGTCGGTCACAACTGTAACGACACAACACACACAAAAATGAATCAGTGGAAAATGAACCCACAGGAAGGGGTGTATGTCTGTACTATGTTTTTTGTGATATGTGAGTATGTGTTCGTATGTTATGGACTACTTTAGAGAACTGGCCCAACACTTTAAACTTCCCACTTGCTTTACAATGAACCATAAAAGGAGAGCCCAGAATCAGCAAAGCAATCCATGGTCTCCTTCTGAACACCTAATCTGGATAGAAGCATTTTAAAAGTTGTGAATCAAGCCACAGCAAAGCCGAATCGCTCCCATTAGGCTTGCCAGCAGAGTCACGGCCTTCTTTTATTATGAGGTTTCATCAATTACAGTCCACTTCTTCAGAGAGAGTAGAGCACAATGTTTAGGCCACACGTTGCCATACACCACGTGCAAGATTGTTGGGCAAGGCAGCAGGTGAAAGAGTATGTTGAAAGTGATCTTTCAAAGTGGCAATCACATTACAATATTAACACAGGCAGCAATCTTTCAAAGAGGCCACACAGAATCCTCCTCGGGACAAAGGTCCAAGAACTTATCAGGGAAGAACAGAGCAAGGAGAGCAGCCTAAATGCCATGCCAACGGCAACAGTCTGCAGTGGCTCATTGACCATGGGGTTAGGAAACTGTAGAGGTCCAGTTTTGGGCCCCATAAGTAGTGATATGGAAGACAACCCTACCTATTTTGTGTGACTGATTAGTGACTGTCATGGTGAAATACCTTAGGATATCAATTCATAATGCAGATACCGCAGAGAAATTCCCTACTCATTTCTACCAGTCAGTCCCACCATACACTAGTACACCATGGGCGTCAACCTGATGCTTTTCTAAGGATGTAAAAGGAGCCCTGCTGCTCAGCCCAAAGGCCCATCAACTCCCTCATTCTGTTCTCCTAGGGGTCAATCAGCAGCTGATGGGAAGCAAGCAAATCAGCAGACTATGTCACACAGAACTGCTGGAGAGAACAGTGGTTTAAGTCTCTGGCTGCAGAGCCAGAGGTTTGGGTCTTCAATTCCCCACTGGGACTCCTTGCCAGGGGCTGGTTTTTTGGGATAATGCTGGATAGGATACCATACCTTTCCACTAACAGTACCCGTGACTGGTTCTAAGAAGCATAGTGGCTGAAATCCTGTTGCACATTCTCAATTCACAACAGGGATGTCATCACCACCAGCTGCAAATTGCTACTGATTAAAGGTGATTTGGGGAAGCATGTGTGTTGTACACGGTGCAACAAAGCTGCGGGTA
The DNA here is from genome assembly GCA_023846285.1 of Phrynocephalus versicolor. Lineage (NCBI taxonomy): Eukaryota > Metazoa > Chordata > Lepidosauria > Squamata > Agamidae > Phrynocephalus > Phrynocephalus versicolor. The sequence goes on from JAHTLZ010000010.1 coordinate 45,854,546, forward strand.
CCCCAAAATCTATTTAAGAAGACTTTAATTGGCTGCATTTTGCCACTGTTTCTGATATCATCCCCATTGCACACGCAGAGGTGAGCAACAAGATTTGAGCCACTGCTTCTGGCCTTGGAGAAGTTATACATCTCTTCTTGACTAGAAAACATTGCCAACATGATGTCACAGGAATTCATTTTCAACAAATAGTATGAAATCTCTCCCTCCCTATTGGGTGCTGATTAGGGTCATCCCCTATATCCCGCCATTGTCTTTGAGAGAAGGGCAGGCTTGCTCCCCAATCCCCATTGCACATATTTAGTTACTTGTTTGACTGACACAGAAGGACACTTCTGCTAGCCTAGCAGAGGGACTGGCACACCACTGCACCGATGCAAAGCATTGATTTTCTTTTACTTGGTATTTTCCTGCTATTCCTCCCCAGCCAAACCTTTTTTCCCCTGCAGAATATGTATTGTCTCCTAGTTAATTAAAGGTAAAGGTTCATCCCACACATGGGTGCTAGTCATGTCCGACTCTGGGGGTGGTGCTCATCTCCATTTCCAAGCCAAAGAGCCAGTGTTGTGCAAGTCCGTGGCCATGTGGCCGGCATAGGCGAATGCATTTCTCAGCACGGAGCACTGTTTACCTTCCTGATTTTTACGGTGGTACCTAATTATCCACTTTCATTTACATGGTTTCAAACAGGTTGGTAGGTGCTTACTAATATCCAAGAATTATTTATTTTATTTCCCTCAAAGGTTAAACAAAACCTTCACAATGTGCTCTTTATGGCACATGAATTGGGAGGAGAGCAAATCCAGATTCCAAGGGCTTTAGGAAAGTGATGAAGTATTTCCTGAACAACAGCTGGAAATAAACACAGGTACTTGTGCATTAAAAACCATAGCTTCTCTGGTTTGACTATGACTGTTCTGCATCATTAGCCAAAGAAACAGACCTTTGGCAGCTACGCTAGGTAGCCACTGAAGTGGCTTTTAATTGAGGCAGGTGGTGTTTTCCCCTTTTTGATTATTTTTAAAATGTGTGGATTAAATTATCTCATGTTTTAATTAATTGGTTTTATGTTCCACCTGTACTTGTATTCTTTTATTTTATTGTTGGCTGTTGACTTTAAAAAGTCAATGTTAACAACTGAAAGTGTGATCACGTGTGGAAACAGGTCACTGTCTGGACCATTAGTGAAGCAGTCCAGTACAGTCTTTGCCTGGACAATCACACAACACATGTGGAAATGCATGCAAGCCAACCCCAATCTGTTCCTCAATCAATCAATCAATCAATCAATCAATCAATCAATCAATCAATCAGTCAGTCAATCAATCAGTCAGTCAGTCAGTCAGTCAGTCAGTCAGTCACTCTTCATAGTGATCCTGCATACTGCAATGTATTGGCCCTTATATATTTGTTGCAACAATATATCTATGCTCCATAATGCTCTGCTATGTTACCAGGTTATAAAAGAGATTCTACATGAGGATCAGTAACACCCACTGGATCTGTTTTCTTTAGGTCATTGTAAGAGCATGCCTCCACAATTAAGACTGACCTGGTGGCATCAATGCCCCTAATTTTTAAGAGGTGGGTATTGTGTCCATGCTGAATCTGTACTGTGGCACAGTAACCCAAAGTGAACAGTTCTCTAGTAGGCTTAGTGAAGAAAGCATGCATATTGCAAGGGCGTGCATCCATGGTTTGAGTTGTTTCAGAGGCATAGGACACTAACCTGTTCACACAAATGATTTGAGTGTGTGATAAATTCTTGGTAGGATTCAACAGATGGACAGTAAAACATCAAAAGCAGAAGAGTCAGGAAAGAGGGAAGACCAACCAATAACTGAGTACTTGATATAGGAATAAGGCCAGAGAAGAAACAGATCACATTTGCATGAAGGCAGATGCCTACTATGGAATCATCACTTGATTACACACCCATGCGTGTCACAAAACAGGCCAGGGTAGAAATCCAAATGTCAAAATATAGCATTTTGACATTGTAGCCACTCCTAACATCTTCATTATCATATCCCTACTGATACTGTGTTAGAATGAGTGTTTGTCATATGGATATGGAAACCATGTATGACGCCCCTAGAATCAGACATGAGCTAGCCAGAAGTTTTATATAATCTGCATTTCCAAATGATCAGAGCAAAGAGGCAAAAACACTCTAGGGCGGCTCTATCACAGGTCCTTTAAAATCCTGATTAAATTTCCAGATAAACCATTTCCAAAAATCTTGTCCCCACGGCCACTGGGCTTTTTTATTTTAAAAAATCCAGTAGCACACCCTTTAGCGAGTTTTCCAAGACCCACCTGAGAAATAGGGAATTTTTTGCTCCAGTTAAAAATCCACATTTTCCGGAGCCAGAAGTCGTGGGAATACGCATATGATCCAGATTTCTGCTTTTTTATTTTTTCCTAGCACCAACCAGCTGGTCCTGGGGCTGGTCAGTGTTTGTTTGTTTTTAAATTCTTGTAGTGAGAATGGAGGACCCACAACAAAGAAGAAAAGCCAGACTTTCTCAATAACCGGATCTTCCCCTAAGTGAGATAGCGGCCCAAGATGGGGACATCCACTGCTTGCCATGTCTTACCTTGCTGAGTTGTCTTCAGAGGACAAAGATTATCCCTTGCAGTCGGAGAAAGCCACTACACAGGGAAAATTCAATGGCCAGACAGATAGCACGCTTTCAGAAGCTTTGGGGAGGAAGGTAGATACAGTTTCTGCTGAAGAAGTATCAGAGGACAAAGGAAGTCTGACTGATGTGACATCCATTTGACCAATAGAATGACAAAATACCAAAAACATAGAAACAGAAGCGGAGGCCATGTTTCAAGGTTCTTTGATAACTAACTGGAAATAGCTTGAGGTCTTGGGAGATGCATATTAAGAACTATCAATTTTACGTGCTTAGGCAGCTAAGATTTGTGAGAGGCAACTCCTCCAGCAGACTCTTGCTTATTAATAAATTCTATCTGCCAAGACTCCTTAGAGCTTCCTGCAACATGCAGTGTCTGACAATAGTGCCTCTGGTCTCTCTCAGTGAATAAGGGCTGATCTCTTAGACCACACCTATGGCTTGCCTCAAAAGGGGTGAAAAACTGCCCCAGCATTGGGAAAGGAGCAGTCTTTATGACACAGCCCAACACTTGCTGCCATCAACATAACACTGTCAATGAATGCTGAGAGATTCAAGATGAGTAAGAGAAGGTTTTTCACATACTGTACTACATAGTTAACCAATGGAATATCTTACCGCAGGATGAAGAGATGGCCATCACTTTTGCTGGCTTTAAATTAGGATTAGCCTAAACCATGCTGAATATGGCTATCCCAACTAGTCACCATAACCGTGGAATATGAGAGGGGTTGTGCTTCTCAGTATCAGCTGATGGGGACCATGAGGGTAATGTATCTGCCTTTAGGCTTTCCAGAGATAGCAGTTAGGCCACTCCACTTGTAACAACAGAATAAGATGTTCTGTATGCAGAAATGCCTTCGGCCATGCTGGCCACATGACCATGGACTTGCACAAAACTGGCTCTTTGGCTTAGAAATGGAGATGAGCACCACCACTAGAGTCAGACGTGACTAGCACACATATATGGGGGGGGGGGGGACCTTTACTTTTACCTTAACAACAGAATGCTAGGTTTCCGTTTGTTCCAGTAGTATTCAAGCTCTTCCAAAAGAAGATAAACTAGACAGAGACTCATTTTGCAACCCAAAATGGGACTCTTTGGAAAGATGCTCATGTGAATTGAGCTAGGTTTCTCTTTACATTGGGGAGAAAGCCCCACAAATTTAATAGGACCAAATCAGAAAGCATGGGGTTGCAGTGATATACTTTAACTTTTATTTCAGATAAGCATATTCACATATTTTATCATCAAACTTATCTACCAAAATAAGTTTTACCTGAAGTATCATTTTTGAATGTTAGCATAAATAATCACTACATCAGGGATGCAGAACTTGCAGCCTTCCAGTTGCTACTGCACTACAGCCCCCATCAATCCTTACCTTTGTGCATGCTGACTGAGACTGGTGGGAGTTTGAATCCAATAGCACCTGGAGGATTACAGGTAGAACACCCTGGCCCTAAAACATCTCTTCCTGTTTCTCCTGAAGTTTTCATGAAAGCAGATTGCTTCTTTCACAATGTGGATCATGTCACATTAGCATAAACAATCAGCAGAGAATAGTTCCTAAAAACAGAATCCCTGGAGCCACCATGTCTGTCTTGGGTGACAACAGAGCATAATGTTCCGAGACACCAGAAACAGTAGTTCCCTCTGCCTATCTGCATCACAAACACACATATTTGCATACTCTTTATTTCTGAGGAACACAGCAGTTTTCACTTCTGGAGCATCCATTCCCAGTGACAAATGATGACATGCTGTCCAATAAACTATTGCATTAAATGAAATGTTCACGGTTGTAGGGTAATTTCTACCTTCTCCGCCTTAAAATGGTTGCTTGCATCTTGGAAAATGAAATAATTTCAGCGAGCTGGACATTATTACACAGTTTCTCTTTTCACTGTCAATGTTTTCAGGATCTAGTTTGCCATTCTAGGCAATGACATCTCATTTGTCAAGCATTAAGAGCTGTTCATCTGCATAAATCAGTCAAAGGCGGAAACAGTTTCAACCCAGAGACATCTTTGTTATGCTAACAACATGCTGCATTTGCCATAAATATTGACAAGATACTGTATGTTGAAAGGAACTTTTTGTTTCTAACAATATGCAATTAGAGGTGCTCATGTTGCCTAGACTAATTAATTTTGGAAAATCAGGAAATTATTGCCACTTAATGCTGTAATATGTCTTATGTATGTTGTGTGTTGTGTTTTTACAGTCGTGACCGACTCTTTGTGACCCCATATCCATGGAGTTTTCTTGGCAGGAACACTGGAGTGGTTTGCCAGTTCCTACTCCTGGCGCCTACAGCACCTGGTATTCCCTGGTGGTCTCCCATCCAAGTACTAACCAGGGCCAACCCTGCTTAGCTTCCAAAATCAGGTGAGATCATATGTGCTTAGGGCATATAGGCAGCTGTTTGCTTCCTTTTGTGTGTGTTGTGTCGTTATAGTCAGCAGCGACTCTTCGTGACTCCATGTCCATGGAGTTTTCTTGGCAGGAATACTGGAGTGGCTTGCCAGTTCCTACTCCTGGCGCCTACAGCACCTGGTATTCCCTGGTGGTCTCCCATCCAAGTACTAACCAGGGCCAACCCTGCTTAGCTTCCAAAATCAGGTGAGATAGGATGTGCTTAGGGCACTGGGCTGTATATTGTCCCTCACTACTGTAAGCCTCCTTGAGTCCTTTTCCAAAGAGAAACGCGGGGTGAAAATACTAAAAACTTAAATAAATAAATTTCCCTTCCAAACTGTATACCTCTGAAATTTATCCAGCACAAGTGACCAGCCTCTTCCAACATGACAGAGTAACTTCTAACAAAAGAAGCCACAAATCCAAACAATATGTCTGTGAAGATTCTTAGTCATCCAGGTGAGTCTATGTGGAAGTTGAGTCATAGCAACTGGACTTCTTCTCTTGAGAGATTGAAATTCATAGAGATTGATGAAGCTGCTTGGATGTGTAGTGAAACATTTCGATCTCTCAAGAAAAGAAGTCCAGTTGCCGCGACTCAACGTCCCGATAACCTCACCTGGATCACTGAGAATCTTCACAGACATAGGTATTAACAGTTTTTGTTTGAGTTTGGCATCTTTACCTGACAGGCTGTAAATATCTTGTCACATTTTTGAGTACTCATTGTTGACAGCTGTTCTGAAGAGGAACTAATCCAATATGTAATATAAATAAGGATAATATTCACTGAGACCCAAAGAAGGGTCAGGTGTAGAACCTTCCTGTTTCAGGATGGAAAGTGCTGGTAGTAACCTTGGAAGTGTATACTTTAATCTAAAATCATTTGTTTTGAGCCCCTTTTCTACATACTCCCAGCAGCCTAGGGCACTTAAGTCAAGTCTAATTGATATTTCTTTCAAAGTGTGGAGTATCAGCAGCAACAGCTATAAATCAAAATGGTACTAAACTGTAGCTTGACACTTGGCACCCTCTAGGGGCCTAATATGACCTCAGTAGAAGGTGTTGACTCCCTTCCTGGATTATATCAGTCCCTCAATTAATGTCTTCCCTAAGAAGAGAGGTTTGGAGAGAAGGTAGTATCAGATCTCTGCATGGCAGAACAATATTCTTATGGGAAGGTACTGTTCTTGTTTGTATGAGAGTTTTCAGGGGGACAGAAGTTTATTGGACACGTGCAGATATATTTCTTGACACCCCTGCCCCCGTGTCCTCTTCCCCCAGAAGCATGAATTACACATCTGCACTTCTGGCATGGAAGATTTATTGAATCAGTGCTCAACTAAGAAGGATGGAATTTTATGTGTTGCTCCCCCCCACCAAAAAAGCAAGCATCATTTCATTCAATGGAAATTACCCACCATCTAACTGTGTATAGCATTGCAATTTAAAATGTTTGGTCAGTGACCTTTCCCAAAATGTGTGATAGATAATATCAGACAAAGTCTATTTTGCCTTGCAGACTTTGATACATTTAGGCTGTATCAAAGTCTGGAATGCAGAAGTATCCAAATACCATCCGGTTTTGCAAACCATGATTTAATGCTCAGCAGGGCTGGCCCTACCACTGAGCAAGGAGTCTCAGAGTGTAATGAAAGGGCAGTGAGTTGGTTTTCATTTGATTTATTATACCTCTGCTTTCTGTTCCAGGAAGAGGGAGAGGTGCTTGGGAGATGATCAGCCTCAGGTGCCAGCAGCAGAACTTGACTGCCCAAAACCACGGTATCCCTTGACTTGGGAGTGCCAAGTACTGTTTGCTCTTCTGCTTTTCTAACTCTGGCAGCAACACGTCTTCAGCCGGATCAGAACTATCATCCATCCATTTGAGAGCTCCCTCTATAAATAACCACATTACACAACATTTGTTTAGACTCTGAGTGCAGAATAAGGTTGATAGCCCAATTTCACCCTTAAAAGAGATTTTATACAACAGAGCAATTTCAAGCTTTGCCCTTGGAAGTCAAGTAGGGTTTCCATCCAGGAATACAAAAAATGTGCTAAAGGGATCCACCCAAGTTTATTCCACTATTTTAATCTTTGAGATCTCTCTGGGTTCAGATTTCACCTCCCAGCCACTCTCACAAACTCAGCACTTACATCATTGGAATGCATCAGGAGATGTTAAAAGGTGGCATGACATGGGCTGATTAGGAGATGTTTTAGAAGAGATGTAAACAGTTGCCTTTCTGCTGATTCCAACAGGAAGGAAATAGATTCTATCACCAGCACCCCTGATTAGGAAGGAAGGGAGGGAGGGAAAGGCATCTCCTTGATCACTTCCCCTCTGTTGGCATGGGCCTGACAGAGTGGATGGTATATCAAAGGCTCCAGCAGCAAGCACTCTAGGCAGGCGGGCACAACTGGTCTGCTGCTGTGTACCCAGTCACATACTATATCCAGATTAATATTTGTAAACCATTGGGATTATGGGCCTCTTTACTTTATCAATTAATTGCATTCAACTCAAACAGAGTCTAACTCAGAAGAGAAATCTGCAAAGCAAAGCAAAGCCGACTGCTCCGCTTATATACAGCTCCGTAGTGATTCAAGCACTCTCTGGGTGGTTTACAGTTTAATTATGCGCAGGCTACACACTGCCCCTACCCCCAGCAAGCTGGGTATCTCATTTTACCAACCTCAGAAGGATGGAAGGCTGAGTCAACCATGATTGAACCCAGGTGAGCAGTTATTGCTGCAGTACAGCAGTTTAACCACTGTGCCAGAGCATCAAGTGGCTTTCTAACTTATGGCAACCTTAACAGAAAATCCTGGCAAGTAAGATGTTCAAGAAATGGTTCACCATTTCCTGGCTTCTAGTTTGGTGCTCTCTCTGCTCTCTTGGGCTGGCGTTGTTTCACTGTTAATATGGGGCAGTGAGACAACAGATTTGTCTTCATTTCTTTGTGCAGCAGCTCTTATGAATAGTTTTGCTTTTATTTATCCAACAGAACCCTGAATGTTTGCAGCTATAAAAATATATTGTATGCTTGCAGCACGCATCTTTGTTTGAGATGTCTTTGTGTGTCATTCAACACTGTTTGTGCGAGAAGAAGACCAGTCTTAGCAGTAACCCCTTCGTATGTGTGTGCATGTAGACCAGCAAGGCAAGGCAAAGCAAAGTGTTTTGCTTATATATTCTCTGGGCAGTTTCAAGTACTTTAAAATTACAAAAGTTTTTCTACTGGAGACACCCTGTTTGGATTTGAATAACTTGCCCCCCCCCATACTTCATACATCTCCAAATTTGGGGTGCTTAAAGGGGAGAGCTTGAGGGAGGTCCACAGCAATTTTCATGCTGCTAGCTGCCTGGGAACAGTATCTCCAAGCACAGAAAATGGTGCTTAGAAATGTTTTTTCCAGCCTTCTGAACCCTAATAGCTCAGCCCCCTGAACCCTAAATCTCACCAAATTTGGAGGGCTTAAAGAGGAGAGTCAAAGGAAGGTACACACAAATTTGGTGCCTCTAGGACCCGGGGGGGCACTTAATAGAGAAATGAATCAGTTCATTACCATTTTGATTCATACAAAAAAAAATTAAATTGTTAGTAACGAAACGAAACAAAGCAAGGCAGCCAATGAAATGAAACGAAACGAAACACAATTTTTTCATTTCATGCCCACCCCTAATTTACAATTTATTTATGTAGGCTACACATTGCCCCCCCCCCACAAGCTGGGTACTCATTTTACCATCCTCAGAAGGATAGAAGGCTGAGTCGACAATGAGCTGGCTATCCGGGACTGAACCCCAGATCATGAGCATAATTATATCTGCAATAGAGTTTAACCATGAGGCTCTTAGAAATGCCTGTTAATGGAAGAAATGCTTCTTGATGAATCTAGTGATTTGCCTGGAGAGCTGGAGCCTCTCCTGGTCCACCTGGAGTAGTGGAATGGTGCTCCCACGTGGGCTAGCTATGGGAAGAGAGCAGTACATAGAATACGTAAAAGCTGATTAGGATAGTTATTCCACTTCCCCCTTGTACTGGGAGCATGGGGAAGATTATTGCAATCCCGAGGTGTTTCAGATGACATGTCCCATTTCCCTTGTTATTCCCTACATGCTGGTATTTCAGTTACCTGTGCAACTTGTTTTTCCTCTTACAAAGAAGGGAGCGCTGTTCATCAGGTGTTGGGAATGAGCAAGATGCAGGTCTACAGGCCAGCTGTACTAAATCAAAGCATTAAGCTTAGTGATAAAAGTTCAATGTTGGAAACCCAAGGTGGGAGCTTGGTTCAGGTACTGAATGATCTGTGCGTGCGTGCGTTTAATAGCCTGGGGTTTCTCCCACTGTCCTACTGGGGCGCCTGGCAGCTAGAGTGGAGAAAAAAACTCTTGTAAAGTACTTATGCTTTTCTGTTTGCCTGCTTATATTGTCTGAATAAAACATTTTTCTTTCCTTATCAAGTGGCATACTTTTTGCCTCCAAAATCTAAAGATACACAGCATCTATGTTCAAATTAGCATGTTTTTGTTTTTCTTCACTATTAAGATTATTTACATTATTTAATATTAATATTAATCTACCCTCTTTAGCTGGGATTTCATCAATTCCATTCTTTTAGATGGTGAGAAAACCTCCAGCAATCATTGTTCCACTCTTAAAGGTGAATTTTGAAAAAAAAAATGAAAGCAAATTAAAGGACATGTCTGTCCTCATTGCATGCAGTTGGAGCCTTACTGTCACTTTTGAAGGATGCTTTATCTGATTCATGTGGAAGGTCAGGAAAAGCTATGAGAGAAATGCTGGGATCTGCGTTCATTTCATACAGCTGACTACATGAGCAAAATATTGACTTACCTGGGTGCTATTACAGTAATATCAACCCACAATAGAACTATAGAACAGGGGTCTAGCGTTGGGAGGGTAAGGGGACGGGTCCCCAGGTGCAGCATTTAGGGGGTGCCAAATTGCCTATTGACCCCCCCACCGCCACCCCACATGTCCGAGTCCGGCTGCTGCCTCCAACTGCACCACCCCCACGCAAAGGCCGGTGGCAGGAAATGCTGTGCTCTCACTGGGAGGTCGGGCAGCTGGCAGGGACAGCATATGCAGGCAGTCAGCTGGTTCCCCCCCTCCCGTGCACTCGCCCAATAATGAAGGTGGACAAGGCCGATCAGCCCGGCATGCCCCTGAAGGCTGGCCTGTTTCGGGCCACCTCCCACCCCACCCCACCCCACAGGACCAAAAAAAGCTGTCAACCAAGAGGCAAGGAAGAGGCACCCACTGCAGGTGGGTCGGCGTAGACAGACACACTTGGAGGTGGATGGCCTCCCCCTTCCTCCTCCTCCCCCCTGCCTCCTCTTCCTCCTCTTCGTTGTCTCTCTGTGGGTTTCCTCTTCCTTGCCTCTTGGTTGACAGCGAGGCCGCTCCCCTGCAGCCCCTCCTCTTCCGACCCACCGACTGACTGACGGGGAGGGAGGGGTTTGTGTGTGTGTGTGTGTGTGTGTGTGTTATGATTCATACCCTAGGGAGGTGCAAAAACTGACTTTTGCACCGGGCTCTGGAAGCCATAGATACGCCTCTGGTATATAAGTATAAAACTGAACACTCCTTTGGCCCGAGTGTCATTCAGGCTATGTCTGAGCTATAAATATCCTAAATCTGACACTACTATTATTCTGCTTGTATCCCAGCATTCTAAATAGACTTCAGTTCACTGTTTTCCTTTTTCTATAAGCCAACTGTGATAATGCATTGGGATGGAACGCCTTCTCCTGCTGAGTACTAAGATACAGGCTCGGAGAAGATTGCTCTGGTGTGTTGACCATTCACTTTTTAAAAAATCAGATGTTGCTGTGTAGATTCATCCCCATTGGAAAGGTGTTTCACCCCTCCAGAGATACTGACCAGTGTTTCGGGGGTGGGGTGGAGTCACCTAGTATATATAAGACATTGCCTGTGACTCAGTTCATATAGTGACTTTCAATATTTTGTACCCCTTATCAGGCATTGCTTATTTTATCTTAGTTTTAATGGGGGGGGGCGTAGTTTGTCCTATGGCAGTTCCCATTTCAGTTATGCAATCAGGGCTGCCACATCTAGAGTACAAAATGATCATGGCCCAGAGTACCTGGAGCAGAAACTTTCAAATATTTTCATAATTACCAAAGGCAATGTGTGTGTGTGTGTGTGTGTGTGTGTGTGTGTGTGTGTGTGTGTGTGTGTGTGTGTGTGTGTGTGTGTGTGTGTGTGAGAGAGAGAGAGAGAGAGAGAGAGAGAGAGAGAGAGAGAAATTGCAAACAATCCTTAGATTATTTGCAAAGATTTATTTTAAATGATTCCCTAAGTGAAGAGATGTGGCCCTTAAAATGTCTGTTGGACCACTAATTTTGGTAAGCACTGCTCTTGTACAAAACATGCAGTGACTTATGTAAAACTTTTCTCCCATCTGGAGTAATCCTACATCACTCATAAGACAAAAGAAATATTCATAAAGTGTATATGGCCAAAGCTATAGGCCAGACAGAATTCACCTGACTTGACCCCCATGGTGCTGCCAGCACTCCTGTTATTACATGCAGAGGTTGACAGAGCTCCACCTCAAAACACACTGTTTTGGTTATTCAACAAAAGTGTCCTGATGAGATCTTTGCATTTAGCATGTTCTGATTATCTTAGTACGCACTGTACTACTGTCCCTACATAGGAGTGTTTCCTTCTGCCTCCCACTTGGGACTTCTGCTTACCCCCGCTTCCAGTGTATAAGAAGCTGGAAGCTCTCGTGTATATTTTGAAGGGTACCGAGGATTATGCTTAAACCTGAGCTTATATTTCTCAGTAAATTTTTCTCTTCCCTGATGATCAATATGCCTATATGGCATCTCAATCCCTCTAATAAATTCCTTATAAAGGCCCATTTAGTTCACTTGGGAATAATCATTCTATTCTGAATCTGGGCTATTTACATACCAAGCAGGAGAGAGAGAGAGAGAGAGAGAGAGAGAGAGAGAGAGAGAGAGAGAGTCATTTTAAGCTTATGTCACATTCACTCAATTACAGTTCAAGAATCCAGGATAAAATCAAAGTAAGGAGAGTTGCGATGAGCTATTCTATGCACTCCTACCCTGCCTCCTCCAATAGTGCCTGATCCTGTAGCCTACCATGATCATCTGCTGGCAGTAGCCATCTTCACCATCTGCCATTCAGACTACAGTACTGCAGAACCTTCAGGTGCACTGCCTTAGCATTTAGCTGAGAGACGGTTCTCACTTTATGACATCAGAAACAAAACAACCCATTTTCCCCACCTAATTTGTACCTGTCATTTCTCTTGGCAAAATTGTGCCAATGATTAGAAGATTGGAAGGCACATACGGTTTAGGGATATACATCCTCACATCTCAATCTTGAGTGCAAGAATGGGGAACTACAAAACAAAAACAAAACACCACTTCCCAAATAAAAACTTTGCCTGCAAAATATTTCCCGTCAATCTCGATCCATTTTGACATTCGCAAAAGCAGTTTTGGAGAAATAGCCCCAATTGAGCAAAACGACAATGGTTGCTGCTTTGATGTGTTGAGTTCTAAGAATTCGAAGTATTAGATGGTTTCTCTGAATCTTTTTCAACAAGCACCCAGTCCTCCAGTGATTATGCTCTCTGTGTGCTTTATTTCTCAAAGGGAAAGGACACTCATTTCGTGCAGAGACATTTTGTTCTAACAGTGGAGGTCTTGAGGTGGGGAGGGGGAACTTCCTGGTCTCATTCTCATGTTTGAAGACTTGAAGGGTTTTGGACATTCTTTGTCAAGGAATCCCAATATGTCATGATGGATTTGCCAGTTTAGAATTCAGCAAGTAGATTTAACATCCCAAAATTCTAAATAGCTATCTGGACCCTAATACAATGTCTCTTATGGATCTGTCAGGGGACAAGACCGTTAGGCAGAACTCTTTCCTGTCTGCCCCAGAACACCCATTCACATTTTGGACTGAAACCGAGATCCCATAAACTAAAGTAAGTCCTTGCCTAGACCAAACATGTAGAAGCAGCCATCCACAGACCTGTGAGTCAGATTTGTGTCCTCCAAGGTGTGTCCTGTAACTCTCATCTGATGTACCTAAAATTGCCAAAGGTGCTGAAAGGAAATTGACTTGCAGCATTTCTGTATTTTGACAGCACCTGTTGTGTTCACTGATGCCTAAGACATTCACGGAAACATTGGATTCTCCCAGCTGCAGTTTTGCCAAAGTGAACATATTTATGGACACGAGCATGAAAGAGAGAGGTCCACAATGATATTAAAATGGTTGAGTGTTTCCTTCCATTTGCAGTTCCCAAACTGGGTGTCTCTCTAGCAAATGTGGTTTTTAAACTTCTCTCTTTTTGCTACCACAATCTGAAGCAGGTGTCTTGTGCTCTGAGTTTTCTATCAGGACATGGTGCAATGCCCAAGTTAGCTCTCAGATTGAGAATCCAAGCAATCAGATCTAGGTGCCTTATATAGTCTACTACCACCTTATAAAAAGTGAGAGATAGTAGCCGGTTCAGTATTGCTTTTGTTGTTATATTTCATAAGGTATCTAACTTAGAGGAGCCCTAGTAGAATTTTCAAGGTATGTGAGATATTTAAGGAATGGTTTTACCACTACCGCCCCACTGTGAGTATCCATGGCCAAGCAGGGATTTGAACCTAATTCTCCTGAGTTCTAACCCCTCAGTCTACCCTCTCCATTACAATGGCTAAGTATTGCTAGGCTCCACCAATGAAGCCAACCCAGGGTATCATACTGCAAATGCTATAATTCTTTTTTCCCCCAAGTGAATTTGCTCCCACCCACCCCCAGTGCAATGCCTTCTAAATCTGAAATGCCACTCCTATTATCCCCGGGTAGAGATGCTGCCTGGGTTGGTGAAGTCTGGTGGATTGGTGTGCCTTGCCGAGCCAGTGGCTGAGCTCCCACCCTTCCTCCAGGAAAAAGGAGGCAGCCAAGATCAAACACACCATGTGTGACTGTATGAGATTACATTCAGTGTCCACTTTACAGCCTTAGGCAAGTGGTACAGTCCCAGAGGACCACTAGAAAGAGTGCCTAATAAACTCCCTTCTGGGTTATATGGTTTGCAAACCCTTTGTTTTGAATTTGCAAATAAGGGCAGTAGTTAACCAAGACTCATTTTATAGCTAGAACACAATGGGGGATTAAGCTTCCCAGATTCACCTCAAACTCTTTGATAAGTGGCTGGTTTATTTTGATTGGCACAAGTTGAGTCAACAGTGGGGAAACCAGAGTCAGGTCTGCAGACTAAAGCAACAGAGACATTCTATCCTTATGGCCAATATAATGAAGAAAGAATGGTGGGTTGCACAGAAATGATTCTGTTTTCTCCACCCAAGAAGCACAATGAAGCTCACAGTGGCTCTGCAAACTGTAAAGTTGAAAGAGAACCTTTTCCCTTCTAGGGAGCAGATGCTTTCCACAGTGATCTAATGATGAGAACCATGCCCATGATACAGATTCATATGTCTTCCAGCCAGGGCATTTTCATTCCCATCTCCACCCCTTGGAAGACAAGAGTGTGATCAATGGAAAGTATGATGATGAATATATGACTCAGGCATAGCATCACTTGAGAATCCTATAAAGACCTGGGCAACTCCATCTAGAATTACACTGTCAAAGCAGCAAGTTATTTTTTCCAAAACACAGTTCTCCATGGTCATGACATGAAAACGCTGCATACCAGCTGATTCATCATCCACTTATAGTTCTACCACAGCAAGCCAATGTTCTTGTACTGTATATTCCTCCTAAGTTTTACTCTATCTTATCCTGTATTCATTGTATACTATTAGTGTACTGGCTATTAGGTCATAATGCTCCAGCCACGGAGTAGAGCTTACTGCAGCTAGGACCCAGGTTGTATATTGCTTTGTAGGATAAGGTCAGCACTTTGAATTGTGCCCCATAGCTGATTGGCATCCAGTGGAGCTGCTTTAGTAGGGATGTAAATGAGATCTCTGTAACCTGACCCTGTCAGCAATCTAGCTACTGCATTTTGGACCCATTGAAGTTTCCTGAGACTTTTCATCAATAGAGCGCATTACAGTAATCCAGCTGGGATGTCACTAAGGTATCTGCCACAGTGGCCAGAGCAGGTTTCTCAAGAAACTGGAGTAACTGGTATACTAGTTTTAATTGTGCAAACACACTCATGGCCACAGCTGTGACCTGGGCATCTAGGCTCAAGGATGAGTCCAGGAGAACCCCCAAGCTTCCTTGGAATCCTGATGTGACAAGAGGTAGAGTTGAGTGTCATCAGCATGCTGGTGACACTTAACCCCAAAACTCCAGATAATGTCCCCCAGTGAGTACACTGAGGAACCCCAAAGGTCAGTGGCCATGGTGTTGAACATGAGTCCCCCTAACACCACTTTCTGCATTTTCTCCTGCAGGAAGAACTGAAGCCACTGCATGACAGTGACCCCAAGTCCCATTTCAGAGAGACAAGTCAAAAGGACGCTGTGGTTGATAGTGTCAAAAGGAGCTGAAAGGTCCAGTAAAACCAAAAGAGACACAGATCCCCTATCAATTTCCCTGCGTAGGTCATCTACCAAAACAACCAGTGCAGCCTCACTCCCATAACCAGGCCTGAAGCCAGACTGAGCTGGATCCAGGGAGTTTATCTTATCCAGAAACCTCTGGAACTGCAAGGCCACAACCTGCTCTAGTACTTTCCCCCAAAATGAGATGTTAGATACCGGTCAGTAATTGTTCAGTATGGGTGGATCTAAAGAGGGCTTTTTTAACAGTAGTTTTACTATTGCCTCCTTTAAGCATGCTGGAATCCTGCCCTGTTGCAAGGAGGCATTCATTACTCTTCCTAACCAGTCTGTCAAACCCTCTCTGGCAGCTTTTATGAGCCAGAAAGGGCAAGGGTCCAACAGACATGTAGTGGCCCTCATCTCCCCAAGGGTCCTGACCACATCCTCTAGGAGCTGAAACTCATCCATTAATGCAGGGCAGGCAATGGGGAAAGTTTTATTTACAGGCTCTGGATCAATAGAAGCAACCAGGTCAGCCCAGATCTGCACAATTTTGACTGTAAAGTGTTGTGCAAATTCTTCACAGTGAGTTTCAGAGTGGCCTGTGTTATCCACCCATGGGTCAGCATGTAGCAGACACTTCGCTATTTAGAAAAGCTCCACTGGGCGATTCCGTGCCAAAGCAATGGTGGAAAAGAAAATGATTTCTTTTCTGTTTCCAGTGCCTTGGAATAAGCTTTCCAACAGCCTTTCACTGTTTCTTTATCTGTTTCAGTCTGCATTTTCCATCAACACCTTTAACCTCTACAGACCACCATTTTTCATATTTGCCAGTACCCCAGTAAACCAAGCAGTCAGTGTGGCTGTACTTCAAGAAAGGAGACATTTAGGGGCAATCAGGTCAAAGGCTTTGCTTATTTCCCCTTTCCAGAAATCATGAGAACATAAGAACAGCCTTGCTGGAACAGGCCACAGCCCATCCAGTCCAGCATTCTGTCGCACACAGTGGCTCACCATTTGCTGCAGGGTATTCCCAAGCAGATGTCTTCACCTGCTTATGATTCCCTGCAAATGGCATTGAGAGATATCCTGCCTATCTCTCCATGTCCTTAGGCATCCATAATGATAGCTATTGATACCCTTGTTCTCCATGAACTTGTCTAATGCTTTATTTATGTATGTATGTATGTATGTATTTATTTATTTATTTATTTATTTTCAAACTTGTATACCGCGGCCTATTTCCCAAAGGGAACTCAGGGCGGTTTACACAAAATTAAAAAACGTAGCAAATATAACCGGTAAAAACAATATTGGCAAGAGGCGGGGGGGGGGGGAGAAGAAGAAGAAGGTACTCCCCTAGCAATTGCCGAAGGCGTCCTTGAATAGCCAACTCTTAAAGTTGTCAAAGCTGACAACTGTCACCACTTCTTCTGGCAGGGAGTTCCTTAGACCAGTGATCCTCTGGGTGAAAAAGTACTTTCTCTTATTTGTTTGAAATCTAGCTCCCAACAGTTCCATGGAATACCCCCTAGTTCTAGTGTTGTGCGATAGGAAAAACAGTTTTTCCTTATCTACTTTGTCCACACCGTGTATGATTTTATAAACTTCAATCAGGTCACCTCTTAGGCGCCATCATTCAAGAGTGAAGAGGTCCAGCCGTTGCACCTCAGATGGTAAGGAAGGTGTTCCAGTCCCCTAATCATTCTGGTTGCTCTCATCTGCACTTTTTCCATTTCCATAATATCCTTTTGGAGGTATGATGACCAGAACTGTATACAATACTCCAGATGCGGCCTCACTGTAGATTTTTAAAGAGGCAACATGACACTTGCAGGCAGACTTATTTTCTATACCCTTCCTAATGATCCCTAGCATTGATTTTGCTTTTTTTAATTGCTGTGGCACACTAGGTTTACACCAAGGTCCCTTTCCTGGTTTCACCAAAGCATTCAATGTAATCACCTATCACAGAGTTGGGAAACTCCCCAAGGGCAGCTACGAAAACATCTGGATCCCACAACCTTCTTGGACGAATTGCCTTTGTCTGACTTCCACCCCTGCCCAGGCTCTGAGTTCCAATGAGCCTAAAGCACACCAGGTAATGGTCTGTCCAAGACAATGGGACTACAGAAAGATCCTTCTAACTCTGAAGATACCTTGGAAGTTACAAAAACCTTGTAGTCCTTCCTTCTTATATGGGGTTGATGAACCTTATGATTGCCATATCTTCCTCTACCAAGAACAGTAGTAATAGGTTTCCCTATTGCCTTGGAAACTCTCTTTTCCATAAAATGACATCTTCCCCAGGTAGTTGCACAATGAGGCCCTGCTCCCTCAAGGCAACCTGCCAAGGAAGGGAAAGAAAGAGCATTGAAGTAAATGGGAAAGGACAGGTGAGGCTAAGGGGTTTCTAATCCACAGGAAACTGGGCATCTCTATCAGACTACAATAATGTAAGCATGCCTTCAATGTATTTTAGAGTTCAATTCCCCCTAAAACTCAGTCAAGATGGCCACTGGTCAAGAATCCAAAATATCTAGAGCTGTACTGCAAAATATCTGGAAGCAATCAGAGTGGGAAAGGTTGTAATAAAGAGATGGAGACACAGACTGAGACAGATGGACAGATGGCAGGTTTCTCCGCTGGACCAACAAGAAGATCTGCAGGAGGAGCTCAGTTAATGTTTGTACATTCTTCTTAGGCATATTTCCAGATGAACAGCAAAACAAGAACAGGGGAAGGCAAGCAACCAGGGAATGACAGAACAGTCAGCCTGACACCAAGCCCAGGGAAAATGCTAGAGCAGATTGTAAAGCAGTCATTCTGCACCTTGAAGTAATTAGAAGCCAACTATCAGAACTGCCAAGAACAAATCCTGCCAGACTAATCTGATGTTTGTTTTTAAATGGTAACCTCCCTGGTAGATGGTGAGAATGCTGTACTTGTAATATATCTTGACCTCAGCAAGACTTTCAACAAAGTGTCCATTGATATTCTAATTACCAAGTTAGGTGTGTGTTGGATATAAGAACAGTCAGGTAGTTACACAGTTATAGATATAGAGAGTGCTTTCAACAGCTCCTTCTTAAACTGGGAGGAGATAATAAGTGGGGTACCACAAGGCTCAGTCCTGTCTTCAATGGTCTTATTAATGACTTGGATGAGGGAGTACAGGCAATACTTATCAAATTCGCCCATGACAAATTGGGTGGAATCACTAATACATTCAAAGACAAGAATAAAAATAATTGATAGGTATTAGCCTTGGCCTGAAAACTGTTATAATATGTAGATCAATAGTGTCCCAGAATGTGGGTGGGGATACTGTATCTGTCAATCACCCTGTTCTGGCTTGCTATTGGTCTTTCTGTACTTTGCTCTTTTCTGCCCCTCCTCTTTAGCTAGTGAGTTGGTTTTTACAGTTAAAAAGTGACTGTTTTACTTATTCTCCTGACATCTTCCAAGGTGGAGATTCACATTTGCATTCATGTCATCCAGCTCTAAGAGGATGGCTTACTTAGTTTAGAAACATTCTTCAGGATAAATTAGACTAACATGGAATATGTGAGATAAATGATTATATTCCTTTTTCACTCTAATGTTATGGTTTCGACTCTTTGCTGCTGAAGTAACAAAGTCTGTAATGAATAAAACTTTTTCTGAAGTTACTACAAAATAACTCTATATCTGACTTTATACATAACTTGCTCTGTGAGGGATAATTGGGCCAAAGTTGTACACCTGGTTGGGGTTAAAAGCAGAGTCACAAGATTGGGGGTGCTAGTGAGTAGGATTTTGGAATTTTTGTAGATCACAGCCTAAGAGACATGCTTCCTTTTGACATACTATACGTAGACTAGCCCAATGCCTGTTTGTTCAGAATCAATTTAATAAGGCTTAATCCCAAACCAGCATGTTTAGGAGTCCAGCACACTCCTTATCATGGTTTGTGTTAGGAAGGAACTCTGGGCTAGAAAGTGAAGTCCATATGTTTCATGTCTCATAAAGCAGAAATACAACTGGCATGGCTGATTCAATGCTAGGTAATTTGTCTTATGGAAGAGAGAGCCATAATCAGCAACTTGAAGGACAAAGGGCACTCATTCAAAGACGAGGCTGTACGCATATTAGACAGAGAAGAGAGGTGGTTTGAGATGGTTCAGAGAAGCCATTCATGTGAGTATTGAAAATCCCTCTCTCAACAGAGGTGGCGGGCTCAGGCACAGTTTATCTGCTACTCATTAGGCAGTGATTTCAACAATCCCTAGACAAATCAAAATACTTCACACCTCCACCAGCAAAGCCATAGCTAACTACTCACACTTTATGGGCGTTGGGAAGATTGTAAAGGTGGGACTTTCACGCACCTTAGGCCATTGTCACTTAATTAGTCTATCGAGACTACTGTCCACCTAATGACCCTATTCAGGCAATTGTCCATTTTATGAGCCTATTTCAGACCAGGGTGATATGAGGTCAAAGTGAACTATAAAATGGAGGACTCACAACTAGTTTCTTCAGACTGACAAAGCTGTTTGGATGAGCAGCAAAACGTTTCAATCTCTCAAGAAAAGAAGTCCAGTTGCCATATCTCAACTTCTAGATAAACTCACCTGGATATGACTGAGTATCTTCACAGGCATAATCAGCAACATTTACTTCTGGCACTATATTTATAGCATAAAGCTAGCAGACAGCACACCCTGTACCTTCCCTCAGCAACACATACCTTGGAGTCCTGTTACCTTGATTCTTCCTGGAACTCTGCTACTCTGTAAGTCTGCTTGTTTGGCATCTCCCTCTCTGCTGGACTGTGTTTGTGTGTGACTCTTGACCTTGGACTGGTTGACAACCCTCTCTGTGACTCTTGACCTTGGACCGGCTGACCATGCTCTTGGCTTCTGGGAACACCACGGTCCTGCCCCCCTTGCAGATATCCAGTTGCTGCCCACGCCCCAACTGTTACACTTTCCTCACCTCACCACATCCCACCCCAACCCACATGGGGATTGTCATAATTTCTCATGGTTTTATTGATGATTTCCAATTCTTGTACAACAGGGCTCTCTTATCCACATGATCCATTATCCACTCATTCAGTTATCTGCAGTATGAAAATATTCAAAATATTAAAATAAAAATCCCCAAAATAGGTCTGTCTAATGAGGATGTTCCCAGAACTAACCACTAGAAGGAGCCAGAGACCATGCTATGTTAACTTTTTGCTATAATTTATGTTTTTCAGTATCTGCAGGGCTGGGCTGGGGGCTTGGAATAGATTCCCTGTAGAGATGGGGCTCCTACTGTAATTGCAACAGGTTTTCCTCATTTAATTTAGCCTTTGCTTTCTCTCTCTGCACTTTTGTTCCCCCTCTACACATGATAGAGGACTTGGATTGAAACTGAACAGGCCAGACTATCTGAGTAACCTGAGATCCATGCATTAGATACAGGGGCCTAGATGTGTTGGCGTGAATTACATGAATGCACACTTTGTCTGGTGTGGTAGATGTCATTCTGCTTAAAACTATATAAGTAAGCCAGCTTCTCTGCCGAAGTGGCATCCCAAAATGGATGGATGTCAGGTATACCATGGCCATTATGTATCCTTCCAGGGTCACAAGCAAGATAGGCATACAGCAGTTACAATCTCTAGATCTGTTTCTGTCCTCTACCTAGACCCAGTGTTCAGTGATTGACTGCAATGCTCAGAAGGCTGAGCCAAATGTCTCCCAACTAATACACTGAGTATAGCTTGAAGTCTCTGGAAGACCCCTACTGGTTCAGTAGATTTAAATGCTACTAAACATGTCCAATGGCTTCCATGTGTGACAGGTCCTTGAAAGTCCCAGTTCACTTCCTCATGTTTCCCAGAACTTTCCAAGCTCTGAAGAGTCCCCACTCTACCATGGGGAAAATGTTATATAACTTGAAAGTTTGTGGCTTTGTGAGCAATTAACCATGGTCACTTTTCAGAAGCAAGGTTTTTATGAGTGCAATCACCCTTCAGGTGAATCTTGTTATCACAACTGGTGTCACCTAAAGTGGGAATACTGTGATGCCTAAGAATAAAATAGTGTTGTAAGCCTCGTGTGGTGCCTTTGTAATTTGTTCACTAATAAAGGGTGTACAACAAAAACAATAATTAAATAACATAAAGATTGTGACTTTTATTTCAGAAAGAGGTCTTGTGAATTATATAACCAACCTCCTCAGATCTATAGATAGAAATATTTAGCCACAGGTCTCTATGCAATCCAGATTGTGGAGGTGGGCACCCAGTGATGATACATACAGGCCCAGACAGTTCCATTTCAAAGTGACAATACCATCGTCAACACAAGCAACACCAACTGAGACTGACGATTACAAAATCTTCCCAGCCATTATTGGAGTGACTGCCTCTGTCAAGTCAGTAATTGGCCTTTGAAGTGCAAAGATAAATCAAGGAGAAACTTGTTTGTTTGTTTTTCTCTGCATCAAAGTCTGAATCCAAATTCTGAGTCAGTGACTCTGACCATATGCAAGACTATAGTACTTGGAACTACTTCTTAATATATATTGGCCAAGGCCATGTAATGTAGCTGTGCATGAGTAATTGGAAGTAGTGCAAGCCAATGGAATTTTGCACCTAGCTGGAAGCCTTATCCAGAATGCAGAAGTACTGAGGGTAAAGGATGGCACTGTTCATATGGGTGAATGCACAAGCACTAGAAACACTGCAGTTGTGGAGGACATTGTTGAGGTCCCACAGAAATTTGGAGACACAACGGATATCTAGTGGACCTCTTCAATTTGCTGCCCTTTCATGATACCCAAAATACAAGGTAGCTGCCTTGCTTTGCTTTAAGGTAAGGCGTCTTGCTGAGGTAGGAAGCTATTTTCAGAAAGTGAAGTATTTTGAATTCCAATTATTACTGGGCCAGAAAAACCAAGAAATATATGCCCTGGAAAGTGCAGCAGAAGCAAGTATTTACAAATGAACACTTGGCAGCTGTCTCTTTGCTATTCCAGTGCATTCTTAGAATGCTGATGTCTTCGGTCAGGGTGGAGACTGAAAAGGAGAGTGGCACCATGGATAAAGCAAAAAAAAAAAAAAACAAAGCACGTGGATGCAGCAGAAGTGAGGCACCACATCTGTGTACACTGCAATTTATTAAGAAACGAAAAGGAGAAAAAAGATTCATCCTCACAGCATGCCTGTTCCAGTGCCAGCTTTGTCAAGCGCAAAGGGCTTTGCTGGCTCAACCCAGACCCAAAGGAGGGAGGACAGAAGAGGCCCTGGAAAGAAACGCCAGGAAAGTAAACTTACGGAAATGCGGGTTCTGAGTCCACAAACGATATTGGATTAGGCCGAATTCGATGGATAACTGTGACAGAGGCGAAGAAAATTTGTTTCCTGCTGCGCACCATGGAGAGCAGAATAAGCTGAGCGCTTATCAACAGTCAGCCGAAGGAATCTCATCCTCTTATCACAGAGGAATCTGCTGTGAAGTGAAGATGATTAGGACCTTAATGGGACTGCTGCCCTGTACAGCTTGGCATTTCTAATATAGCCGTGGAAAGGATTATTTGACACCAATCTCAGGCTAATCTATTTGATTTCAAGATGGAAAGGGCCTTGATGACTGAGGCTAAGAGAGAGCAATCAAATCAGCCTCCTGAGTAAAAGGGGTTTCATGGCTTGATGAGTGGATAATTCATTGTTAAAGGCTTAGCGGTTCTCCCAGCAGCCAGATGTTCCCAGTGAGGCTTTAGAGTAGAAATGTATTTAACCACCAAAAGATGCCTTTCATTTAATGAGCAAGCTCAGCATACTTTGCAAAAGAAGATTGATTCATAAACTTCAAAAAGGCATGGACACTGAGAAGATGGAGAACTGAGTAACATTGTCCTCATTATTACTACTGCTAAAGCTCCCAGAATCCACTATTCAAAAAGAAACATTCCAAGTTCTGGGAAGAGGGCATAATGAGCAACACAGAAAACCCCAAGATACCATGTTACTACTTGTGCATTAAGGCTTGGGCTTCTGATGCTCCAGAACAGAGGCCATACCCACCAGACACACAACTATATGATGGTTAGAAATTGGCCAAAGTTGAGTCATCGTGTAAAAGGACTCTTGACAGCCTCCTTGTCCCATCCATCCATTCATTCATTCCTGCCCATCTGACCAATAGTCACCCTGAGTAGTTTACAATAGTGATAATTACATAAAACAATACAAACATAGGTGTTGTGAGTTTTTCAAGCTGTTTGGCTGTGTTCTGGAAGTTTTTCTTCCTATACAAACATAATCCAAAGTGAGGTTAAAAATTAAGATTAAAGTAAGATTGCATTTAAAAATAGGCACCTGTTAAAAATCTGTTGTCTCTCCATTGATAGATTAACAAAAAAATAATGTTTCGTGTTTCAGTTTCAACTTGATAAGCCAATGCATTTGAACTTTGTTGTTCCTAAGTGCATCTGTTCTAGAACATTTGCTACTAGGATGCTAGCTTGGAATCTCCTGCTAATTTTTTGTGTTTCTGAAGTTTGCACTGAGACCTGTGTACTGTGTGTTTTACTTTGATCTTCTCCTGGAAAGGGAAAAGGAAGAAAATTACCCATTAAGGAAGGCTAGAAAGCAAGCATCTAAAGGAAAAAAAGGGAAAAAACGAGCAAGTCAGAACAAAATAATCTCAGAGAGCTCTAGTGGATTTTAAAACGGCCTGAATCAAGAAGGAACATAGCTTTCTTTCTTCTGCTATTTTTTGCCCTGTATTAAATTACACAAAAAGCATGAATTCCCATCTTCTCTGGGTGGTAGGATACAACAATAAAATGGCACCTAGATTTTAAGAGTATATCTCATGGAGTCAGAGATTACTCCATGTATATTAATACATATCACTTTCTCACACTGTTTTACTGAGGAAAAACAGGATATGAAAAGGAAATTATTCCTTTTACTATAATATCAGTTAAACTCAGTAGTTAAAACTCAGTAGTATTTGTATTATCATTACCCCAAAAAATCCTCATCGATAATGAGATTTAACCTACATTCCACCAAAAAAATTAGACCTAAATATAATGCCACTGTGGTTTTCTTTCCCCCTTACTTTCTGTGTGCCGTCATGTTCGAGTCGTGCAACTCCCTTTCCTTCCATTTGTCATAACATTCAAGGAGAATAATGGAAAAACTCCACATTACGGATTGCTTTCCTTAGGAGCAGGTAATTTCCTGCAAATCATGTATGTATACAAGTACAAAATTTATTCTCCAAACCGCTGGACTTTGTTGCATTTTTGTGGTGTGATATTGCTATATAGATAAGCTATTGATAAATTACTGCCTCAGACTTTTAGACATTTAGAGGAATGAAAAAAGATTGCCTTTAAAGATGCTTCCTTCAGGGTACAGGGATGGACATTTCAATTAGGGTTTAGCAGTTTTAGTCTGTTTCAGCAAAAATAAGAAATAACCTTGGGATACTTGGAAGACTAACAAGTTCTATTTAGCACCATTTTTATGGATGGAGTCCATTTTGTCATACATGGTCACCATTCTATACAGCTGATGAAGCTGGCTGCAGACTGTGAAATAAATAAATGTGCTAAAGCTGGTAGGACAACGTAGCAGACCACAACTTCACTGGACAGTGAGCTGCCAGCGTTCTTCATTGTTTTAGGGAGAAAGGTGTATCCTGTTTTAAACCAAATGCTCTGGAGTTAGAAATAAAATATTGTAAACTAAATCAATCTCATTCAGGGTTGATATTAGTCCCTTTCATTCAGGTTACAATTATATATTCAGCAGAAGTACTGTAAACAAGTTTGAGGGCTTGGACACTTCCACTGCCATGTGTTATTTTTAGTCCTAATGTAGACTTTCACTGCAGAGCCTAATTGAATTTTGCTAATCCAAATTATCTCTGATTGTGACTATGAAAGTGACACTGAACCTCATGTCTCCATAGAATTTAGCCTCCGCTCAGCCTCTATAAAAGAAGTGCCATCTGCCATTCACCTGTTTAATGGACTTGACACAAACTCCTACTGTGCTTATTTTCCAATGTAAGCTTTCTGACTTGTCTGTCTAACCAGCTGTTTGCTGTCAAATATGTTAGTATCCAGGGAGCTCAAAATTTGCTGTTGACACAATGGGGATGCTTTGGTGGTAAGATTATAAAACACAGCTTCCAGTCTAGTGAAAATGGGGTGAGGTAGGGTGGTTGTCAGAAGGATATAATCACATTTGTCTCTCCCTTGAAGATGGTTCATATAAAGGAAATATCAACTGTGTGTAAAATATGCCAGAGATATTTCTATCTACTACTAGAGCAGTACAACAACTGAACCAGTTACCTCAGGATGTAATTGAGTGTTCCAGCACTGGAGGCATTCAGGAGAAGATTGGGCGGCCATCTGTCAGATGTGCTTTGATGTGGATTCCTGTATTGAGCAGGGATTGATGATGGCCTTCTAGGCTCCTTCCAACTCCATTGTTCTATGATTTTATAGCCAGAAATTGGAAAACTCCCAGAATTCTATGCAACTAGCCTGGCTGGAGGTTTCTGCAGTCTGTAGTCCAAAAAGTAACTTTTCCAAGCCATAGCTATATCTCTGTCTGGCAAAAAAAGTAAAGCTACCAAGAATGAATGTTGTATAAGATTCTCGGCCCATTAGAACAGCTATAGATTAAGCCTGGGTCAAAAGAACCACATCCTACCTTTATAACATATAAGAACCAAGGTAGAAGCTCACATGTTCTACTCAGAGGTCAGCTCAGTAGATTAGTCTAAAACCTGACCATGCAGAACAAGCTTGTTCATGGATGATCCATGCTGACTAGAGATGGGCACGGACCTTGGTTTGAAGGTTCATACCGGTTCATACTCATGTCACCGCAGGTACAGCATGTTTTGTTCCCCCACCTCCCCTGCCAACTATCCACTCACCAGTTGGATTATGCTCCTCTCCTCCTCCCCTTTGACTGTTCAGCTACTCCCCAGCAGGAGCACAGGTCTGCCTCCCCTGCCTCCTTGTCTGAGTGAGTGTTCAGACAAAGAGGTGGGGCTGGGAATCCCACTGGCTGAACAGCCAAAGAGGAAGGGGAGATGATCACATGCTGGCTGGTGAGAGGGGGAATCTAGCTGGGGAGGTGGGAAAGGGAACATGCAGCACCTGTGGTGCCATGCATATGAACCAGCATGGACCTCCAAACCAAGATTGGTGCCCATTGCTAATGCTGACAGTGAGGTAGGAAGACAAATACATTTATTATTTAGAAATATACAGTAAACTCAGCTATTTGATAGATACTGGTCGGTTTCTTGATGTATATGTTGCTGTGGGTTTGTTGCTCTAGAACAGTGTTGGTAAACCTATGGCACAGGTGCCAAAGGTGGCACTCGGAGCCTTTTCTGTGGGCACCCAACATGGCCCCTTCACAGCCACCTATATTCAGGTTAAATTGCTGTACTGGCACTTTGCAAAAATTAGTGGGTTTTGAATCGCAGTTTGGGCATTCAGCCACCCTACAGACTGAATGACAGCTACCCTACGGACTAGTGCTCAGAAATGTTGGCTGTGTGTGCCAGAACAGCATAATCTAATGTGTCCTAAAAGGCCTGTCTGTGAAAATCAGGTCACTACACAAAGCCAGCCCCATGCTGATGACTGCTGGGAGGCTCATAGGTGTCCTGTTTGAAGTCTGAGTAACTTCTCATTAAGATAGCCTTCCTACCAGATGATCCCTTTGTGCTTCTAGACTATCTACCCTCTGACTATTCAAGCTGCTAGGCCATGTTGGGACTGCCATGTAGATTCCGAGAGAGAGAATGTTATCAGCCCACCTATTGTGTGAGCCTCTCGGCGCAGTGGTTAAACTGCTGTACTGCAGCTGTAACTGTGCTCATGACCTGGGGAACAATCCCAGGTAGCAGGCTCAGGGTTCAGTCAGCCTTCTATCTTTCTGTGGTTGGTAAAACAAGTACCCAGCTCACAGGGGTGGGGGATGTATAGCATGCCTAAATAAATTGCAAACCGCCAAGAGAGCGCTTTAGGCACTATGGGGCAGTGTATAAGCAAAATACTTTGCTTTTGCTTTATTTCATTCATTATTGTATGATTAAATGACCCTTTAATTTCTGTGACCACAGAGCACTTTATTTACTTTCTCCAACTGGAATCAGCAACTACAGGACAAGTCCTAAAGAGGCAGACACCTGAAGCATTGGAATTCTTCTTCTCTCTATACCAGCCTTCCATCAATAGTGTTTCTCCTGGTTGTTGGAGAACCTTCTGAAACAAGAATGGCTACAAAGTTCTGCAGATGTTGAGAAGTTTTTGCTAGCACAATTCCACTATTAGATTCAACACAAAGCATTTGTCTACAGATGCAAATAGTCAGTACTAGATCCAGAAAAGTATTTTCCAACCAAATAATCACATTCTGCATAGTAAAGGACACATTCAGGTAGGTAGAATATGGGAGCAAATGCCAGTTTTTTCTGGAAATACTCCATCCCTCTTTTACATGGATACAATTACATGCAAAAACTCATGGCGAACAGAACATAAGTTTTTGCATGTGTCATCTTTTGTGTCATATCCTTTAATGGGCTTTAGTATTTCATTTGCTCGTTCATCAGTCTTGCTTGGTGACGCATTATCAGTATCATGTTCCATCTTGATTGTTTCCATTCTATTTGGCTAGGCATTAGTTCTTACAGATCACTGCCTGTTTCCACAGAGGAGTTCATTTCAGTGGCAAGACAGCAAGCGTGCCAGCCGTGTGCTCTGAAGAGCACACCTAGCTACATGACTTTGTCACTTCTTAGGAAAAGAACAAGATGTTTAGAATGGCAGGTTAAAATTTCAACCCCAAGAAAGCAGATGGATCACGGGACCCTACAGGTGGCATGTGGCTCCAGGTAAAAGACCCATTAATGAGATGGGGTATCTTTCATAAAAGGGAAAACAACACTAAAATAGCTGTTGCCCACTCTGTGGTACACTGCTTGTCATTAGTCTCCAGGATGTCAGCGAGCCACAAAATCCATCTAACACTAGCATTATCTAGTCCATTGTTTGGTCTTTGACCAGCTTGGCCACAAAGTATTATGGGATATTTTGCTAAAAGCCTTGTTTCAATCAAGATGCTCTACATCCACAGCATTCTTCTCACCTACATGCTTGTGAGGCCATAAAAATGAGGTAAAATGAGTCTGGCATGAATTGTTTTTGACACATTCATGCTGGGACATATGAATTGCAGTATTATTTTCCAAATGCTCCCATGCTGGCTGCTTAAGGATCTGTTCCGGTGCCTTTCCTGGTACCAATGTAAGTCAGTAGTTGCATGGCTTGTCTTTTCCCCCACTTCTTGAATATGGGGACATTTGCTCAAGGACCTCACATATTCTTTAAGAATTTTCAAAGATCGCAGACAGAGATTCTGAGACTGCATCTGCATATCCCTTTAATAATCTCATGTATAGAGCATCTGGAATTCCTGCAATTTGATTTGCTGTCCCTATATAATTGTTTTGCCTCTATTGGGCAACAACCCTCTCATTTCCTTTTGTATTCCACTAGAATCCAAATGAGAATTTTTCTTTCTTTTTGGTAAAAGACAGAGGCAAAGAAGGTGTCTAGAGATTCTGTCTTCCCTTAGTAACTCTCCTTTCCATGGATAGCTCTTCTTTTTAATGATAGAGAAAGCTCTTATATTCTGTTCATATACCTCCCTGACAGACCAGACTGAAGACTGACTCTGTCTTGTACACCAGGCAGACTCTACCCCAGGCATGTCCAAACTTCAGCCTTCCTTTTGGACCACAACTCCCACAGTCCTTTGCCATTGGCAATCTAAGCTTAGAATTCTGGTAGTTGTGGTCCAAAATATCAGGAGGGCCAAAGTTTGGACATGCCTGCTCTACCCCCTCAGGCACCTTTATTTGGCTGAGGTTTGAGACAACCAGTTCCGACTGGCCAGATTTGAATCTCTCCTTGCCAATCCCTTTCAGCCAAGCATCCAAGGATCTTTGAAATATGGTTATCTTCCTCCACATAGCCAAACCTTACACCCAGACATCGAAGCTAAGAGAAATTGGAGGACTCACGCTTGCAATGCTTCTCCTGTTTTTATTTCCTTTTGGATTGTTCATTGGTGTTTAGCGGTTTACCGTTTCAACAGCACGCATGAGAGTATGCTCATAAAACACTCCTAAAATGTTGCTGAGAACATTTTAAGCCATCATCAGCCAGGTGACCATAAACAGGTCCTTCAGTTTCACCATGTTGACAATACATGCAATGTTCGTTTTGGCAAAAGCAGATCAAGCTTTGTTTGACAGACGCACAAGCCTTGCTGCCTTGAATGCCACTGCCATCTGGGTCTTCCCAGGTGTTCATTCTCTAACTCTCTGTCAAGAACACATCTGTCTGACATCATTATGGAAACAAAAGAAAGCAACAAGAAAAAACATGTTCATGAAAAATTACCCAGTGAATTCTCTTTGATGGGTTTTTCATTTCCGTTTTATCTTTGCTAGCTGGGGGATTCTGGTAGCTGTAATACCCAAAAGTAACTTTTGAAAGCTGTGGGGAACTAAATGAAAGCACCACCTTTTTATTGCAGGACACTGTGGGAAAGGGGAGGATACCTATTTGCAGTTCTTCAGTAAACCCTGAACTTTGAGAAAATCAGTCGGCTGCAGGTGGTGGTGAAAGAACATGTTTTCCTGTCATGTTTCCTGCTGGGCTCCATGGGTGTCAAAAGCCAGCAAGGTCCTAAACAATTTCTTCCTTTTGTCAGATGGCTTTAAATCACACTCAGTACAAGTCCCATTGCTCTCTAGATGCACATGTTAAGTTGGGAGCAATTATGCAGGTGAGCTATCTGAGGAGAAGTGGTTGAAATGATTCCTGGAAATTTCCAAAAAAAGAAGAAAGAAAGCTCGTGTTGGAGCAGAATAGAAGGGCTGATCCAAACCTCTTAGGGTATTTGTACACGACCCCTAAACTCCGCCGCAAATGGCTCCCAGCTCTGGAGCTTAAAATAAGTTCCCCACCAGCCGCGGAGTTTACAGATAATTAAGTGCGACCATGCCCACCTAAGCGCATCCCAACGCACTTTTCAGGTACCTGCTCTCCGGAGGTGAAAATTCCTGATGCGGATATAACGTAGTGACTGCCAGGCTCTCCTTGCTTCTGTTTGTTCTTTTTTTGCCCCCTGAATGCAGTGCCGGGATGGCAGAACAGAGGTGAGCGGCATTCTTTTCTTCCTTTTTTTCTCCCTCCCCTCATGCAGCCAGCAGCCAGGAGTGTGGAGGGGGTGGGAACGCAGGAACAGCGACAAATCCCTAAGATCTCTGGTCCGAATTTAAGTGGCCAGCGGATCTTAGGGGTTGTGTGAAAAGGCTCTTACAGAAGGAAAACTTTAGTGTCTGAAAACAGCAGAAATTATTACCTAGACATTAGAATCTAGATAACCATCTTCCTAACTTCTGGGAAACTCAAATGACACCTACATGCTAGTTGACTCAAAGAAAAATAATATCCTATCCAGAACAGCTTTTATTATTCATTCACTTCCATCATTCAGGTTCTCAATCTGTTGTGCAGCTATAAGATAACTTTCACACCCTACCTGAATGTTAGAAGGATTTTTTCCAGCTTATTCTTTGCTTTCAGTGGAATGTCCACTGTTGACACTGAAATCTGATAAGCTGTTTAGCAACTCAAATGAACTTGACATCTAAAATGAAAAATAATATTTTCTGGTTCTTACAGCACAACCAGCAGTACTTATAATTTTCAGATCTCAAACATTTAAAGTACACATGCGGAAAAGGGAGATAATCCATGTCAAATCGTTTATTTATTTATTAAATGGTTCCCATGGGTTGAAGTAACATAATGCACAATACAGAACATCTCTATTATTAGTAACATCAATATTATATTAAGAAGTAACTCTATGCCATCTACCATATACAAAGTTTTCAAGTGGTATATAGGAGAAAAAAATCTACAATATAAATATGAACTGTAAGTAAAATCAAGACAGCTATAATTAGTGACTATAATATCAAATGGCAGACATCACGAATTATCAACAGCCTAGACTCCTGACGCATAAACTTATGCCATATATTTTTCAGAAATTAGCATTTCTGATTTCAGTTCCTACCCAAGGTCCTTTGGGTCTTTCAGGATCCCTTGCTCATGGGAAAGCTGTTGGAAGATGAGAAATGAAGGGACAGGAAGCATTGAATTGTATTGAATTGCATTTTGACACTGTGGGCTGACATCATGGTCATTTTTGCCCAAGTAATTACACCAAAAGGATTCCAGCCACTGTCTTCTAGCAAAAATCTAGGATAGATTTGTGGGCTTTTTCTGGAGATATGGTTCTTTCATTGTCTGGAAATGAGCCCAGACATTCCAGTGATAGAAAGCAAAGTATGGATTCCCAGCTCACAGTCCAGAGCATGTGTGATTGAGGGAGAGAGAGAAACACAAAGAAAGGTTATCTCTGCCTGTCATCATTTTTTTACCCTTACCCACGCAATACTAAAAATTACCTATAATGCTGGTGATAGAACGCCTATTCCTGTCTCTTCATACATATGGGAGAGAAGAGCTGCCCTGGTGGACCTACAGCCCCCCCCCCCAGGTATCCTATACTCTATTTCCCATCATCCAGGCCACCTGGTCAACGGTGAGGGACAATGGTAAACAACAGTTCATCAACAGATGTTCTTGGACTACAAGATGTTCTTGGACTACAACTTCAAAAAGCTTTCACCACTAGGTATGCTGGCCAGGATTTCTTGGAATTATAATTGATGAACATGTAGAGATCCAAGGTTGGGAACTAATGATCTAGAGCAGGGATGGCGAACCTTTTAGAGACCGAGTGCCTAAACTGCGAACCAAAACCCATTAATTTTTCACAAAGTCCCAATACAGCAATTTAACCTGAATAGAGGTGGCTGTGAAGGGGCGATGTCCGGTGCCCACAAAAAGGGTTTCGAGTACCACCTTTGGCACCCGTGCCATAGGTTCACCATACACTGATCTAGAGGGACATATTTCCCATCCCATCCCTTCTGGCTGCCTTGTTAATGCAGAACAGTACATATCCCTTTGTTCTGCTTTTTTTCTAAAAGGCAGTTCACATTGGTTCCAAAACTAAACAAAAAATATGTAGCCAAGCAGTGTGACACTGTCTGAGACTAATAAAAAGATCAATGGGGGAGAGAGAATGCTTTTTCCTGCTTCATGTAGACACAAGAATAAATAAATTT
This sequence comes from Phrynocephalus versicolor, assembly GCA_023846285.1. NCBI lineage: Eukaryota > Metazoa > Chordata > Lepidosauria > Squamata > Agamidae > Phrynocephalus > Phrynocephalus versicolor. The sequence continues at coordinate 45,887,474 of JAHTLZ010000010.1, forward strand.
GGACAGCAGTAGATTAAGAATGTATTGATTGGTAGTGTAGCTAATTCCAAGTCAATTTTCAGTTCTCATAAAAGGAAAGAAACTTGTAAATTTTACCTGTACAGCTCATTGGGAATATCTCAGTGGAAAATATATTGAATTGCCTTAGAATGTACATAGGGTTTTGTGCAGGAGATTTTACAAATCACAGAAGGGGCAGGTTTGATTTAGCACTTGAAAGTAGCCCTGTGTTGCGTTAGAAACTAACATTTCGATCTTGCATTTTATCAAATTCTACACTCAGCTGATCAAGTTGGCGATCAAAAGGAGAACTGCTAGGCCCCAGCATCAGCTATCTGAGACAGTGGCCTACTTCCATGGACAGCAATACTATGACAATGCCAAAGTGCCAATATCAAGTTGCCAAAATAATGAAAGCTGCATGGAAGCTATGCTGGAGGGGGTGGGTGGGCCTCCCCCTCTGCCAAGAGCATGGGACAATCGTGTGTCCCATGAACAACAAAATTACATGAAATTATTTACATTACAGTACGTTTGCATCCCCCTCCCTAAATAATCAGAGGGCCTCACAAAGTGAACCGTGGGCCTGGGTGGATGCACAGTGGAGTGATTTGGCCTTTCAGTAGCGACACTGCTGATCTGGTGACCTCTCTGGATGTAAAGTTATTCTTTGGATAATCACAAACACATTTGCCAAGTTTTCAAATCCTCCTTTCAGCCAGAACTTGTTGCCATTCTGAATGCTGAAATCAACATGCCAGCCAGGAAAGGAAAAAGTTGTTGCCGGGAGAGCTTGCTGTTCCCATGTCAACAGGACAGGCCTGCCGTGTCACGGGAGGAGACACTTCCTCTCGGGCTTCCATCTGCTGACACCAGAAGGAAAGGGTCGCACGTGTATATTTATACAGCAGATGTGAAAAGAGGGAGGGAGGGAGACAGAGCTGCTGGCCTCTTGCTTGTTAAACAAATAAGGAACAAGGCTTTTAAAAGAGAAATGCATCTGAGGGGCCCTAATTCACATCCGGCACAAGGACAAGATAGGAGGCCTTATCTGGGCTGGCACAATTAGCGTTATTTGCATCATTGCCATAGTGTGCACTCGCACGTGCCCACCCCATTATCTCACATGGCATGCTGTGAGCATGGCAGGGCTACTATAATTCCTCAGTAGATATGATGGGCACTCTATTTGTCACTCTTTGTCACCCTCTGGTGATTTCAGCCCCGGGAAAAAAAAGGTTATCCCTTGCATTCAGATAAGGAAGCTCAGTGTCGTACGTGGTGTTGACATGGCACAATCATAGGCGCAATTCCTTTCCCAAAGAAACAGAAAGAAATGAGCGATGTAAATGGTACCATTTCCCCCAGGATTTAGGTACAGCTGGTGCAACTTCTTCTGTCATCTCGACCAGAAAAAAAATGAAAGAAATGTAACCATGGTGGCAGCTTAGAGGCTGGTGGCAAGAGAAAGGGGCAGAAGCTGTTTTCCAGAACAAGGCATCTCATGGAAGACTTAAAGCAGGGCTGACTAGCAATGCTAAGCAGTAGCAGTGACTGATCCTCCATTTCTCTCCTGAGTTCCCTGACCAGGCTTTTCTGTCAGGTAATGGAGCTATATGTGGCACACAAGGCATCCTTCACAAACATGCTACCATTCACCACAGGGATAGAGGGCATGCGCTCACCAAAAACAATAATTTAATTAATAATATTAAATGGATTCATAAATAAATTTGGAAAAGTGAATTAAGCCACATCTTAATACTGTATCTTTCAGAATAATTCCAATATCAAGGTGTGGCAGACTAATTTGGCAAGTATTGACTTGAAAAAGCTATTGTAATTTCCACTAAGGATGTCAATCTAGCAGCCTCTCGCTCTTGGTGACAAACCAAGAAAAAGAGTCCCTCTTTTCTCCTTGTGATTTCTCCGTGCAATTTTTTTACAGAAAATTTTGTGGGGCCTGTTTTGTTTTGTTTTGTTTGTTCTGGTGGAAGAAATAAGAATAGTCATGGAATTATTACAATATTTGTGCGAAATGGTGACAAAATTTCCCAACAAGGACACTGAACTGCACATAATTTTCCTATTTCCAATCCAGAAGAGTAGGCAAATCCTTAGCCCCTTACCCCCAAAATATATCAAAATGTAAATAAATAAATAAATAAATAAATAACAGAAACAATGAAAATAAAGTCTTATTTCTTGGGGAAACTGAGAAATCTTGCTAGTGTAGGACAAAGACTCAAAAAAAAAACCCTCTGGATATGGTAAGATTTGGAAAAGCAATGAAATGAAAAAAATTCAAATATTCTTCATACCCCTAATTTACAGTTCCTAACACCTATTTTAAAAGGTGACAAAGCTGAAATAACTCCCCTTTCTACATATATTATTTTGTAGGGAATCTAAATAGCATTATCTACAAGTACTTTGGAGCTTGATACTACAGACCCTGGAAAGTTACTTTTCAAAGTTAGTTATAGTTCCAGCCCCCCCCCCACCAAGTTGACATTATAATTAGTTCCTCTTTACTTTCTCAATATTTAAAAACAGCTAAAATGGTTCCGGAGTGCCATAAGATTCTGATCTGTGGCTTAAAAAAAGAAAGAAAAATAACTAGCTGGTTAGGCCACTACATGCCTGTAACTTTAAAAGTAACTAAAACATAGTTATAATTACTCATTTACTAGAGTTGACCTCCTTATAACTATAATCTTGTTATGCCTTAGTCATAGATTATAATAATTTATTCAACTCATAACAACTCATTATTTCACTTATTTCCAGGCTACTCTCACCTTCAATCATAGTTGCAGTCAGAAAATCACTAAATGCTGAAGAAGAAGAAGAAGAAGAAGAAGAAGAAGAAGAAGAAGAAGAAGA
>JAHTLZ010000010.1:45892763-45907904 GCA_023846285.1 Phrynocephalus versicolor
TTATTATTATTATTATTATTATTATTATTATTATTATTATAGGAATACGACTCATGTTGGGTAGAACTTTTCTAGGCTGTGTTGCAGACACTGAAATCACTACAATTTCCTTTTCCCCAAAGGGGGGGGTGTTGCCTACATTGAACATTTATTCAGTTGTTACCTCCTCATTGTTATCACACTCTTCTCCATCATCACTTCTTCCATGTAGACAGCAATGTATCTGAAGAGATGAAAGTATGCATCGTGGGTATACCTGACATGTGAGCAAGAACCTAGGCATTCCAGGGTGCCTGATCATCTTCACATGAGCAAGAGTGTCTATTTTCATACAGGATCTCTTCATGTAAAGAAGGCAGCAACGTATTGTGCAGTCCCTGGCTGAAATTCTTTTTATGCTGCTACACAAAAGCCATAAGTTTTAGAGGGAAAATTGCCTCAAGGGAATAAATTCCCATAGACCTTATATGTTGCACACTGATTAGTGCACCTCACTATGCAACCATTAAGGTCTATGGAGATTTCTTTGCTTGAGAATTTTGCCTCTAAAAGTTAGGTCTTTTGCATAGCAGCGCAACAGAATTTTTGCTCCTGCATCTGAAACAGTGACTTTTAATCTGTGAGAGCTCACATTGAAATACATCTCTTCATCTTAAAGCAATACAATATTTGTGGGGGCTTCTTCTTTTTTCCTATGCTTTTCCCAACATGCTGAGATAGTGCAACACACGACTACTTCTCTGGAAAGCACTCCTTTCTCGAAATGTGGAGGATAACAAGGAAAGTAACCACTGGACAGAGTTATGGATACACTAAAGAATTATTTGTAAAAGACAAGGTAATTGTATAATTATAGACTCAGATGGAAGCCCCCAAAAGGTTAATGCTTTTTAAAGTCTGCATATATTTTAACGCCTCCAGAATTAATTAGCCATTACATAAACATCTATTCACTTTTTCTGCTTTTCTTGTTTTGCAGGTAAGCCAAAGGTTCCCCAATCCCCATTAAATAGCTGCAGCACTAGGTATTCTGAAATATTCAAAGCAGGACACAAATGCTCTGTTTCTTTCTGTTGTTATCTGCCTCATTAATGTCAACATTTTTCATAATTGTTGACCAAAATTCACCTACAACCTTTGTTTTGTAGGTGAAAATTCAGAAAATATATTCGAAGGAAAGTAAGCAACATGGAAATTGGTTGTTCTTGGTAGAAATTCAAATTAGCAACAAGGCTGAAATTGGGAAATTATATTTTAAAAAGGATGCCCTGTCCTGCGGTTCAGTAATAACAGATCATTTTGCAGACTGCACAAGAAATATCCTATAATGCCAATTTGTGATTATTTTGCCTTTGTCTGTACTAACTAAGAAAAACAAGTTATTGACCCCTTTTAAAGAGTTAAAAGCTTCTGCATTTTAGCATGGAACACCTATGCTTTGCATACTGACTTATATATATATATATATATACACACACACTTCCTACACCTCTATAAAGAGTGTGATGGTATCTTTTTATCCTTATGGATGATGCTTATGGCCTGGATGCAATGGATACACAGTATATACCAGTTTTGTTTCTCTAACATTTTAATTCTGAAAATAATCATTTTTTTTCAGTTCATTTATGAAATAAAGCATGAATCTTGCTGAGTTCTTATCAAAATGGAGATCAAGTAACAGTCTCACCCATCTGTACCAACCAAGTTCAGTAGTTACAGCAATGTGTTAGAACAGGGGCATATTACACCTGCTTGCCATGTAGTTATTAACGTTGAGGAGCCTATGGGGGCAGTGGGGAGACACAGCACCCCTAACTCAGCACTTAGAGCTATTGTGGAAAACATCGGGATTCGAGGATTCAAATCCAGGATGATAAACAGCTAAGCACTCAAATTTCTTTGCTTAGGTAGGAAACTTTAAAACCATACTTAGACATGCTTAAATATACAGAGTCCACACAGGATGAAGGGATAATGCTCACCCACCTGTGCTACTTTTGATAACAAAAAACAAGGTATAGAGGAAAGGGAGGCTGCTTTATGCAGACTCCCTCTCAACATGAGCTACCCCCCCCCAAAAAAAATGGATATCTGGCTCATTCGAAGAAAAGACAGCAGCCTCCCCATCTTCAGACTTGTGATTAGATGAATAACAGTGGAAGTGAGGCTAGTGTGCTCCCCCATCACACATGGGCGCAACACACTTTCAGCACCTGTGAAAAGGTCTTGACTTTCTCCCAGATTAGCAATTCTAAAATATCAAATTCTTTCTTTCATGCAGAGTGCATGTGACATTTGGCAAATACTTGTTTTTTAAAAAACATTAACATTCCAAGATATCACTAAAGAATATCCTTAAATTTCACTTTCCTTCTTTTGATTTGTGCCTTCTTTTGTGTGGTTTCTTTATGGTTAAGAGGCAAATTCTCAGGACCCTTGGTTGAAGTGGGGAGTAATAACAAAAGTTCAACCATTTTAAAATGAGAAACATTTATTTCTGAAAAGCTTAAGAAACTACATCCACAGGAATATTCCACTTCTCTTCCTCATACAATGGTGTCTATCAAGAAAGGGTTCATGTCCTTTTAAACACATGCAGGTTCAGCAACAGTAGCAAACCAGTCTAGTACAGTGGTGTGACAATCCCCCTTTCCAGACTGAGTTTTAAGAGGCACCACTGGGTTTATTTCGACATGCCACTGCTGAGCCACTAAATTGTGATGACACCTCCCTTTTACACACTGAATTATGTGATGGAAATGATACTGCTGCTACCTTTTATTCACTTAATAATGCTGCCACCTTTTAAACTCGTCGCCTCAGGAATTGGGACCGACTCAGATGTATAATATAAAATTAATGACGAAGTTTATTGAGAAAATAATAAATATAACGATATCTGAGGATGGTATGTGTTGCCTTTAACATATACTATAATAGATTTAATCAGCTCTACGAGCCTCCCTGTCTTCAATACCTAGTAAACAGTATAGCCCTCACTGCCTGACAGAACTCTCAGAGAACACTGCTCTCTCCCAGCACTCACTCTCAACTTAACTGAACTTCTCTGACTGCCTAGACTCCACCCTTTTTATATCATACCATTCCCCACCCTCCTGCTGGGATTGGCTGATGATTTGTATATTCATCACTCCTGTCTGCAGGGTTTGTCACAAGTGGTACCTTAAGGAATTAATTTGTTCCAAATGAAATTATGTTAAGCAAATTTTCCTTTATACAAATTTCCCATAGGAATGCATTGAAAACAGATTTGCCCCATAGGCAATTCTGTTAAGCAAATTTCCCCTATCTCTGGAATTTTTTATGTTGTACAAATTTTATGTTATAAAAACTGTTTGTTATACAAGGGTCCACTGTATATTGTCCCCTTGTAGTCCTGACATTTCTGATCTTGATGGAATTGACAAGGGCAATGGCATCCTGATGTGTCCAAGTGAGGGTAGCTCATGGTCTCTGATTTTGGCCAATATCTATGGGTCGTATCGTGGGACTTTTCCCATCTCACCCCCTCTGCCCCCTGCTCCATCCTACTCTCTCTCTTTTCCCCTGGCAATCTTTCCTCTCTTATCTTTCGAGTCTACTCCCTCGGGTCTTTTTCACCCCACTATGATGGTTTGACCAGTTGCATTTCTCTCTTATGCCTTTCTACCTACTCTGGAGAAAGCATTATTTCCCCCATTTTTTTCTAGTCCATGGGTCTTCCATCCAAATCCACTCCCATCCTGGAGGCAGCCCTTTTCGAACCTGCCTCATCTCAGCTTCAACCACCTCCATTAAACCCCCCTATCCTTTTTACTCCTCCCCACCTCCTCCTCTCCCGCCTTTCCCCCTATACAGTGGTACCTTGTATAAAGGAATTAATTCATTCCAAATAATTTATACAAATTTCCCATAAGGATGCATTGAAAACAGAGTAATCCCTAATTGCAACCATTTTTATGTTGAATGGATTCGCCCCATAGACAATTCTCCCCTATCTCTGGATTTTTTTAATGTTATACACATTTTATGTTATACAAACTGTTTGTTATACGAGGGTCCACTGTACTTGTTTCTTCCTTTTCCTTAACCCTTGGTTGCCCTTTCTTCACTAACAGCTGTTTCCTTTCTTCTCTCTGTGCTTGACTGTTCCATCTCCTTCCTTGATGTCTGCTGGACTGTTCTCTCCCTTTTCCTTTCCTCACCCTCCACTTCTTTCCTGCCTCCCTGTGGAAAGGGACGGCAGTCTTGCTGAAAGGGTGTCCACCCTATCAGCCCCCTCACACTTATTGAATATTAACAACCATGATTTTAGGCTACTGCTGCAGCAGTGCTCAATGTTTAAACTTACATCCTACTGCATTCCAGTTGCCTGTTTTTCATGCAGCTGATGATGATTCTCACAGAACTGGTGTAACAGGCACAGGTCAAAATGGTGCCTAAACTTTTTAATGTTGTTTTTTTACTTTTCTGCGTGTGTTCTGTGCCATCAAGTCAGAACCAATTTATACCATCTTAATGTGGCTTTCACAGTAATGACATTGAAGGAGTGGATTTACAAGTTCTACTCTCCCAGGGAGTTTCCATGGCCTAGTGGGGATTTGAGCCTTGTTTTTGAGAATCCTAGTCCATCACTCTACCCACTAGATCTTATGTATAATTGACCTAGCAGAGGTTTATCAGATGGCTAATAAAACAGTCACTACAAGCAAAGTGCCGTGTAATTTTTTTTTAATTGCAGTCACAGGTTCCCCCAGAATTATCACCATAAGTCAGAATTGCCTTGCTGGAACATGACAGTGATGACGACGACAATGATGATGATGATTTAAAAAGTAAAACACAGAATCAAAAGCAAACACACAAACACTAACCAGAACATAAAGCATATTACAGCATTCCAAGTGGTGGAGAAGAAAGTATTCAGCCTTTGCCAAAAAGACTGCAAAGATGGTACCAGGTGAAGCTTTCCTGCAAGGTTGTTTCATGACCAGGATGCCACTACAGGAAAAGCTCTCTATACGGTGGTCACCCTCCCTACTTCTTTAGTTGGGACTTTCCCAGCAGAGCTTCTTAAAGTTCAAGTATGTGTGTATGTGGGGATATAATCTTTCAGGTCCCAAATGGTTAAGATTTACAAAGCTTAAAATCAGCCATTTAAAGTGAGCCTGAAAATAATCTGTTACCCAGTGCAGTTAATAATGCAGGGGTTTAAATATATGGTGTGGTAGATAAAGTGATGGAGTACTGTATGACTAAGGGTTCAAATCCCCTCCTGGCCATGGAATTTCACGGGGGTGGAGGGTGGGGTGGCCAAGTAAAACCACTCCTTAAATATCTCATTGACCCCCAAAGCCTTATTAGGGCCACTATATCTCAATTCTAACTTAATGTGACAAAATAACTTTTAAATAAGAGGTATATTTTCTGATACCCAGTTTGATGTAATGGATAAGAGCGATGGAGACCTTGGTTCAAATGCCTATTCAAACATGGAAACTTAATGGTGTAGAACTGGTAAAACTACTCTTTGGATATCTCACTTACTTTACAAGTCCTATTGGGGTGACTAACTTGGCTCCAAATTGATAGCACAAAACATAAATGATAATCTTTCAGCCTTATTTGGACCAACTGTCCTGTTTCCAAAGATGGCCTCACTGTAACAATGAGTTGCAGGAATGCCCTGTAACAGTGCAAGAGGAAGCTAAGCTACCAAAGCATGAGTAATTAAGGCTAAACTCTCTCCAACCAAGAAAAGTCATAGCTTGTGGATCAGCCAATGATGACAAAAAACACATTGAGCCTCAGGGCTCATCTGAACCTCTCAGTAATAGAGTTGGGTCAGTAAACACTCCAAGACTATATGAACCTGATCTTTCACAAGATTGTAACATGGTCTAGAACAGGCTGAAGACTACTCAAACACCAGCAGTATTACATGTTAGTTGCCTACTTGGTTATTTGCTGCCATCTTGCTTCCCTTCATGGGCTGTGTTTTTGTGTGTGTGTGTGTTTTTATATGGTTTACTTATATGGATTTATATTTATTGCCTTAACATATTGTTTATTCTATGCTGTTTACCACCCGAGTTCCTTTTGGAAATTCGGGCAGTCTATAAATGTAAATAAATAAATAAATAAATAAATAAATAAATAAATAAATAAATAAATAAATAAATAAATGTCTTCTCTGGGCTGATTCTCAGTAAGTTCGCTATTACATCCCACATGTAATGATCCTTTAATGATCCTCCTTTGACCCACCGGCATATCACCTCACTGGCAAATAGCAGAAGGTTCCCCAGTTGAACACAACATTCCATCTAAGGGACCTGGTAGGTAAAGATGAGGGAAAACTGCTGTAAGTAAGAGCAAAGAACTGGGTTACAAATATTGTGAATAAGGTAGCTTTCTAAGGGCGCTTTTACACAACCTCTAAAATCCGCTGGCAACTTAAATTCAGACCAGAGATCGTAGGGGTTTGTTCTGCTTCCTGTGTTCCCATCCTTCCGCACTCCATTGCTCCTGTCTGCGTGAGGGGAGGGAGAAAAAAAAGGAGAAAAGAATGCAGGCTCACCTCCGCTCACCTTCGTCTGCCAGTTAGAGCAGCCCCGTAAGGATTCCAGACTGTTAAATGGGCGACGGGGACAAAAAAAAACCAAACAGAAGGCGAAGAGAGCCGGCATCCACAGCTTTATAATCCGCATCAGAAATTTTTTTACCTCCGGAGACCAGGTACTTGTGAAATGTGCTGGGGTGCGCTTAGTTGGGCGTGGTCGTATTTAATTTTTTTTCTTTTCTTTTTTTTATTTTATTTTATTATATACAAGGGGGGCATGGGGGAGGTTGAGTGGAAGCAATTGGGTTAAATACAAGTTAATACATAGGTTGAAGCTTACCATCATCTCTTTGTCTAACCCACCATTACAGTAGTTCATCAGATTGTCCTTAGTGATCCAAAGAAAATTAATAGCAGATCGTATTTCGGATCTTTTAGATATATCCTAAAAATCAAAGCCACAAACCAACAAATTATCATTTCCTTTTTTTAGCACAAAATCTAATAGAGGTTTCCAGACACTCTTGAACTTGTTCATTGATCCATCTTCAATTAGAGCTGTCAGTTTTGCCATTTCTGCCAGTTCCAATACCTTAATTAACCAGTCTTCTACTGAGGGTAATTTATCCATCTTCCAATATTGTGCATAGAGAAGCCTGGCAGCTGTCGTAAGATATCTGATAAGGATCACTATGTTCTTTTCTATCTGATTGTCTATCAAGCCTAGTAAAAACAGCTCTGGTTTAAAGTGGATATTGGAATTCAGTATCTCATGCATTACAGAATAAATTTGTTTCCAAAATTTAACTGCCAGTCCACATGTCCACCACATGTGGTAAAAAGTACCTTCCTTCTCTTGGCATTTCCAACACCTGTTGGAGATTCCCTTGTACATCTTGGACAATTTGTCTGGCGTTAAATACCACCTATACATCATTTTGTAAAAATTTTCTTTCAAATTATAACTCCTTGTGAATTTCAGTCCATACTTCCACATTCCCTCCCACTGTTCTATTTGAATATTGTGCCCAAAATTTTTGGCCCACTTGATCATACACTCTTTAACCTGTTCATCTTCAGTGTCGAATTTCAATAACATTTTATATATTCTTGAGATCATATGGTCCTTATTGGCACAGAGTTCCATCTCAAAAGTAGATTTTCCCTGTTCAAATTCAAATACTTGTTTATCTATTTTGAATCTTTCTGATAATTGCAAGTATGAGAACCATTGACAGACAAAACCTTCCTGGTTCAGTTCCTCTCTGGATTTCATCTTATATTCCCCTTGGCTCCGTTTTAAAATATCTTTGTATGTTAACCAGCTATCTCTCTGCGATGTTTCTGACTTAAACAAAGCCTCCTGAGGTGATACCCAGAGCGGCAGTTTGGATGCCAATCTTGGTTTGTAAGTGTTCCAGATTCTTAAAATGGATTGCCGAATATAATGGTTGTTGAATTCTGCATTTGCTTTGGCTTTGTTATACCAAAGATACCCGTGCCAACCAAATCTCAAGTCATGCCCTTCTAGGTTTAACAATCTTTTATTCCCCAACATTATCCAATCTTTGAGCCAAATTAAACAACTAGCAGCATAATACGTTTTTAAATTTGGAAGTCCCAATCCTCCTCTCTCTTTAGCATCTATCAAACATTTATGTTTTATCCGAGGTCTCTTCCTTTGCCATATAAAGTTTGCTATGTCTTTTTGCCAGTGTTTAAGAGGAGTTTCTGACTTCAATATTGGGATTGTCTGGAATAAAAAAAGCATTCTTGGAAGGATATTCATCTTTATTGTGGAGATTCTTCCTAGTAAGGAAAGTTGAAGGTTTTCCCACTTTTCTAAGTCTTTTTTAATTTCATTCCAGACCTTTAAATAGTTATTTTCAAAAAGCATAGAGTTTTTATTGGTTAGAGTGATCCCTAAATATTTCACTTTTTTCTCTATTTTAAATCCTGTTTTCTCAATAAGCTGTGATTGAATTTCTGCAGGTATATTCTTTACTATCATTTTAGTTTTTCCCCTGTTTATTTTGAAACCTGCTAAGGACCCAAATTCTTTTATTTTAGACATTAACACTTCTATACCTTTTAAAGGGTCTTCCAAAGTCAAGACTAAATCATCTGCAAATGATCTTAATTTATATCTTTCTTTCTTAATTCTTACTCCTCCTATTTGTTCGTCTTTTCTTATATCTCTATTTAGTACTTCCAGTATTAAGATAAATAACAGAGGTGACAGCGGGCAACCTTGCCTTACCCCCTTTTGCATATTGCAGGGTTTGGTCAAATGATCATTGACTATAATGTAAGCCTTTTGGGAATTATATATTGAACTCACCCAGTTTATAAAATTATCTCCAAACCTCATTTCTTGTAGTGTCTTTATCATAAAGGACCAGTTCAAATTATCGAAAGCCTTCTCTGCATCTAAGAAGATCATGGCCATCTGTTTTTCATTATGTTTCTCAAAATACTCAATGATGTTCAACACATTTCTAACATTATCTTTTAATTGCCTTTTAGGTAGGAACCCGCATTGATCTTCGTGGATAAGATCTTTAAGAACCAATTTCAATCTTTGAGCCAAGATATTTGCAAATATTTTATAATCATTGTTTAACAGCGAAATTGGCCTATAATTTTCAATTAGATTTAGATTCTTATCCTCTTTTGGAATTAATGTTATATTTGCCTCCTTCCAGGATTCTGGTAATTTTCCTTCTTTTAAGATTGAATTCATTGTTGTTTGCAGTGGTATTAGCAGTTCTGTTTCAAACAATTTATAAAAGATAATAGGCAAACCATCAGGGCCAGGGGCTTTACCTGTTTTGGCCATCTTAATTGCTTCTACAACTTCTCTTACTATGATTGGTCCATTCAATGTGGACCTTTGCTCTTCAGAAAGTCTGGGTAGCTCTTGTCTCCTAATATAATCATCTATCACCCCTAGGGGGGTGTCCAATTTCTTATAGAGATGAGAATAGTAGCTATGTATTACATTTTGGATTCCTCTTTTATCAGTAATCATTCGATCTTGTGCCTGTAGTTGGGAAATCCATCTCTTTTCCCTCTCTTTTCTCAGTTTGTGGGCCAGCCATCTACCTGGCTTATTTGCATGTTCAAAGTACCTCTGTTTCGCATATTTAAGCTTCTTAACCATTTCTGAAACTGTCAGCATTGAAAGCTGTTGTTGTAGTATTTTTAATTCATGTAATATTTTTTATCAGCACCTGAATTCTTTAGTTCGTCCTCTTTACTTCTGATTTTGCACTCTAACTGATGAGTCTTTTTTAGTCTCTTTTTTTTCAATATTGACCCCGCCCTGATGAATTCTCCCCTTATAAATGCCTTTCCTGCGTCCCAAACAACTCTTGTATCTGTATCTTTACCCAAGTTTAAATTAAAAAACTCTCTTATTTTCTTTTTACATTCCTTGAGAGTGGTTTCATCTTGTAAAAGCCACTCGTTTAGTCTCCATCTGAACATATGTGTTTTTCCTTTTACATTAACTGATATTGGGTTATGATCAGAAAAGGATCTTGGCAATATCTCTGCCTTTACAACTTTAGTAGCCAGATCTCCTGTTACCCAAAACATATCTAATCTGGAAAAGGATTTATGTCTTTCTGAGAAGAATGTGTATTCTCTGGAATTCCCATTTTTTGTCTCCAAATATCAACCAGTCCTAGTTCCTCAGTTAAATCAAAACATGCATTTGGTAGTTTCCCTTGTGTGTCTTTAATCCCTTTATCTGACTGCCTGTCTAATGTGGGATTGACTACACCATTCCAATCACCCACTAAAAGCAAACTAGAATAGGAAAAATCCAATAATGTATCCAACAAGTACTTAAAGAAGGACGCTTTCCCTTCATTTGGTACATATAACCCCAGTACGAGTGTTTTAATTCCATTGAATTCTACCTCTACCCCCACAAATCTCCCTTGTTCATCTGAGATTATTAATTTTGGATTTAATTTGTCTTTAATGTACAACACAACACCATTTCTTTTTTTATCACTTGCCGAAATAAACTCTTGACCCAGTGCCTTTTGGGTTAAGAATTTCCTGTCCTTATTCGTAATGTGCGTCTCCTGCAATGTGATGATATCCCAATATTGTTTTCTCAGATAATGGAAAATGCGACGCCTCTTCACTGGTGAGTTACATCCATTAATATTCCACGACAAACATTTGAAATGCATTATATTTCAGTGGTTGAAAAGTCCAGACTGGAACCTCCCTTCAGTGGCTCCACTTTTTCCAGAAATTTCTGAGCATCCTCAACTGTAGTTATTCTGTAATTCCTCCTTTGGTAATTCAGGTTAAGTCCATACAAGTTCTCCCACTTGAAAGATATGTTGTTTTCTTTCAATTTTTGAACAAAGAAGGTAAAATCCTTTCTCCTCTGAAGTATTCTATGTGGGATTTCTTTTAACACAATCACATCCTTGTTATCAATCTTAAACTTATTCTTGGAATGCAGCTGTAAAATTCTGTCCCTTGTGTTTTTCTTCACAAAAAAATTAGTATATCCCTTGATACTTTATTCTGAGTAGCAAATCTGGAGTTAACTCTGATGACTTTGTCAATTTCACTATCTAAGAGTTGTCTATCTTCTTGCAAGAATTTTGAAAGTTCAATCACCATTTTTTCTCGGATATGTTCTTTTGAAGTCTCTTGAATTGACCTAAACCTCAGAATGTGTTCTTTAGCTTTTAATTCCAAAAAATCAAGTTGGTCAGCCTGACTCATCAGTTGCTTATCCAAATCACCCACTTTGACTCCCAAAGCATCTGTCTTAGCTTTCACACTAGAAGACTGGTCCCTGAGTTGATTAATAGACAGTCGGAGGTTTTTTATGTCTCCAGTTATCTCATTCGCAAAATTACTCAGTTGGTCTTGTAAGCTCTGAAATCTGGCTTCCATCCTCTTCTCAAAATTATTCAGAAGCACTTCCATATCCACTTGTACCACCTGAGCAGGTGATTTGGGTGGGTCAGGTGCTTTCCCCCGGGCTCGTGAAGCCATTGTTGAGAAGAAGTTGAATTTAGCAGAAAGGAAAAAGACCACTAAATGTCACTAGAATGTCTCTAGGAGCTCAATTTAACTCTAAGTTGGAGACCTCTAAAGTTGCAGTTAGGTTTCAAATTCCCCCAAGAGCAAATGCAATCTTCAAGAAACCACCTTAAGAGTTGAGGTGCTACTCCACCTTAAAAATTGACGTGTTACACCAGTGTGTTTCTTATCTTCTCTCCAAGCCGGAGGTTGCTAAACAGTCCCGGGAAAGTTAGAGAACACTGGCTTACCGGTGGGTTTTATATTCTCTTGCTTCAGATTCGTCTGTTTACCAAACAGTTCTTTTTTCTTGTATTTAATTTTTTTAAAAAGTCCGCAGCTGGTGGGAAAACAATTTTAAGCTCCGCATCTGGGACAGCATTATGCCACAGCAGCATACAAAACATTCAGACTACATGGAAATAGGCTCCACAAGCTGTTTCATAACATAAGACCAATGATAAGAGTATTCAAAAAATTTGCCTTTGTTCAGGCTATGCTGGAAAGATGAGCTTTGTGTCAAGACTAGAGATGTAGAATTTCCAGAATTTTTGAAGCTCGGGAAAAAAACATTTTTCTTTTTTTGAAATTAAAAAATGGTTTTTCCAGGGTTTTTTACATGGAAAAAAAACCCTGGAAAAATGCTACATTAGCACTCCCCACCCCCTATAAAAATAAAATAAATACCTCATTCTCATGAAAGGAATTGAAGAGGGGGGGATGCATAGAAGGAAGTGGGACTAAGTTTCAACAAATGGGCATGAAATTTAATCAGAACCTTTTTGTTGCTTTGTATTTTCTTCCAGTGCTTTGAGGCCCAGTGAAGAGGACAGAACAGAACCAAACACACCCACCCACATGCAAAAACAAAAGTGAATCCTTTTTTCTTTTTCTTGTGGCAATAGCAGCACCTCCTAAAGTAAGAAATACATCTTGTTCTTGCATTGAAGAGTTCAGTTTGTAACCTAGGACGTGCTTGTCCTCAGTGCCCAGAAATTAGAATAATCTGATACTATGTATATTTTTAGAAATTATTTGGAAAATATTAGAACACCCTTTCTTAAAATAGTTTATTTATCATGTTAAAATAAAACATTCCAAAATGTTTTCCCCTATTTTTCAGGGGAAAAACCCAAAAGGCTTCCGGGGCGGTAAAAAGCAGGGAAAAAATTTTCTGAATTTTTCTGGTTTTTTTCCAGGCCTCCACATCTCTAGTCAACACACAACACAGTTCCAAATTTCACTTCATTATTTAACATAGTCACACTAGCACATCAAGACAGAGGATGTTGGGGCGGTGTGGTTCACTTAAAAGGTTCTTATATTTGATGCAATCTATTGACCACTTGGGCGATCCTTCCATTTATATGGATCAACATTTTTTTCAGCCATGAGAAGGATCCAGACAGGTCTTTTAATTTCCCCAGTTTGCCTTCCTTTGGATTAATGATACTCCCCTTCCCAGCTCCTTCTATGTTGGGAAGTAATGTTCCCGATATGGAATCATTCTTACATGTGAATTTACATCCGTTTTGCAAATAATTGTTCAGGTTTTTGATGTTCTATACTCTTACATATATATACATACTCTCATCTTTCAGTGTTATTTCTCTATAGAAATGTTGCTGCTAAGTGTAGCAGTCTGAAAATTAAACTACAATGTTTAGTGATAATGGATTGCACTGTTGTGTTTTAGATGGGTTTTCATCGGTGTTTGTTAGAACCATGGCAGCTCTATATGTATAACATAGCAAAACAGCAATGCAGCTACCTTGCATGGTATACATAATACCATCAATGTATCTTGTTTATCTAGAATAGTGATGCATCAATAAGAAAATATATTTTGAAAAATTTAAAATGGTAGAGTAAATGAAAATAGAAGGGGGGGGTTCTCCGCCATCCCTTTCAATGCTACAACCCACCAAGTATGTCACAGGGCTGGTGCCTCAGATAACACAGCCTACAGCTCTGTTTTGGTATGGACTAACCATCTGCACAGGCTACAGAACAATCTAATTAGGAGTGCTCTAAATCACGCCAGAAATTATGGCCCTACTGCCATACCAAAATGGTCTAAACAACTCCAAACAGCTCTAAAAAGAGATAGGGATGGATTGCTCTGACACTATAAAACAAGAAAAAGAAAAAGCAATCTAAACAGTGTGATACAGTGGTTCTCAACCTGTGGGCCCCCAGATGTTCCTGGACTGCAACTCCCAGAAACCCCTTCCAGGACAGCGAGAGGTGGAGGCTTCTGGGAGTTGTAGTCCAGGAACATCTGGGGTCCCACAGATTGAGAGCCACTGGTGTGCTATTCTGATATTCTGCCAGTGCGGATGTGCCCTACATCCCAACAAGAGTAGGCACGTTGAATTGGCAAGGATTTAGTGAGTGAATTCTTCTGTACTGTAACTTCCACTGATTCTGTGAGCCTATGCTAACTGTGACTTGCCACACTGATGGGATTTCAGCCAGAGTGTAGCAAAGAAACAGCCTCAAGCCAAAGCATTTTTGTTTTTATAGGAATTTGAAGGAGAATTACACAGCCATTTACTGCTCAGGAGGTCTTGTTATCTTACAGTCTTTCTGCACTCCACAGAAAGAAGTGTGTTTGTTTTTCATGCAGTGCTTATGTATCTAAGAATCTGGCAAGTTGTTTCAAAGCATTGTAATAGGCCTTAGAACAATACATACACACTGTGTAATACACAAACCGCTTCTCCCCCGCACCCCAAACACCAAAGTAGTCTCCTATGTTAAATGCTTGACAGAATCCATGAGGCATTCTAGGCATTCTGCAGTATGAGTGAAAAAAGGCTCACTGTTCATGCTGAAAGCTACGATTTTTGTCAAGGCTAAAAATATTACACTTAGCACAGCATTTGTGTCTTTTCCCCTCAGTCTTAGAGTTCTATATGAAAAGAAAAGTACAGTACAATTCATGTCATTTAGCAAATTCTTCATTTGTAAGTAACACCAAAATGGTTTAGTATTTTCCTGGCTCATGTTTCTTCTCCTTCACTTCTACACAACAAACCGGGGTCTAGATTCACTTTAAATTGTAAACGTAGGATTCCACCACCACCCCTTGTTTTATCACCTTTGACACAGCCTATATCCTCTTCATGCTTCACCAGATCATTTGGATATCCCATCCCAAACCAGGTCCTTTCGGGTATAATCCTAAAACCAGCAATCAAAGACAAAGGCAATGATCTGTTAAAAAAAATCATAGTGACTGGATGTTGCAGTGTTAGGATCTGAGTTAAAGCAATGACCCATAATGAAAGCTGGGAATCTATTTCATCAGCTTGAGTTATCTTTGTTTCACTTCAGACTATGTTAGAGCATATAGCTCTTGTTGGGTGGATCTATGTGAGGACTACCATGTCTCTGTGTGTTTCTCCTCCCAGCCAAACAAGATAAACAAAAACAAATGAAAATGTTTTAGATCAGCCATTCTGAATTATTATTATTATTATTATTATTATTATTATTATTATTATTATTAT
>JAHTLZ010000010.1:45907914-45924723 GCA_023846285.1 Phrynocephalus versicolor
ATTATTATTATTATTATTATTATTATTATTATTATTATTATTATTATTATTATTATTATTATTATTATTATTATTATTATTATTCGCCATGGCTGTAAACACAATATGAAAGAAACACAGACTGAATCAGGATTGTATAAGCTGCATAACAAACCTTACAATGTGGAGTGGAGAATTGTTTCCAGTCTGTGGCTTCCTTCAAATGTGCCAGGGGTCCCCAGGGGCCCATATGCCCCACCTCACCCCCACCGAGAAGGCTGTACTAGATGGCTGTCAGTCTTTTGTCTACAGGGACGAAGAAGGATGAATGATCACAAATGGCTCCTGGCTGTAGGCAGGGAGGGCATACCTCCCCAACAAAATTTGGCTGAGCCACCCCACAATTGATCCTGCATTGCCTGTGATTGGAGTGAGTACCCCATGCTGATTCAACAAGGTTACAGCTTCCATCTTGAGAATTTCCTTCACTCAGATTCTGATCCTGCAGTATCTACCGAGAATCATTTCTCCCTCCATGCCCTCCAACTCTTCAACATCTAGCCTGAAAAAGCATCCTACTGGACCTGAAAGCTTATCAGTTTTTAATTTTGTAGTGGCCCGCTAAAGGTATTGCCAGTCTTGTTTTTCAATTTTCTGCAAGGATCATGTGGTTCTTACACTCATTCTTCCCTCAAAGGAAATGCAGGGACAAAACATCTGGAGGACATTGGGCCAAGAGAGACTTGCTAAAGCATTAATCACCTAAGAGCTTTCAGTACTAATTGTGGGAACTCCTCCCAGCAAGTGGTTTTGGTATGAAATCAAAACAAAGCACGCCTCTATTTAATTTTGGCTTTTTAAGGAATAGTGAACTTGAGATATTTTCAAAGTATAAGAACTAGGTCCAAAATTGGGAGATGATTTTAAGACATGTATGTAACTATGTTAATTTCACAGATTATGAGGAGGAATGTGTGTTCTAGTTTGTGGAACAAATATCACACACTAGAAGAATCATCTAAAGAGTAAGCCTATACATAGACCTCAACAACATAAGACTAACAGAACATCACAATAGTAAAAGAAAAATCTTTAATACAAAAGAATTTTGTATTTTGATTTATTGTGTCAATACAGAGCTAGCAGCTTTCCCCTTTTTTGCATGTTGCTTAAATCTTTTCAGCATCTGTCTAAACAAGGTGATAAGAACAATTGGTACAACAGATGTGCTGCAACTGCTGTCTTGCTTTATTGTAACATTTCATTTTTTTAATTCATTCAAGCACAGCAACTAAAAATTGTCACTGCAGCAGGCTTTGTATTAAGTAGATCTAAATAGGTTTAATACAGTAGAAATAATTCCCTCTTAACATCTTGTGTTTTTTGTTTGTGTTTGTTTTAGTAATGAAGCTCAATTCCAACAGAGACTGGATCATCAATAGTTAAATTATAATAAAGCTTTTTAGTTGCTTTTTAAAAATAGTTGTGTTGGTATTTTAAAATCATTTAGGCTACTTTACTGGAGTTTTTAAAAGTTTAATGCCATTCTTCTATCATAGAAAAAAACTCATAGAGTGAAATTGGAATGGGCCTACAGGGCCATCAAGTCCAACCCCCTGTTCCACGCAGGAATACAAACAAAACAATTTTTGCCAGGTGGTTGTCTAAGTTTCTCTTGAATGGCTCCAGTGCTGGAGCACTTGCCACCTCTTGAGGGAATTGGTTCCACTGCTCCTAAGGTGTTGGGCTTGGTTACGAAAATGTAATGAATAAGTAATGAATACAACTTGCTGTTGTGATGACCCGTGGATTAACAATAAAAGCTTGATAAGGTACAACTAGTGAGACCAAAGTTACTTACCTATAAAAAGAGTTACTTCTCAAACAGGAGTGAATTACACCGAACACTTAGAGTGAGTAACAGGAACTAATTACTTTTTTTTAAAGTACATTTCCAAGCTCTTCCTTGATCAGACCTTGATCAGTGCTGATACAGCAGTGAAAGTTCTAAAGAAAATGAAAGAATTTCAATTTGTGAAAGATATCAACATAATAATTCATGTGAACGGATGCAAAATTGACCCTGTATTAAATTTAAGAAAAGAAAACCTAATGATAACAGAATCTTTTCTAAACTCTGGAACTGACTATATAGGGTTACATAAATTTGAAATGAATTAATTTTTTTCTGTGGATCATAGATAATATAGATGGCTTCAAATTAAAGAACATAGAGGACTGAGGAGAACAAGAGTAAAATCAAGAGTATCTTTCAAGAACAAACTCCTTCCCAAATCACGGTTAGCTTGCAAGTTCTTCTTTCTGCTTGTCCTGAATGACTTTCTCTTGTTGTTGCTTCTCCATTAACAGAAGCTGAACATCATCATGGCTACCTCAACTTTGGATGTCTAGATGATGTTGTGTTGCATCCAAACCAGTCTTCAAGGTTCTTCGGCTGCCAAAATCCTTTCTCAAATTACTAATTTTGTTTATTTCTTTGCTCCATTTATTTACCACCAAGGCCTTCATACATAGTGTCCCCTGTGTGACCACAATAACATTGCAAATTAGGTGAGGCTGAGAGAAAGTCGCTGATCATAAATCACCCAGTGGGACTCATGCTGACTTTAATCCAGATCCTTAACTGCCTAGAATATGCCCTAAGCACATCTGATCTCACCTGATCTCGGAAGCTAAGCAGGGTCGGGTCTGGCTAGTACTTGGATGGGTGACCACCAGGGAATACCGGGTGCTGTAGGCGTCTGGAGTAGGAACTGGCAAGCCACTCCACTATTTCTGCCAAGAAAACTCGATGGACATGGGGTCACAAAGAGTCAGTCACGACTGTAACAACAACAACAACAACAACAACAACAACAACAACAACAACAACAACAACAACAACAACAACAACAACAACAACAACAACAACAACAACAACAACCTTAGTTCAGCTCTCTAACCATTACGCCTTCCTACTCCACAAAGAACTCTAACTTATCTTCTTGTAGTCCCACTAACCTCATTGATCTAGTGACATAGCAGCAATGCTGGTGATATAAATGGATCACTGAAGCATCACTGCTTACTTTTAACCACAACAAGCATTTATTAATGTACAGTGATAATAGCTTCTCTGCTCATTTAACCAGTTTATGTATCTGTTCTGTAATACAAACCAACTGGGCTGTACAACCAACTGTAGTAGAGGAGTCTGGAAGAAACTGGTTATAATCACAGCAGGATCTGAAAAGCCGCTAGCCTCCTCCTTTCAATGAAAACTTCAAATTCAGTTCTTAGAGCCCTACTGCCATCTATGGACAGGCAGCTTAAGAATACAAACACTGGACATGTAAATGATGTCACCATATTTCATTAGTTTAAAGCTAAAATATGTGTCTGCAACAACAGATGTTGGCTTTGAATCACTCCTGTTCTATGCAGCCAAGGCTGAATACTATCCTTTTTATCACGTAGGCCTATTTGATCTTTAAGGACATTATAGAAGACACTCCTAGTAATGCCACATTTCCTTAATTCCACCTGTCCAATGCAGCATTGTGACATCCACTGTGTGGAATTCCTTCTGATGCAAATATGACAAAGTACCGTATATACTTGAATATAAGTCGACTTTTTCAGCCATAATTTTGGGCTGAAAAAAGGGGCCCTTGACTTATACTTGGGTGAATACAGTAGGTTGATTTGGGGGGGGGGGGTGTAAGGAGAAGCTGCAGGTTTTTAACCCTTTTTTCTCTCCCAAAGCAAGTGCCGATATCCGACATTGGTGCTTGCTTCGGGAGAAAAACACGTTTTTAAAACCTGCCGCTTCTCCCCACCCCACCCCACCCTCATCAGGTGTGTAGAGGGAGAAGTGGAGGGTTTTTAAAACTTTTTTTCCTCTCCCGAAGCAAGCACCAATGTCTACCATTGGCATTTGCTTTGGAATAGAGAATTTTTTTAAAAAAAAACCACCACTTCTCTCCCCCCCCCATCAGAAGAGGAGGAGGAGAAAGGGAAGGGGAACCACAGCGGTGGCGGCAATAGCAGCCTTCATTGCCAGTACCAGCTTGGGGAAGGCAGCGGAGGGAAATATTGACTCAGGTTATACTTGAGTCAGTCAATTTTCCCACTTTTGAAAGGCAAAATAAAGGCCTTGACTTATATTCAGGCCAACTTATACTCGAGTATATATGGTATCTACAATTGTTAGTTTAACGAGCACATTGCAGACATATCTGCTAATGTTTTGCCTAACACCTGAGCTGGGCTCAGGGTTTTGAATCAGATAATAGCTTCAGGTCTTTGTTTTGAAAATGCTTTGAAAACCAAGTCAAGGTTAGCTTTAATGCAGTGCAATGTTAAAAAAATTAAAATCAGTAGGCATTGGCATATCATTAGGTGAAGGTATGATGCTCCACTTTTCAAGGCATGCTCAGAACCTGGAAAGTTATTTCCCCCGCTCCTTAATTCATGCCTATTATTTATTAGAATGTTTATGGGGTGCTGTTTTCTCAAAGGCATTTTATTGTCATTACTTAATTGTCAGCAAAGTAAACACAGCACTACATGAGACATGACTTCTTTTTTATTGCATTCCCATTTCTCGGAGGAAGGGGACCTTTCTAAGATTGCTAAGAAACTGGCATAAAACCTAAAAGATTCCACATGCATGTGTTGCGTCGTTACACTCGTGACCGACTCTTCGTGACCCCATGTCCATGGAGTTTTCTTGGCAGGAATACTGGAGTGGTTTGCCAGTTCCTACTCCAGGCGCCTACAGCACCTGGTATTCCCTGGTGGTCTCCCATCCAAGTACTAACCAGGGCCGACCCTGCTTAGCTTCCAAAATCGGATGTGCTTAGGCCATCTAGGCAGCTAAAAGATTCCACATAAACTCCTTCTAAAAGAGTCCTGAAAATGAACTGGGGGGGGGGAGCAATTTTAAAATATTCCTTGTGAAAGGAATATATGAAAGCCATTTGTCATGGTTCTGAATCATTAATTGCTTCAGAAATGTAACACTGCTATGCTTGAGCTGCAAAAAAAGGCCAAGTCCTTGTTACTACAGATGGGCACAAAATGAAAATATAGTGTTGTGTTTCATTGCGTTACTCCTTTCATTTTATTTTATTTCATTACTAACGAATTTTTAAAAGAATTTTCGGAACGAAACAAAATAAAATGATTCATTACTCGATATAATGGCTCCCCTGGGTCCTAGAGGCAACAAATTTGGGGGATAGCTTCTTTGTACTCTTCCCTGTAAGCCCCTCAAATCTGGAGAGGTTTGAGGTTCATGGGGCTGAGTTATTAAACTCCAAAGGGGCTCCCCCAGGAGAAAATCATTTTCAATCAAAGGAACAGCTTGAGGAAGCTCCCTCCTCAGGGGAGTGATCAAGTGCCTCCTGCTTAATTAGAAATGATTTTCTCCTTGGAGTTTCATATAATAGTCTCGCCGCCACAATGCAGTTGATATATTATGGTCCCTGTATATTGCAGATTTTTTTTCTTGAGAGAAGCATGCTTCCAAAGAATGGCTTTTAATCCTCTCCTGAAACCTCAGCAAACAGATTTGGGCTGCTCCTGCCAGTGTATACTCCAAAGAGAGGCTTTAATCCTCCTCCTGACACCTCAGTAAACAGACCTTGGGCTTTTCCTGTGTCAAAACAAATATAGATCTGGGCATAAGGAGGAACCATAGCTTCTTAGTAGAGTAACACTTTGCATGGATAAGGTCTCAAACCCAATTCCTGGCATTTCTACGTAGGGAAGTTGCCCAGAACCCTGAAGAGCAGTTGTCATTGTTCAAACCACCAGACTAACTACACCAATGTTTCCCAACCTTGGGTCTCCAGAAGTTCTTGCACTCCAACTCCTCCAAACGTTCACCTCTAGCTGTGCCAGCCAGGATTTCTGGGAGTTATAGTCCAAGAACATCTGGAGACCCAGGATTCGGAAGCACTGAGTTGACCATTGCTATGTCTGTGAAGATTCTCAGTATCCAGGTGAGGTTATCCGAAAACTGAAGTCCCACCAACTCTATCCTTCCTAGCACCCATTAAATATGGGTCATTAGCCATGTCCTTCCTGGTGGCGGTGTGAAGTGCTTCTGATTTGATCAATTAAAGGGCAGCATGATAAGTGGCTGACAGATTGTGCCTAAGTCCTCCATGCCTGTTGAGAGAGGGGTTTTCAATACAAACATGAATGGCTTCTCTGACCCCTCTTTCGATCCACCTATTTTCTCATCTTTTACTTTGTGTCCTTTGTCCTTCAAGTGTACGTGCACCACTGGCTCTGGTCCTGAGCTGTTGCCCCTCCTGTGCTGAGGCACCCTCTTGTTTAGTGGCTGTTTGGTTTCTCCAGTGTAGAGGTCTGCACACTCCTCACTGCATTGGACTGCATATACTATATTGTTCCTCTTGTGTTTTGCTGTTGGGTATTTTGGGTGGACGAGTCTCTGCCTTAGTGTGTTTGTGGGTTTGAAGTAAACGGGGATGAGGTGTCCGCCAAAAATCATATAAAGTTTTTCAGACACTCCAGCCATGTAAGCCAGTTACATGGCTGGCATGTCTGGAAAACACCACATACTCAAGCCTGTTCAGACCAGGGTGGCATGAAAACCAAACTGAACTATAAATTGGATCCTTGCTCCAATTTTCCTTCAACTGACAAAGCTACTTGGATGAGTAGTGAAATGTTTCGCTCTAACAAGAAAAGAAGTCCAATGCCATGACTCAGCTTATGGATAGACCATAGGTATGCTTCAGCAGAAGTCATTTTCCTATTGTTAATACCTGTCTTCTGATCATTTGGCATTTATGTCTGCTTTGTTTTTTTTCACTCTACCTTCTCTCTTTTTCCATCTCCATTCTGTTTGACTTAAAGGGTGCAATAAATAGGTGAGCTCCTCTTAAGCCCCTGAGTCCACACTAAACATCTGGTCCCAGAAATGAATGCCAGAAGCTATGGATATATACCCACATGAAGTCCCATCTCTTCTACCACCCAGTCTTCCCACTTTTTCAAACCTTAAAGCTTTTTAAAAAGTATTTTTACCACACCTTCCTCCTTGGAAAAGGACCCGAGAGAGCTTACAGTAATGATGGACAATATACAGTCCAGTACATTTAAGACAGGCCTGCCCAAAGTCCGGCCCGGGGGCCAAATCCAGCCCGTCAGGCCATTCTGAGTGGCCCGCGGCTGGCTGGCCCGCCCCTCCCTCCCCCTCCTTCACCCCATTTTTTAAAAAATCTTCCGCCAACACTGACACTGCCGGGAAGCTTGAGAGGCTGGGCGGGACGGCCAGCTGGTGAGCAGAAGCTTGTGGGGCTGAGGGGGTGGGTGAGGGGGCGGGCCACCACCACCAGCACCGCTGGGAAGCTTGTGGGGCTGGGCGCGCGCGCAGGCGGGCCACCGCCACCAGCATCACCGGGAACCTTGTGAAGCTAGGTGCGCGTGCACAGGGCGACACACAGGAGGGCCGCCGCCTCTGGCATAGTCGGGAACATTGTGAGGTTGGGCACACACGCGGGGCAGTGATTGGGCGGGCCGCACCACTGGCACCACTGGGAAGCTTGGGCAGCTAGGCGGACGGGCGGTCTGCCGCCACTGGCACCGCAGGGGAAAGTGTGGGGGTGGGCAGGCCAGCAGGCCTCTGCCACCACCAAGGAGCTTTGGGGTGGGCTGGCGGGTGAGCCGTCACCACCGCTGGGGAGCTTGGGGGGTGTAATGTCACACAGATCGCCTCTTCCAAGGCGCAACCTGTGGCCACGCCTCCCTGTGCTTCCTATGGTCCCCACCTTCCTTCTTTCCTACCTCCCTTGGTCCCCACTTTCTTCCTCCCTCCCTCCCTTCCTTGTTCCCCACCTTCCTTCCTTCCTCGCATGTTCCCCACCTTCCTCCCTCCCTCCCTTGGTCCCCGCTTTCCTTCCTGTGGGTGGGCTTGCAGTAGGGTGGCAGGGTCGGGGAACAACCGGCCCCTGACACATTCTCAGCCACCAAATCTGGCCCTCCTTACAAAAAGTTTGGGCACACCTGATTTAAGACATATTCAAGTTTGAGAACAAGGAATTGAGGGACATCATACACCAATACAGTAAAAGGCAACATTAAAGCAAAAAAAGAACACAAGCAGTTAAAAAAGTAGTAAAAATTCCTTGATCCCTGCTTCTATATGAAAGAAATCTAGCATGCCCATTGATTCAGTATCATGCATTTGAAAGTGTAATTTTTAAAGGTCTTCAAACCATATGAAATACTATATAATAAAAACCAGTACTGTACTAAGATATTATCTATAGGTACAGTGGTGCCTCTACTTACAAGCGGCTCTACTTACAAGCAGTTCGACTTAAGAGCGGAAAACCATTGGCGTTTTAACTGCTGCCTTACAAATTTTAGATGCGGTCTGCATTACTTACATTTTTTTAAAAAAAAATTATTTTTTAGATATGGCTGCTCTTCTTATGAGTTGTTCGACTTATGAGCGTGCATTCCGAACGGATTAAACTCAGAGGTACCACTGTATAATATGGAGACGAAATCTCTCCCCTAATGCATGACAGCACTTTTACCACAAGAGGGAAGCAGAGATTCATTATTGGCATTGAAGCAACCACCCAAAATATGATACGCCTGTAGCTTGCAATTTGCACACCAAGGAGAGGACCTTGCCATTAAATCTATGTTTGAGCCAGGGCTAGCTTTAAATAAGAGAGGGAATGAGAAAGAGAGAGTTTGCTTCTCTGCTTCAGGTAGTAACATCTGACTGTGCTTAGGTGTCAGTGTCTACTAACACAGAGGTTACTGTTATGATTGGTGAGATTTGTTTGTGGAGATTTTCTCAACATGGGGCATAGTATAGAGAGTGCCCCATTCAGACTTTGAGTTACTGTGCCAGGGCAAAATTGATTTAAAATATGTTTGAGTCACTATTTAAATCACAGAAAGACTCAGTTTAATCATGCAATTGTTTTCTTCTTCTTCTTCCAAAAAGTATATTTTGGCTCGTTCTAAGCCTAAAATATACTTTTCACCTTAGCTAGATAGCACCACCTCCTTCTCTGTATTGACTCCCCCTCCAGTGGACGTGCCTGCTCCTTGATATTCCCGAAAATGTGTACTTTCAAAGAAAGATGAAATAGCATGACTTAGCTTGTGGAAAAGATGATGAAGGGTGATAGCTAGAGTTTGTGCTGTAAAGGAAACTGTCAAAATACTCTTTGAGATGTTTAGTAGGGAATTTCCAGCATTGCATAGTATAACCCAAAAAAAGCCAGCCTGTGTGGCCTTTAATAAGCTGCGCTATCCCAGAATATCCCCAAATTAAAGGAATGGTAAACTACTCTGAGTATTCTCTACCAGAAAACCCCCCAAAGGGATCATGATAAGTCAGGATTAACTTGAGGGCTAATAATCATCAAACCAGTCATAGCCAGAGACGGGGGGTGGGGGGGAGTTTTGGAATCACTTCAGTCAGAGTTGGAAAATACAGCTAATCAGATCTGTAGTTTCTCAACTCCATATATTACTGCTAACATGTTTGTATTACTAGAGACACAAAGCCTGTTTGTGGACTTCTTGATGATAGTTAGTATTTTTATTTACTTATTTTTGAGTGTTTTTACCCTGCCTTTCTCCTTGGAAAAGGACCCTAGGTGGCTTACAGTAACGAGGGATAATATACAGTCCAGTGCAATTAAGACATGTTCAAGTATTTGAGAACTAGGAACTGAGGGACATCTTACAGCATTCATAGACAACATTACATTAAAGCAACACGGTTATAAGTAGTCATAAACATAAAGTCTATGTGAACCCATAGATTCATATAAAATACACTGAATACTGAATACTGAGGAGATAGAAAGACTGATCCAAATACAGTAATCTCTAAACAGAAGCCTATAGAGCCCCATGAAACTGATCGCGCCCATTTAAGGGCGCTTTTACACGACCCCTAAAATCCGCTGGCCACTTAAATTCGGACCAGAGATCTTAGGGGCTTGTCGCTCTTCCTGTGTCCCCACCCTGGCTGCTGGCTGTGTGAGGGGAGGGAGAAAAAAAAGGAAGAAAAGATCGTGGCTCACCTCCGTTCTGCCTCCGCTCTTGCCACGGCAACATTCCTGTCTCTGTAAAGTAGCTCTTAAAGGGGCGGGAGCCAAAAAAACAACAAACAGAAGCGAGGAGAGCCCCGCACTCACTATCCTTACACCGCATCAAGCAATTTTCACCCCAGAAGAGCAGGTACAAGAAAAGTGCACTGGGTCGCGCTTAGGTGGGCGGGTTCACACTTAATTTCCTCTAAACTCCGGAGCTGGTGGGGAAACATTTTTAAGCTCCGGAGCTGGGAGCCATTTGCCCCGGAGTTTAGGGGTCATGTATAAATGCCCTAAGATCTTTTGAATGCAAAGTAAAAGCAAAGTGGTCTGTTTATATACCGCCTCATAGATGCCCTAAGCACATCCGATCTCGCCTGATTTCGGAAGCTAAGCAGGGTATGCCCTGGTTAGTACTTGGATGGGAAACCACCAGGGAATACCAGGTGCTGTAGTAGGAACTGGCAAGCCACTCCAGTATTCCTGCCAAAAAAACTCCATGGACATGGAGTCATGAAGAGTCGGTCACGATTGTAACGACACAACACACACACACCACTCCAAGTAGTCTCTAGGCAGTTTACAGCTTAATTATGCAGGCTACACAATCTTACTTACAAAACTTTAAATTCATTGACTCATTCATGTGGAATTTCTTTTTCTGTTCCATAATGAGGTAATTAAGCTCCAACACATTATAGACTAAAACTATTATCATATGGGTCTTTTAAAAAATAAATATAAAATTTCCTCTCTGTATTCTTCTTACAGTTACATTACCCCCCCTTCCCAGCCTACCAGTGCTCTATGTCTGAGATATAATACACATAAATAAAGTTGTGTTAGAATAAACAGATCATTCTTTTCCTCATAAGGGCACACTTTTTCTAGATACAGAATCATGATCTCCTCTAGTCAGATCCTTACCTTGAGTGACTAAGGGATTGATGACTCAGCATATTTTTTCTTTTTATACAATTCTCATGTGGCGTGGTGGCTCAGTGGATTAAGGCTCCAAAAACTGTTGGCTGCAAAGTTGGCAGCTCGTCAGTTCAAATCCCGGGTGCCACACAGTGAAGCAAACACCCGCTTATAACTCCAGCTCCTGCCAACCTAGCAGTTCGAAAGCATGTGAATGCAAGTAGATAAATAGGTACCGCTGTAAAAAGTGGGAAGGTAAACAGTGTTCCATGCGCAGAAATGCATTCAGCCATGCTGGCCACGTGGCAATGGACTTGCACAACACTGGCTCTTTGGCTTGAATACAGAGATGAACACCGCCCCTAGAGTCAGACACGACTAGCACACATGTGTGTGGGGAACCTTTACCTTTACAATACTCAAGTCAGCACCAACATATTCCTCCTTTATACCGACAATGATACACATTTCTAAACTGCAGGTAATGTTCCATGTGCCATCTTAGAGAGCTCTAGACAATACAAAATTCACATTGAAATGAAACTCCATAAGCCCCCTAACAGAATTATCTGCCATTCTTCTATCCCTAGTCCCAGCAGCCACTTCAAGCAATTGCCATTCATTGACCTTGAGGAAGAGGTGTCCTTTGAAGCCTAAGTCCAGGCCACCCAGCCAATTCTCCATCTTATTTTGGGAACCATTTTGGGGTTTTTAAATTCTTACATTTTTGTTCTCTTAGCACACAAGATGGGCTTGCACACAAAATTAAGCATTATCTACTTTGAAAGCAATATCTGCTTTCATAAATAAATCCCCATTCCCTTTCATTTTTGTAACTTTTCACTTAGACTTCTAAATACGTAGAGAAAATCTAGGGCTTAACCTGAGCTTGTCCTCAAAAAAGACACCAGCATTGCTTTAAAACAATGTGGTTTCACGAACAAGTTCCTGCAGGTAAGGAACTGATAATGGCCAGCTTGGCTGCCACCACTGCTTTTAAGGTTTAAATCTAGTGTACTGCTTATGCAGAGGCAGAATTGGATTCCGCAGGTACCCAAACTGAAAGGGAAAGCATACTAATAAATTCTCCTCTGACAGCCTTAAAATATATCTGTGAAGATTCTCAGTCATCCAGGTGAGTTTATCTGGAAGTTGAGTCATGGCAACTGGACTTCTTTTCCTTGAGAGAATTCAAAGATGAGGATGTACACATATTAGACAGAAAAGATAGGTGGTTTGAGAGAGGACTCAGGGAAGCCATTCATGTGAGCATTGAAACCCCCTCCCTCAACAGAGGTGGGGGACTCAGGCATAGTCTATCTGCTACTTATCAGGGTGTGCTTTGAAAAATACCCAGACAAATCAAAAAGCCTTCACCACCAAGGCCATAGCTAACGACCCATACTTTATAGGTTTCAGCACCTTAGGCCATTGTTCACCTGAAGGCTATGAATGCTATTGTCTACCTAACGAGCCTATTCAGGTCATTGTTCAGCTTATGAGCCTATTTCAGACCAGGGTGACAAGAGGTCAAAGCTGACTATAAGATGGAGGACTCGAACTAGCTGCATTCAGACTAATGAAGCTGTTTGGATGAGCAGCAAAACATTTCTGTCCAATTACCATGGCTCAACTTCCAGACAGCCTTAAAACATGGAGCTTAGGGGAGACTCACACTGGCTAAGAAGGTGCACATCCAGAGGCAAAAGGTTCCAGTTTCAGTTCATAGATACCTCAATAAAAACATTTCACACAGCAAGTCTTTGAAATGACTTCACTCTGAGACTCTGGAAAGCCATTACTATTCAGAATATGACTGTGTTAGACTCATGACCATGTTAGACTCATATAGAAACAAAACAGCCTTGTGGCTCCTCCAAGACCAATTGACTTACTGACACAGGACCATTGCTTGTGAACTAGCAGAACTGTTCAAAGAAAGTGCAACATAACAACTAATACTCATTGGGCTCTGTTCTCGTTGAATTACTCGATAAAGAATGAAGAATGCAGTAGACAACAGACAAACATGGTGGTCAACTGAGTTTCTTGTGTATGAGGCTATCACTTAAGTTGTATACGAGATTCAGGTACCCTGGAATACACCTGCAGCCAGATCATATTTTTAAGCATGTTCAACATCAGATCCACCTTGTAACATGATTCTTCTTAAAAGAACTTACACATGATCTTAAGGTTTTCAAATGGCAGCAGCTGTGAAATCCCCCCTCCATTACAAATGTATATTGTTCCTCCAGTGATAAGCATCTGAACATGGTTTCTTTTTTTTTCTTTTCTTTTTTTGGTGTAGAATAGCTGCAGGAGGCAGCTGAGGTCATCTGAGGACTGTTTTTCAAAATGTCAGGCAAGCAATTACTCAAGCACCTGGGATGGCTGAAGTCTTGAAATACAGCAAGAATCAAAGCTGCAATATCTGCAAGGCCCATTGTGTAGTTCCATGGAAATGCAGGGGTTTTTACCCCCCCCTAGACTTTGAAGGTCAAGTAGATTATTATAATGAATAAAATAACATGGCAATAAGATACTGGTGTGTTGCATAGGAGTGGCATATGCAATCAAACTGAAGCGCCTGTTACTTAAGAGACCTCCATGATAGCAATCTCTTTCCCATCCCCCACAGACCCACTCAAAAAGTTCTTGGGTGGTTCAGTATCCTAGCGGCAAGGGGCTCAGATGGTGGTCCCCAACCTCAGATAACCCAATTGTTCCTAGACAGCAGTTCCCAGAAACCCTGGACAGAACTGATGGGTGCTGGAAGTTTACAGGCAGGCCGAGAACACTGGGGTTACCCAATGTTGGGAACCACCAGGCTAGGCATCCTGAGTTGCTGTTGCTGTTGTTACTGTTAAAATAATCTCACCACATTGTTCTTCTTTGCCATAAATGAAAGTTACAGCCTCATGCAGAAAACTCTCCACTTTCTAAGGGGGTTGAGAAATCCAGCAGGCAGTCCTGTGGAGTGCAGTTCCTTTCAGATGGGAAATTATCAAAGGGGGATGCCAGCTTTGTTGTAGCTGTTTAATAATTTACAGATGTGAATGCAAAGCGTAAGAGAATTACTGGAGAAAAAGCAGCACCCCTTGCGTCTTTGTACGGAGTTTGTTTTAATGTGGGGATTTTCCAGGGTGAGATTTTTTTCCCAATAGCCCGCTACTCCCCAGGCCCTGCAGGCATGTCCAAACTTCAGCCCTCCAGATGTTTTGGACCACAACTCCCACAGTCCTTTGCCATTGGAAATACAAGATTGGAATTTTGGAAATTGTGGTCCAAAACACCAGGAGGGCCGAAGTTTGGACATGCCTGCAGGGCCTTGACCTTCAAGCAAAGCTCCCCCTACCCACAGCACTAGTCACCATGTTTGAGCTGGCAGCATCAGCTCACTTTTCCAAAGAATTCTCAAATGGTCCTATATTCTCCTCCTCCTCCTCCTCCTTTTTTATTGGTGGACTTCTGCATCTATGAATTGGAGGTGCCCAATCAAAATGTCCACAGCCAAGGCTGGTTCATCCTATCTAGTCCACTTTCTTAAATTGTTCCCGCACAGAAGGTTTTGCATGCAAGTAGCCTGAGTAAATGGAGATTGATCAGACAACGAAAAGTGATTGATGTTTAATGCTTGTAAATAAATTATTAAATGGGCTCCATATCGTCCATTAGGAGATTAAAAAAATAAACGCACACAGAGGGACATGCATGCTCAGTGAGATAAATGTCCAGCTTGTCCCCACTCTGAATGAGCAGCCCAGAGCATCCTTCAGGATGGCCTGGCTGTCCTGTGTGGCCAAGGCCCTGCTCCTTCACGGCGTGAGTGACAGCGGCATACACACCAAACAGGGCTGTTCTAGCCCTAGCAATGTTTCTTTGTAGCTGTCCTAATGTCAGCAAGCAGAGACAACAAGATTCAGTGTCAGATGTATGCGCTCATAAGTGAGGCTGAGAGATGGATTGTCTAGTTTGCAATCTGTTCATGCATTACTGTATACATGATTCCCGTTCTTCCCTCCTTCCTGCCAACAATCATCCAGGATAATGGTCCATGCTTACTGAGCACATTGAGTCCATTTTCAGAATTAGCTCCCAGGTATTTTTCTTCTTCTTCCCCTTGCATGACATTCCCTGTGAAATAAACCTAGCTTTGTTCGGTTAAGGTTCACTTTCATTTCAGCACATATGAGATTATACCGTACAGTGCTCTGGGTTTTACTGTGAGATTCCTAATATAAAACAGTATTTGTTCCTTTTCAAAATTGCATTCCAGGACTGTAATAGGATCACAGAAAGGAGATCCTGCTGCTTGGTTAAAAAACACAGAAGTAAGCATTTTCTTGATTTCTAGGAGAGCATTACAGTTTTCTGAATCCAACAATTTAAAAGTCTCCAATAACCACCATAAATGCTAACTTCAGTTATTTCCTAGTTGATTCCTGGAGGACTTCTTCACAAGAAGACATAAAACTCCTATACGTGTTGTCACTGTTCTTCAGAACTGCACATGTATGAATGTTTTGTACAACAATCACCTCAGAATAACCACTATTTCAACAGTGAAGAGGAAAGCCACTTCAGAGTTTTGTGGGCACCATCAGTGGTGAGACAGTCCACTAGGACCTTCTGCTCCGAGTTATTCAGAAGCCATGCTCAGGGCTATTGCACTGAGTGCATTGTGAGTGAAGTATGTAAAAACCAGGGCACACACTAAAGCACATCTCACATTTAAAAGTGACTAAAATCTTTGCACAGGGAGTGTGTTTCCAACATGTAAGAATAGCTTCCCATAATAAAAACTTCAGAATGAAATATTAAGCACCTGAAATAGAAAGAGAGACTGAAGCAATTTTTCTGGTCTGTACAAAGGGACAATATTCAACAGGTTAAGGATATCCATTCCTCTGCCCCTGCTTTTGTAGAACAATCTAGCAGTGAGTTTGGAGTAACCAGTGGTGTTGGTAAAAATGCTCATCACCCTTCTAGGAATAATGGAAGAATCACAGAAGACATTATTGGCCCTGAAGAGGTCACCAGGGGCCTCATCACCTTGGTCTACACGCTGGTAGTCTCAAGACTTGACTATTGTAATGGCCTCTATGCGGGGCTACTTTGGAAGCTGGTGTGGAAGCTCCAGCAGGTCCAGAACACAGCGGCTGGATTAGTGACCAGTTTGAGGCAGAATGTTCATATCTCCCTAATGCTTGGCCATGCTGCACAGGTTGCCTGTATGCTTTAGCACCACATCCAAGCTTATGATTCTTGCATATAAAGCCCTAAATGGGTTGGGGCCTTCCTACCTGGCAGAACGTCTTTGGTCACCAGACTCTGCCCATAGCACATAGTCCTCTCAGTCCGGGTGGCTAAGACAGGAAACTCGGAGGGCTGTGTGGAAGGATAAGACAAGATCTCGTACCTTCTCAGTGGTGATCTTTGGAATGACCTCAAGATCTATTTTACCCCCTCCTTGGATTCTTTTAAAAGGCAGCTAAAAGCATGATTTATTTCATCAGGCCTTTCCTGAGTAATATAAATCATAATAGCCTGTTCAGCCAAGCCATCTTTTTCTGTCATCTGAATTTTTAAATAGACATTTGTATTTGTATTATTTTTCTTCTTTCTTCTACTTGATTGTATAATTTCTTATTTCTTATTATGGTTTTTTGTGCATTTTTTCATGTATTTGAATGTTGTAAGCCAGCCAGAGTGGCCTTTTAAGTCAGATCGGCAGGAAATAAAAGAAAGAAAGAAAGAAAGAAAGAAAGAAAGAAAGAAAGAAAGAAAGAAAGAAAGAAAGAAA
>JAHTLZ010000010.1:45927935-45944135 GCA_023846285.1 Phrynocephalus versicolor
TGTGTGTGTGTGTGTGTGTGTGTGTGTGTGTGTGTGTGTGTGTGTGTACATGCATAGTGTAATATGTTTGGAGGGGTTCCAGAAAAAAATGTGAGCAGCTCTTTTCAAAGTAAATATAGTGGTCAAAACTCTGTTGGTTACGCCTACTGGCAAAACATAGTGTAAATCCTGTTACTGAATAACTACAAGTTAAGAAGTTACTGTGGGCATTTGCTGGAGCATGCTGTGTTGCACCACTCAGTGCGCAACAGCAAAAGCCTACACTAATACCTTGTGTCAGTTAGCTAGTGAGTTTTATGCCAACTGCCTTACACTGATGTAAAAAGTCAATAGAATTTTGGGCACTGTACTCCACTAGGCAAGATGTTGCATCTTACTCTTCAAACTTGTTAAAAACCTGGCATCATGGCAAATGTGTGTGATTAAAAGTCTCTCAAGGTAATTATAGTCTCTTTTGTTTTGAAAGTTCTAGTGCACTGTACCTTGCTGGAAAAGTACAAATGTTGGAACTGTCATAGTGAGCTTGAAGCAAGGCTCCCTAGCTTGCTAGGTCATTTCTTTCTCTAATTTCACTAACAGTGTTAGATCACAGCATATCCGTTTACAGGTTCTTGCAAATTATTACAAGAGCTTGAGCACTGGGAAAACATTTTAGACGTATATCTGTCCTGAAGCAGATACAGCTTGTGTATTTGCAAAGGGTCTAAGCGGTAATGAGATTGTTCATGTTCATTAAGCAGCCATGATCAGTGAAGCTCCTGGAATGAATCTATGCTTTTCTAAAAAATACAGCTATCAAATCCATAGCATGCTGTAGACTTTGAAATGCTTGATAACCAGCTGGATATCATGGTATGTTCAGTTTGTGCCTGTGCATATGGGATAAAGATGTCTAAACATGCCTTTGGAGTAACTTTGGTCCTCTCGGTGCAGTTTTCCAAAAGGGGCAAACATGTATAAGTTGGACTCGTATAGGAAAAAATTGTCTACTGAAAGTAGGAAAAGCTACTGAGGCTGGCTGAGGAAGTTGAGGAGATGCACACTGGGTGCCTTTTCATTTACGAAGGGGCTTGAAAATGGTTTGTGCCAATATTTGACTCACCTGGTTTGAATCAGGAGCAATGCCAACTGAGTCAGCTCATGGGCATCACTCAAGCTTGCTACATAGTTCTCTGTTTGCAGTGAGGTTAAGGTTCATCATGGCTCCTATTCACAAGCATGAGTTTGGGTCCTATCCCATTTTTTTCCTGCTTAGGTTAGTAATAGAGTGGTACCTTGTATAAAAGAATTAATTTGTTCCAAATGAAATTCTGTTAAACAAATTTTCCTTTATACAAGTTTCCCATAGGAATGCATTGAAAACAGAGTAATCCCTAATCGTGACCATTTTTATGTTGTACGGATTCGCCCTATAGGCGATTATGTTAAGCAAATTTCCCCTATCTCCGGAATTTTTTGTGTTGTACATATTTTATGTTATACAAACCGTTTGTTATATGAGGGTCCACTGTATTAGATTTATGCATTTTATAAGCAGATGTGGGTAAATGTAATTTCAATAGGCAACTAAATCCTTACCATAGTGACTTTTCAAAGTTCTCTTATCTCTAGAAAGCTTTTCTCTACATCATGTAGACTCTGTCTCTTCCATCCTGTCATGTTGTCTTGATTTATCTTCTTTTGTTTGTGCGGGTAATTCTATATCTGTCCAGTTCAGTCCAACATTGCTTGCATTTGTTTCCTTCAAAGTTTCTTGCTACTATCAAAGAGATAAAAGAGTCCAATTACATGAAAGAGTGTGTAAGTTATTATTCCTGCTTAAATTTTGTGTCTCTGGTCATCTGCTGTTGCCTTGACACCTGCTTATTCTGTTAATAGTACAAAAATGCCTTCCAACAGTTTATATTTCAGTGTTTCCTTTTATCCTGTCTCCTGAAGTATCATATTCATGAGATCAATGACTAGGAATAAAAATCAGAAATATATAATAGCACAGATGGGTAGTGTAAAAATGTGTAAAGCCCTGTTACAGTGCCCAATATACATAACAGCCGTAATAAAAATATTTCCAGTCCCAATATAGCCCTTAGGGTAGGCTATACTTTGGGAAACTCTCTGGAAGAAAACCCTTGCCCGATACAGCATAGCCATGTACTTCATAATAGGGATGTGCCCTGGAGGAAACTTGTTTTATTTTTATTTTGGGAAGCTGCATCTTCTGATTTTGTTTCTTCTATCCATCACTCTTTTTGCTGGCAATAAAAGAGAGTGCCTCTTTTGGGTTGTCGTGGTTTCTTTCTTTCCCCCATTTAGAGGAGAAAGAATGGCGGGCCCGGCTGGACAACAGGATGTGCACAGTAGCAGGAAGAATCAGAAGAATCAGTGGGGCCGGCTGTGCTCTAGAGGAACCATCAGCAGTGGGGAGGAGGAGAAAGAGTGGTTGGCCTGGCCCAGCAAGCGTGGAAAGAAGTAGTGGGGTGGCCTAAAGGTTTCAACGGTCTGGGAATTTAGAAGCCATGGGTGGAAAAAAAACCCTTTGAAAAGGCAGATATTTTTTTCTGTTTCTTTCTCAAGGTTTACAGGGATCTTATATCTCTAGGATGGGCTGAGATGGGCAAAGAGGGATGCAGCAGTGAGAGAGGAGGGTGGGTGGACCATTAGAATATCAGTGGGCAGCAGTTTTTTTGCACATGGATGGGATGAATTAAGGCAACAAATTAGGGAAACAGTTATGAACACAGGTGGTCCCTCTCAACAGATCACTAGCATTTCTGAAGCTGTCTTCCAGAAAGTGATGGAGGAGGGTGAAAATGAAAATACATGCCTCTTCTATATTTCTTTCCCTTGCCCAAAAGTCATATCCTTTCTTAGTAACACTATAAATAAGTGTGGCATATAAATGTTATTTATGCTTTATAAATACAGTGGCACCTTGTATAACGGAATTAATTCGTTCCAAATGAAATTATGTTAAGCAAATTTTCCTTTATACAAAGTCCCATAGGAATGCATTGAAAACGGAGTAATCCCATTTTTATGTTGTACGGATTTTCCCCATAGGCAATTATGTTAAGCAAATTTCCCCTATCTCCGGAATTTTTTATGTTGTACAAATTTTATGTTATACAAGCTGTCTGTTATACAAGGTACCACTGTAACAGTATACTTCCATCTACTCCAATTTTTATAAAACCTGTACTTTGCTGGAGAGAGTTCTGGAGATGGCTAAATGAATTTGAAACTGCTTCTTTTTCTGCCAAGAAAATAACATTATTTCATAATCTTTCCACTAATGCAGATTTTAGAGAACTTCTATGACACTTGCAAGGGATGGCTGTGCCCTTACAAATCAGCATTTGGGTGTTGTGGAGCTCTTCCTGCTTTTGTCCCCAGCAGCACCGATGCTTATAATTATGACAAAACAGGATTACAAGTACAGTGGTACCTTGTATAAAGGAATCAATTCGTTCCAAATGAAATTATGTTAAGCAAATTTTCTTTTATACAAATTTCCAATAGGAATGCATTGAAAACAGAGTAATCCCTAATCGCGGCCATTTTTATGTTGTACGGATTTGCCCCATAGGCGATTCTGCTAAGCAAATTTCCCATATCTTAAAAAAAAATTATGTTGGCCAGATTTTATGTTATACAAACCAATTGTTATACAAAGGTCCACTGTACTAGCAAAACAGGTTTACTAGCAAAAAAGATGAGTCCTTCCCCACTTCAGTGCTATACATGCTCCAACTCTTCTTTTTCCTTCATCAAAATCTTCTCTCCCCCCCCCCACCATGGACCATCATGTACACAGTATTAGGGTAGAGGTGCTTTATAGAGTACAGAAATTGTTTTAAGATTGATCTCAAAAGTACAATGAGGTTTCATGAAACAGGCTAGTCCTCTGTTGTAGGAAGCTTACAGTTTTGTATTAAATGTGAAACAAAATAGTTATGAAACGGTATTTTCCCATCAGTTTGTTTGGGTAGGGCTGTAAGTAAGGCTGGCCCTGGTCTTATTTCCTCTTTTGAAATGTGCTGACAAGCTCAATGAGCCTGGGGGTGTGGGTGGTGGAAGCAATGCAGTATCAGCCTGTCCTTGAAAATACCTCCCATGAGGTTTGGGAATACATTTGGTACATTACAGAATACTATAGTTTCAGATTTATGCTAAGAACCTGAACCTTTTTGAACTCTAAAGACAAACTTCCCTCAATTTGAATTTATCCTGGAAGACTGTAGAGAATAAATTCACACACAGCATGATAAAGAGCTGACAAAACAACCTCTCGTGCCTTGCAGTGTCACACCTGATGGCCACGGGGGTTGCACTGTACCCTTTGTGCTGGTAAAAGGAAATAAGAGGTTTGATGGAATATGTTGAAGCACATATTATATGTACCTTTAGATAGGTGTAGATTTCCTGTAGACCATGTCAGTATGGTTGCATGAGAATTGACTGTGCAAAATATGCAGGGAGTTGAAAATTCCTAAGTTAATTTCACAATTTTTCATGTTTCTATTTAAAAGTAGCAGCACTTATCTTTCAAACAGCACATGCCTTGACGTTCTAATCATGCATTATTTATTGTGAAAGAACTTTTCCACAGTTTAACATTACATGCCAGTGTTTCTTTAATGAGGAGTGTTATTTTAACTATGAGTGTAATACCCATTCCCCAACGGTATGATTTTGCTTAATTTTGACCAAATCCCCTGTGTAGGCATGGTTTCTTTCAATTAAGAGGAAGCACAAGTGATTAAAAAGTACTGTACTGGTTTTCCTTAGATCTGTGTCTCCCCCCCCCCAAAAAAAAACCCTGTTTCCACTATAATACAAAATTTATTTGTGTTCAGTTTCTCTTGGAACAAGAGAAATAATAGGGTTCCCAGTGCTTAGCTGTGAATCCAGAGCTTGGCTGATCAATTCTCTACTGTACCTTCCAGAAGAAGAACCAGCTTAAGTTTCACAGACCCAGAAGTTCTGAAATGAAAAAGGCTGACAGTACAAGGCCTCTTTTGTCATTGAACTAGAAGAAGAGAATGGGAAATCACTTTTAAGTACTGAACCTAGAAGCTTCCCCACCCCAAGAAAGGTTTGCCGTTAGTCATCATGGACATGACAGCACACATTTACTATTATTAAAACTGTGTGAGTTGTTTCTGATGCTTTCTAGTAGAAGCAGTGAAGTCTTCCATTTGTTGTTGAGGAAAATGAATCACATGTGCCAGCAGACTTCCAGATTTGGTGTCCCCCCCCACAAACACACAAAAGTAACCATATGTTTGTGTGTAGCAGCAGTGTATTGATATGCAGCGTTGGAATTGTGCTGGTGAAGTGTACTTCATGTGAAAAAAAATCATAATGAACAATAGAAATAAAAAATGCAGAAGATATGTGGCAAAAAGGCCAGAGAAAGCAGAAAAGTGCAGCATGTTTAAGTTCTCCATATAGCAGGTGTGCTTATAAGAATTACCGGTACTCAGTTCTGTTTTGACTTATTCTAACACACCAGCTTTGTGCTTTCAAATGTCCCAAAACACGAGGCACAGACTTTATATCAAATTTGGAAATTTACATTTTCAATCAATAACTTATTGGAGCAGATTAGCTTGCAGAAGTGTTTCCTCTGTGTTTTTATACACCCAAAAAGAATGTAAACTTTTTTTATAATGTTTAGTTTCTATCCCTCATAACTTTAGGTGCTCTAGCTTTCATGATTGCATCAATTGACATTATAAATACACCTATGTTTTAAATGTTAGTTCCATTCCTCATAATGGAATTTTTATTTGTGTTTTTAACTACTCACATTCCCTTTTAGCTTTAATGTTTCCACTTAATGCTGTAAGATGCTCCTCAATTCCCTGTTCTTAAACTTGAATATGTCTTAAATGTACTGGGTTGTATATTGTCCCTCTCTATCGTAAGCTGCCTTGGGTCATTTTCCAAGGAGAAAGTTGGAGTAAAAATATTCAAAAATTAAAAAAGATTAAAAAAAAAACAAGACTTCAGTTACCATGGCACCTACTTACAGTTTTCACTCACTGCAAATGCCCAGACAAGTAACATAAACAAGTAAGGGTGACCAACACTAGGTTATACTCTTTGTAGAGAGATTTGTCATTTGTCGATGTTTGTTATTTATTTATTTAAAATATGTTACCCCACCTTTCTCCTCGAAAAGGCCCCAAGGTTGCTTACAAAACTGAAAGACAATACAATATTTAAAGATGAAAACGATGAATATATCAGTGGGCACCCGACATCGCCCCTTCTGCCTATATTGGCACTTTGTGAAAAATTTGCAGGTTTTGAATTGCAGTTTGGGCACTCAGTCTCTAAAAGGTTCACCATCAGTAGATTATACAACTGTAATTTACTTAATTAATAGAACGTGTTTAAACCTTGCGCGAAGAGAAGGGTCTTTGCCTGCTTGTGGAAGGACTGCAAAGATGGAGCTAGTTTGGCCTCATTTGGGAGGGAGTACCAAAATCTGGGAGCAGAAACAGAGAAAGCCCTTTCATATGTTTTTTGTTTAAATTTCGATGTAGTGGATTTAAAGGTATCCTGTAACTCAGTTGTGTTATAGTTTTGAATGTACTTTGTTCTTGAATTACATATGGTCTTGATGCAAACAGCTTTTCACATCTTACAAACACTATGATTGTAAATAAAGGCTTCGGTTGTAACTCTATTGGGACTGAATGAAATGTATGTAGGTCCTTGACTTCTGGGCCCTGCAAAACCAGAATGAAGAGGAAGAACATAGAAGAGGGGAAACTATTCATATAGTTTACAGTGAGTTAATATAAAATATATGGAACCGTAGAGAAATTGCTTTGGTAGTAGAGAAGTTTGTGTAGGGCTGCAAATGTGTAGTCTAGAAGGCTTTGTGAGACTAAAAATATACAGTGGTATATATATATACAGTAATTGAAGAAAGATCAGGCCGGTATACTGGCAGCCTTCGTTTACACTACATTTTAAAGAAAACACTATTCCATAATCATTCAGATTAAGCACGGAGGGATGAAAGGATCTAAATTCTTGTTTATTTGTTAAATGTTAACTTCTGTACAGGTTTATATTGATGTATTTTGAGTGGCAGCTGGCATTTGCAAGGTTCATAATTTATTATAACTGTGGGTTTGCTGCCAAAATGGATTTTGGCAACTGACAACTATATATATATAGCATGTGAACAACACACACGGGGGGGAGGATACATTGCATATCATCATACAGTTATGAATGTTGAACAAGTTCTGGAGTAACTTTAGTGTTAGATGGAATAAATGGCAACTCTGCACCCAAGCCTTTTACAAGTTTACATTTGCACAGCACATGAAGTTGAAAGGTGAAATCACCACTGAACCAATTGCAGTGAATTATTGTGATTTTTTCAAGGAAACAATAGATCTGGTGGTCTCTCCTTTTCACTTTCTTTAGTGCTTTCATTGCAGGTCAAAGTGGACATGAAGCTATTCAGATGTAGTGCAAACCATGAGATATACATGGCAGTAGCCTGAACCAGGGTTACAACAGAAATACTGTAGAAATATTCATGTTGAATTAGTTGTGATAAATTTTGAATTTCTCTATTAATTTTTGAGAGAACATTTAAATGCTCTGGAAAGATTTTTAAAATTGCTTCTCATTGTGAATCAGGAAATGATCTTATCTGAAGAGTGAAATGTTCTGGTTGTTTTTTGTTATTCTCTCATCTGCATGGTTCTCAAATTGGATGCCCTTCATTATTTTCTGTGGCTTGGAAAGTTGAGTCATAAGTCAGGAATATGTGAAGATGAATAGGATTGGGTTATAAAAATTGGACTTGCATTGCTTAAAAGTTAAACTTCCAACAGACCTTGTAGACAGCATCAAAGTGAGCAGTCATTTCTTAATGGGCATCAGTGCAATGCTGAAATGTTCAGTGTTGTGAACATTTGTTGTCCCTATATTATAGGTGCCCTTTCATGCATTGTGATGAATATTGTGGATGGTAAGGCTGGGCGAGGCTAACTTTCCTCCACCTACAATCTCTAATACACACTTGAGGAGGGTATTCTCGAATAACTGTTGCTAATACTGCATTACAATATTATGCTGGATGAACCCCCTGGAGATTGAT
This sequence comes from Phrynocephalus versicolor, assembly GCA_023846285.1. Lineage (NCBI taxonomy): Eukaryota > Metazoa > Chordata > Lepidosauria > Squamata > Agamidae > Phrynocephalus > Phrynocephalus versicolor. Next base: position 45,936,070 of record JAHTLZ010000010.1, read on the forward strand.
ATGAAGTTGTCCTGGGTTCACTCAGACCTAGCCCATGGACTCCACCACCAAGTGGGACAAACACTAAGGAAAAGAAGAAGAATTATTTTATTACAAGCTTGAAATTATGTCTGGTGAGGGGGAAGTGTCTTGTGTATTGATATCTTGTTTCTTATTAATTTTGATTACTGTTTATAATCATAATACCATTACTACCTTACTATACTTATCCATTGCTTGCAAAGCTATTATTTAGTTATATGACTGATCAAATGCTGGCATCTTTCTTTTTGTTTATAATCATAATACCATTACTACCTTACTATACTTATCCATTGCTTGCAAAGCTATTATTTAGTTATATGATTGATCAAATGCTGGTATCTTTCTTTTAAACATTATGTGACTTGTGGACTGTCTCCTCAGCTTTTATCTTAAAATTTATCTTCTTTTACGTGGATATAGAATACTTTTAAAGGGTAGAAGTTTGATTCCATGGAAATAGATATGGGAAGGCCGGGGGGGGGGACTGGAAAACTGGAAGGAAAACCAGTGGTTTTTTTTTCAATTTTTTTTTATTTTTTTCCAGAATAATTGAAAAAAAAAACAGTTGAGTGTGAAATCCATCTGACTGCCACTTACCATGCTGCCCTTTCATTGATCACCAGGCTAATTAGAAGCACTTCACACCTCCACTAGGAAGGCCAAGGCTAAGACCCATGCTTAATTTGCGTTGGGAAGGGTTGAATAGGTGGGACTTTCACACACCCCAGGCCATTGTCCATTTGACATGCTATTATCCACCTAACAAGCTTATGTAGGTCACTGTCCACCTAATGAGCCTATGCAGACCTGGATGGTAAGGAAACAAAGGTGAACTATAAATTGGTAGCCTTGTACCAACTTTCCTTAGACTGACAAAGGTACCTGGATGAGTAGTGAAATATTTAATCTCACAAGGAAAGAAGTCAAGTTGTCAGTTATCTTGAGAGCTCATGTTACATAACAGGAAAGTTACCATATGTCTGATTTAGTAGTTGACATTGTGCATCTCTTATCATTATAAGGTTGGTTTGTTTCCAGCAATAGTTTGCTCTGAAATTGCCAGTCTTTTTTCATTTGAAAAATTCTGGGTTCTGGGGAAATCAAACACGGAAAGCTGTCAAGCTCTACGTTATTTTGCAAACGAGTGATGTCCTGTCCAACAACTGTATATATGAAGAGTAGTATGAATGATGGTGACACTACAATTACAATAAACAGTTTGAAAACCTTCAGCGTTCTTATTAATCCTGGATTGTTCTTTCTTTCATCTTGCTTGGAAGGTCTTTTCTTGTGAGAGATACTTTGTAAAAATCAAGTTCACTTAAAAATTAGGAGAATATTCATATCCGAGTCAGATGCATCTTATAGTTTAATATTTCATCCCAACTGTGACATTGAAAAGAAGGATCCCAAAGAAACCAAATTGTGTGATCATTTCCAATACAGTATTTCTTTGGAATGGCAAATGTTAAATGTCATATAATTCTTGAGCTTTGATGCTCAGTATGTTTGGTGCATTAAAAATGTATTCATGATGGATGCATAGAAAGTGCTGTACACTGAGGAATCTCTAGACCCTTTAAAAAGGCCCAGTAAAAATGAGAAAAGACCCCACCATAAATGTATTTGATGTGAAATGCAGTCAGCTCAGGTATTCTTTAGAAGAGAATGTCTCTTTTCACAATGAAACACCTTCAGGCTACAGAAGGAGCAAAGACATCTGTTCCAGCAGTAGAATCACTAATGCATTTGTGATGGAGAAAGAAGGGGGTGCCACATAAGACAGTAGGCAGAGCCACTAAAATTGAATATCATGTAGCTCCAGCTGTGTGTCTAATTTAATGCACTCTTTGTAGACATGGTGCCATATCTTGAAATGTTTAACAAATAAATCTTGAAGGTTAATCATTTTTATATTGCAAATGCATGATTTATTAATGCAGGGATTTTTGTTTTGTTTTTATTTTTGCTTTAATTGATTAGAAATAATAGAATGTTAGGACTGAGAGTTCTGGTGGATCTAGTCCGGCCTTTGTCTCTGGAAATTATGTACTGCATTAGCCTTCTTAGGAATACAGCTGCTTGAGTTGTGGAAGTATTCCTCTCATAGCTGGGTTTTCTTCTTCCCCAAGAGCTGCAGATTAATTCACATTCTTTTTCAAGCTGTAATGCTTTCATTGTTTGAGGGAAATTTGGGAAATACAAAAATGCTCCCCCGCCCCCCAACTTAAGAAGGTTTATCTATTAAAGTTTGAAGACCTTGATCTGTTATGGGAGCTGCAAGTGAAATAAAGGATTAACTTTCAGCCATTTAAATAGGAATCTGTAATACAATTTCCTATCTCAGTATTCAAAAGCCAATGCATTGTACAGTTCCAATTGCATATTTTCAAGTGTATGCGAGGAGGGTTAGCTCTTTTTCTGGAGCTGTAACATAGAAGAGCATGATTTAATCTCTTCTAATGAGATGTAAGTGAGAGGTGAGGGCTAAATTTATGGAATTGCCAAGTGAGCTCCTGGACCAATAAAACCTATTTGAATTTCTACTATATACCAGTATGGGAAGAAGGCCAATAATATGAAAATGCGTACACCATGATTTCCTGGAAACACAGTATGCAGTTCTTGTTTTGGAAATACCTAGACATTAGGCTATATTCTGACAATAAGAATAATGAAGATATTCCTGGACATAAACTGGGAAAAGTTTGTTGCACTATTAAGCAGGGTGGGATATTTTTGGTGATTTAAATTCTTAAAAAAAATATTTATTTAAAAATTAAAATTATGATTGAAATCATTTTCCAGAAATCATTGTTTCCCCCACCCCCACCCCAATACTAAGAGCATATGTATGTGTCCCAGCATTTCTGCACAGATTTTGAGAAGTTCACTTGAGGATACTTGGTTTTGTCTTTTTCCTACCAAGTTTGGTTTATATGTTTTTCTGCCACTTTGGTGGTGTTACTGCTAAAGATAATAATTCTGTAGCTGTTTCCTACTACTCCCCCCCCCTTATATTCTCCAGATTGGAGATGAGCAAGTAATTTTGATAATTCTCAAAACCTCCCAAAGTCACAGCCACTTGCTTATCCCTATTCATGGGAATGTTTTCTTCCTCTTGAGATCTGATGGTACATACTTAAGGTACCATTGAATCAATTACGAAGTGGTTTGCCAATTCTCTTCTGTAGGGATCCTGGGACTGTTCATAACATGCCCAAGGCTACAGAGGCTGGCTCGCAAGGAATTAAACTCCCAGCCAGTTGTAGATCCTGACATATATAGAGATACAGATCTGGTTGTCTCCAGAAGGGCACAGAGCAGTTCAGGTACTAAACTGTTTACCCTTACAGGTGAAATTAAAATATTAGAATATTGTTTAAAAGTTCGTTTATTTCAGTAATGCAACTTTAAAGGTGAAACTAATATATGAGATAGACCCATTACATGCAAAGTGATATAGTTCAAGCCTTAATTTGTTATAATTGTGATCATTATGGCTTACAGTTTATGAAACCCCCAAATTCACAATCTCAGACAATTAGAATATTACATGAAAGCAATAAAACAAGGATTGTAAATAGAACAACACTGGACCTCTGAAAAGTATAAGCATGCATATGTACTCAGTACTTGCTTTGGCCCCCTTTTGCATCAATTATTGCCTTAATGTTACGTGGCATGGATGCTGTCAAACTGTGGCACTGCTGAGGTGTTATGGAAGACCAGGATGCTTCAATAATGGCCTTCAGCTCTCCTGCATTGTTTGGTCTCGTGTCCCTTATCTTTCTCTTGGCAATGCCCCATGGATTGTCTATGGGGTTCAGGTCTGGCAAGTTTGCTGGCCAATCAAGCACAGTAATCCTATGGTCATTTAGCCAGGTTTTGGTACTTTTGGCAATGTGAGCAAGTGCCAAGCCCTGCTGGAAAACGAAGTCAGCATCCCCATAAAGCTCATCTGTGGAAGGAAGCATGAAGTGCTCCAAAATCTCCTGGTAGACAGCTGTGTTGACTCTGGACTTAATGATGCACAGTGGACCAACACCAGCAGATGACATGGCTCCTCAAATCAACACAGACTGTGGAAACTTCTCACTGGACTTCAAGCATCTTGCATTGTGTGCCTCTCCATTCTTCCTCCAGACTCTGGGTCCTTGGTTCCCAAATGAGAAGCAAAAATTGCTCTAATCAGAAAAGAGGACTTTGGACCACTGAGAAACAGACCAGTTCTTTTTTTCTCTAGCCCAGGTAAGACATTTTGACGTTGTTTGTTGTTCAGGAGTGCCTTGACAAGAGGAATACAACATTTGAAGCCCATATCCAGGATCTGTCAATGTGTGGTGCCTCTTGATGCACTAAATCCAGCCTCCGTCTACTCCTTGTCAAAGTCCCCATCCCCAACACTTTTGAATGTCCTTTTCTTGACAATCCTCTCCAGGCTGCGGTCATCCCTGCTGCTTGTGCACCTTTTTCTTCCACACTTTTCCCTCCCACATAACTTTCTATTAATGTACTTTGATACAGCACTTTGGGAACATCCCACTTCTTTTGCAATTACCTTTTGAATCTTTCCCTCCTTATGGACGGTGTCAATGATGGTTTTCTGAAAAATTGTCAGGTCAGCAGTCTTTCCCATGATTGTGATTCCTAACGAACCATTCTGAGAGACCATTTAAAAGGCCCAGGAACCCTTTGCAGGTATTATTGATTAATTAGCTGAATAGAGTGGGATACTTTGAGCCCAGAATATTGAACCTTTTCACACAATATTCTAACTTTCTGAGATTGTGAATTTGGAGTTTTCATGAGCTGTAAGCCATAATCATCACAATTATAACAAATCAAGGCTTGAACTATCTTGCTTTGCATGTAATGAATCTATCTCATATATTAGCTTCACCTTTAAAGTTGCATTACTGAAATAAAGGAACTTTTGCACGATATTCTAATTTTTTGAGTTTCACCTGTAGTAGCCACAGAGTGGCTCAAGGGACCCTGGCTTTATCTCTAATACTGGACTATTTCACACGATAATGAGGCATATTTTGTCGAATTTTGTAAAAGTCAGTGGAATGTGCATATGTTTGAATCTCTTAAACAAAGAATTATTCTTACAGACTCTCCTTTTTCAAGTTGTTTCTGAGAATGGAGTGGAAAGTTCTTTTACATTTTTGGAGGTTCCAGTATTGCTCTTTGATGAAATGGGGTCAGAATGTGCAAAGAGCAGCACACAAGTTATTTCTAACCAATCTAGTCAACCGTTTTCTGTGAGGTGGTCATCAGTGAGGTCTCCAGAAGTTGTAGCTATGTTGGCCTGTGGTATGAAAACCAACCAGCAAAAATGAATGAAGCCATCTCTCTTTCCCCACGCTTTCCCTCATCCACAAGATTTGTTGGAATGGGGAAATTTGTAAAATGGCAACCTGGCACATTCTTATTTCAGTCTAACCAGTAAAACTCTCTCTTTCTCAGTATTTGAGGCAATAGGAATAATGGTTCTACCATAATGTTCCTTCTTAACAGCATGCTTGCCTCTAGGAATCAAAATCTTAATGTGAAGCCTTCCGCATAGTGACCATGCTGCCTTTGTGCCAGGTTTTTCAGAAGCATAACCTGGTTGTGTGTGTGTGTGTGTGTGTGTGTGTGTGTGTGTGCGCGCGCGCAAATAAGGAACAGAAGAATAATCCAGTCACGTCTTGTATAGACATTTCTTTACTGATTGTTAGCATGTTCTCTTTTTAGAAGGAAGGCATGAAAGAGAAGCCAAAGCAATGTTGTTTCTTTTTATCGTTCTTCTGGAACAATAATAACCCCAGAAAGGAAAGAAGAGGCTGGCCACTGGGGAAGCAGGTGTTGCCATTAGGAAGGATTTTGTTCAGTCACTGTCATTTGTTAGTTTCTAACTCTTACCAGAAATGGGAAGCAAAAGAATAGAATTCTGTAAGATTCAAGTTCTAATTTCCTATCAGTATTTACAAACTTGGTGACTAAAGAGAAGGTATGTGCTCAGTCCTCCCCGCCCTGGAATGTAATTGCATTTGGAAGGAAGAATACATTGTTTGGATCAGTGTCTGCCATTCCAGATGGTCCTGCATACCATACATTTCTTTGCTGTTTTTCTGTTCTGTTCCGTTTTTCATTATTGCTTTAATAACTGTAAGATTCAGAGAAGATTTCTCAGAACAGTCACAATCATATTTGCAAGGCAGCATCATTAAATGAACTGCTGTTTCTTTAAGCCAACAATGGGGGTCTTAGAATAAGGGTTTTTTGTTTGTTTGTTGGCTTTTAAATTCAAATTGACTTCTTTGTAAAAAAAAAGCTGGGTTTCTTTCCTGTCTTTCTGGAGAGAGACAGTTCTGTAGAATAGAATTTTAAGCTTGTAATAACTAAGTTTCATTGTGATATATTACTCTTGCCTAACCTAGGACCAGTCAGTCCACACTGTGAAATTGGGTGCAATTCAGCAAGTGCTTAAAAGGATCCTTCTCCTCGTTGTAGTCTGTTTAAACTCTCAGTACTCATCTATGAAAGCAGAACAGAAAACTATTTTGGATCTCAGAGAATCATCCCAAAAAGATTGCATGCCTCTAGCATAGTGCCAGAAATATATTAGCCAGCTCTTAAAGGGGAAGGATGGGTCATTTTAGGTAGAAACACAAGCAGACAAGTTCTCTCCCCCCCCCCCGACAAACAGTGTTATTGGGGAACCATATACCATAGCTATATGCCAGTGCGGATATCTTATTTTCTTAAATCAGTTTTGTAAATTTACCATAATCTCCCTTGTATATCTGAGAGCTGTATTTTCAATGATAGTAGCGAGTTTTTAGTCATGGTAGTTCCAGCTGTCAAAATAGTTGTAGCAGTTCAAGTCCATTCCAAATGACTGAGATCTTTCAAATGGTTTATAAATATGTTGCTTTCTGTTAAAAATGTTTAAAGTGTCTAATCTGTCTTGTCAAGTTATTTCAGAAGGTACTGACAGTTGAATGATGACTTCATGGGGCAGAGCTATTAATGTATGCAGACTGCATGGTGTCTAATTCAACAATCAAATCAGTGCTGTCATGTGAAATGGTTGGATTTGTCCCTAATCTTTTTTGCCTACAAATCTCAGATAATTCTATATATTTTTATTAGGATGCTCAGAGGATTATATATGTCACAAAACTCTGTGGCTTTTTTTACAAAATCTGTTCTCCCGCATCCTTTTAGCATACTCTTTAACAGCGCATTTAGTAATGACAAAAGATCCGTTCTAATATTTATTTGCCTAGCGTTGCAGAAGACACCAACCTTTGCTGTAATATCAGAATGTTCTAAAGCTCAAAAGTACCCATTATTGATGCCTGTCTTGGTGCCACTAGTGTTTTGGTATTATACCCTGATCTCACTGTCAACCAGGAGATGCTAGTTTAAGAGTTATGAATTTTATATATTCTAGTGTTAAATCTTGTGACATCAGGCACATCCTCAATAAACCATGTACTAATCTTAAAAGCAGAGGCAAATTTGAAAAGAATGCTTATCCTATTGTTCATCTTTTCTACTGGGTAATAGAAGCCACTTTTTACCTATGTTGCAATAAATGGAATACAATACTGCAATTGCAATAAATGGAATGCTACAGAATAGAGTTGTATTCTAACCGGTACATCACTTGGCATGAGAAGATGCCCTGACTACAGTAATGTGGACTTGTTTCATGTTGAGCGCAAAGTGAATATAGTGCCCATAGAACTGGTGTCTAAACTATAATAAATATTTCCCAATTTGGAATTAATGTGTTGAATTCAACTTTATATGCCATTAACTGTGCATGAGTAAGCTAGACGCTAATTGAAATTTTGTTGCCAGATTGACTGATAAAAATAATGTGAAAATAATGTGAAAATAGAGGGGGGGGATATACGAGTCTTTCCTCGCCACCTATAATTTTCTTAGTTAACTCTTATATAAAGATGGGAACAAAACAAACCACATATTCCAAATAATAATAATAATAATAATAATAATAATAATAATAATAATAATAA
>JAHTLZ010000010.1:45950002-45972458 GCA_023846285.1 Phrynocephalus versicolor
ATCTATCTATCTATCTATCTATCTATCTATCTATCTATCTATCTATCGAATAGATCAGGGGTGCCCAAACTTTTTGTAAGCAGGGCCAGATTTGGTGGCTGAGAATGTGTCAGGGGCCAGTTGCTCCCCGACCCTGCCACCCCACTGACCCACCCACTGACCCCTTGCAACCCCACCCACAGGAAGGAAGGTGGGGACCAAGGGAGGGACGGAGGGAGGGAGGTGGGGACCAAGGGAGGGAGGGAGGAAGGAATGAAGGAAGGAAGGTAGGGACCAAGGGAGGGAGGAAAGAAGGAAGGTGGGGACCAAAGGAAGCACAGGGAGCTGTGGCCATAGGTCACCCCTTGGAAGAGGCAATCTGTGCAACCTTGCACCCCCCCAAGCCCACCCCAAAGCTCCTTGGCGGTGGCAGAGGCCCGTGGGCCTGCCCACCCCCACACATTCTCCTGCGGTCCGGTGGCGGCAGACTGCCCGTCCGCCCATCCGCCCAAGCTTCCCAGCGGTGTCAGTGTTGGCAGAATAATTAAAAAAAAAAACATGGGGTGAAGGAGGGGGAGGGAGGGGCTGGCCAGCCAGCCGTGGGCCACTCAGAATGGCCTGATGGGCTGGATTTGGCCCCAGGGCCGGACTTTGGGCAGGCCTGGAATGGATAGATAGAATCTGTCTTCCAGAATACACTGCAGGCTGAATGCATTCATTTAACTGAAGGGAGGATATGTTCTGTCAGAGCTGCAGTTTTTTAAATATGGCCAAGGAGTTGCCATGTTTCTTTTCCCTCAGTTGTTTCCAGTGGGGCCCTTTTGTTGTAGCCTGCAATGTGTAGTTTGCATAATTACAGTGGTACCTTGTATAAACAAATTAATTCGTTCCAAATGAAATTATGTGAAACAAATTTTCCTTTATACAAATTTCCCATAGGAATGCATTGAAAATGGAATAATCCCATTTTTATGTTGTACGGATTTGCCCCTTAGGCCATTCTGTTAAGCAGATTTCCCCTATCTCCGGAATTATTTATGTTGCACAAATTTTATATTATACAAACAGTTTGTTATACGAGGGTCCGCTGTACTTGTAAACTTCCCAGAGAGTTCTTTAAGGTCTATGGGGCCATATGCAAGCAGCACACTTTGCTTTTGTTAAGAAGCTCTATCTGTGATTATGAGCACATGTAACATTTAACCCATTGCTAGTGAATTTGTGAGCTAATAGACCTTCTCTAAGCTTATAGCACTCTTGTAATTAACTCAAGAATTCAAATAACTGGAGAAAGGAGTTACCGTTAATTGGCTAATGTGAGACCTTATCCCAACTAGTAGATTCCACTGTGGGGGGCAAACTGAATGTCATATTCACTCAGCGTCAATAGACCTGCCCTAGCAGAGGTGCTTAATAGCTGTAACTGGTATGAGAAGGATCCTTTTGGGGAGACAGAGGGAAAGGTCCCTTGGCCCAAGGTAAGGGAACAGCGCTTGGTATCTTTGGCATTATTATCTAACACTGCAGTCTGTGAAGACCCAGTCCTTCTCAAATGTGCATCAGTCTAGGGTTGGAGGTTGGTAAAAAATAAATAAATAGCCACAGCAGTTTTTCACCAGGCTCCATACTATCTTTGTTCCCTATGTTGGTGAAAGGCTCATTTGGGACGAACTGCTGTGTTGTAGGATGTAACATGTGCAAAGTCTTTTCCTTGCGCATGTTGGATGTAACATGCACAAAGTGTTTTCCTAGTTGTCTTGGGGTGTCAATATATGTGCTGAGACTAACTTGTTCAAGTAGTGACACGACAGCCGTAGGAGGCCACTGTACGCCTCGGTGGGAGACGCTGGAGGGTGCCCTCTGCAAGGCTATATGGGAAGGGCGATGGAAATCACCCCTCAGCAGGGTCTTCCATCAATCAAGAGACTTTACCAGCCCCTCCCTCCTGACTCTCTGCCATGTTTGAATTTTGTTTGGGGTGGGGGAGAGAATGGGGAGAGAAATACCTTTGTGATTGCATTGAAAAGCATGGTGGTGGTGGTGGTGGTGGTGGTGGTGGTGGTGGTGGAGAAAAGCACCAAAATGTTTGCCCCAAAAGAGCACGTGGCCACCTGTCTTGGAAACCCTTTGAGAACAGGGGTCCACAGCTCTGGGTTGCACTTTATTTTGCCAGTGACGATACCTTGACTTGTCAGTGCTCCTTAATCCAGCTGAAGTTCAGTGCAGTCCGGAGGTGTGTGCGCCTGGCATTCTTAGACCAGGCCGTGGGATAGTGAGCATGTTTTACTCCCAAGAAAATTCTGTTGTGCCCCATGGGACCAATTCCTGGATGAGCTTGCATAGGGCTGTAGCCTTGTGCTAAGTTAGTGCTAAGAATGAATGAGATGCCCACATAAGAGGCTTTTTGTATTACTGTAAGGCAAATGAACTGCAGGTAATGCACTGTTGAGGAAAGAGAACCGGGTTCTGTAGGAAGCCACTATATTACAGTCATTTATTTTATTTATTTTCAAACTTATATACCGCACCTATTTCCCCAAAGGGGACTCAGGGCGGTTTACACAATACCATAGCAAATAAACAGATAAAACAATAAAACAATCAACAGTGGTGTCCAGAGTGTACCAGGGGTGGCATACATTAAAATTTTTCTGAAGTTGTTTCTCAGCTATTCCTGAATGAGGGACTTCCTACTGTGTAACTTTATATGGATTACCTTACATGATTGCATTGATTGATTTCATAAGAACACCAGTGTTTTCCATGTTACTTTCCTTTTTTCTTTTATGTTTGTGTGCTCTTTGTAGCTCTACTGTTACCTTTCAATGTTCTAAGATGCCTCTTCTAATTCCCTGTTCTTATGTTCTGGGCTGTATAATGTATATGACGAGGAATCCAGTTTTGAAGGATTTTAACTCTTGTGTTTTAGCTTGTTTTTTGCACTTACAGAGCTAGTTTACTGTTTTTCTTTGAAACAAATATTCAAAAACATTTAACCTACTGATGCCTCAATTAATGTAATTTTATTGGTACCTATTTTTATTTTTGAAACTTACCAGTAGCTGCTGCATTTCCTACCCTCAGCTTATACTCGAATTAATACGTTTTCACAGTTTGGGGGGTAAAATTAGGGGCCTTGGCTTATACTTGAGTCGGCTTATACTCGAGTATATAGGTATGTTTTTTTCTAAATAAATTATCTTCTTTGTTTGGGGCATTTGAAGTTTGCATGCTTTTCTACATTCAGATATGATGTTCCTGCAGTTTTCCTGTTATGGATAGGCTGATCCTCATTAGGTTTATTGCATAGTGTAGAATAAGTTTAAGCCATGTTTTAGCTCTCTCTCATTAACACACGTTTGTTAAGGTACCCTGAAATCTGTTCACATAGGTGGACATTTGGGAAGAATATCAAATTGTTTTATATACCAGCTACTTGGTATAGTTTCTTGTATTTTAAGAGAGTTCCTATTTCCTGGTCTAAGATGATAACAGACATCTCAGTTGATTTTATTGTGATTTGTTAGGCATCATAGTGTGGTAGGTTTGGGAGATATGGTGACATAAAATGTGCTGCTATATTTTTTACAAAATGCTGCAAAAATCAGAAGTAGTTGTGTGGCCAGAATAAAAACAGAAACAATCTCTGCATTGTTGATGTGTTTAATGTCTGATGTTTTTATGTGAATTTAATTTATAATTGACTTTTCTCCTTTCATTTAAGAGATGTTGAAAATGCATGAATATTAGTCTGACCTTCTAAAATCCATGGAACCGTACACTGGTGTTCTGTGGTATAAATTCAAGTAGGAGAGGTGCGGTCTTTGCTCTGTAGAGTTTTTTAGGTTCCTGTTTGAAATTATATTTGGAAGATGAGTCATGGCAACTGGACTTTTTTCTTGAGAGATTGAAATGTTTCGCTACTCATCCGAACAGCTGACAAAGCTGTTTGGATGAGCAGCAAAACATTTTAATCTCTCAAGAAAAGACGTCCAGTTGCCATGACTCAACTTCCAGATAAACCCACCTGGATGACTGAGAGTCTTCACGGACATTTGAAATTTTATTTCCAAATTTGTGAAGTGTCTGACCTCTAAATACAGTATAACATAGCAGGTTTATCTGCCAATATGATATGATATGATGCTCAAATCCTGTGTAACACATGCATAGAGAATTTACAGTTATTTTAGGATGCTTACTTGATGTAATCAGTCTGTTGGACAGAAAACAGATGGAACAGATCTCTTCCCAGAGGACTTGCTGTCTAGAACAGAATGAATAGGTGCAAGAGAAACAAGAGAGCAGTTTTGACCGTGAATGGTGGAGATGTGGACACAATGATCTTCTTTTATTGGGCCAGGAAAGAGGATAACACCCTGTAGACATGGGGTACAATGAGCACTAAAGAGTGAACATTGTATTATTGTCCAAATCAGAATAATCAGTTTAGAAGATCTGGGAAGTAACTATTTCAAATACATTATATTTTTAAAATTTCAGCTGTTTGAAAGGAGGTGGAGATCTGTATTGGTTCATCGGGAATAGGTTTAAGTCTCTTCTTAAGCTGCTCCAGCTATTCTATTAAATAAACTATCCTAGACTGACACATCATTAGGGAAGAATGACATATATCTGAGGGATGGAAGATAGCATTAAAGAGCTGTAAACAGAATGAGGTCTATGAACATGAAACTCAATATCCTGATGCCATGCAGGGTAAGCTTCTCAACAGGGTGGATACCTGAAGAGAAAGGCTATAGGGGGCGGAAGTGTTGAAGAAGAGTAACAAGGGAGAGATTGCCTCTTAAAAATTTTCATAATTAACAAAGGAGGGAAGAAAGAGATCCTGTGTAGAGTAACTTCTTGGTAAATGTTGTCTTTATTACTTCAGGTTTTGCTGAACTTGCATTAAGCCTTTTTCCCTTACTTCAGCGTGTCACCAGACAGCAGTTAACTTTCACTCTCTTGTATTAAAGTGAAACTTAGAACTTAAGTACTGTATATGGAGTGTGCAACCTGGTTGTTTTTGTTTGTTTGTTTTGTTTTGTAAACTGTTGCCTCTACTGTGCTGAGTTTTATGAATGGTCAGCACCTGAGAAAGTAATATGTTTTATTTCCATATAAAACAAAGCAAAAATCTGCACAAATTTCCGAAGGGAAACTTATTATTTGAGGTTGCCCCCACCTCCACCCCTGTTTTGTTTTGTTTTGTTTTTTACTACAGATCCAATAATTCTGCATTCAGGGAGTTCAGTTTGACAGGCAGAAACCTAAACATGGCTTCTCTGGGAGAAAGGCTTAAATTAGAAGGCTTTGAGACCTCGCTAAGCTTCCTTTAAAAATAAAAGGCTCCCAGCTTGCACTAGGACAACAAGAGGAGGTACAAAAAAAACCTATATTGGTTCTAAATCAGATCTCCCTCACATTACCACAGTGGTTCCCAACCTGGGGGTCGGGACTCCTTTGGGGGGGGTCGAACAACCATTTCACAGGGGTCTCCATGAGCCAGTGAAGAAAAAGGCACAAACGGCTTGGGTGTGGAGGAGGAGAGGGAGAAAGGGGGGAAAAGAGTGAGTTACAGCTCGATAGGTTGGAGGGGGTGTCAGTCAATGGCACTAGAGGCTGTGATTGGCTGAGGGTGCCTGTAGAGGGAAGTGCTCTATGGCACCTGCAGCAGTGGCTTGCCAAAGGGGGTTTGTGGCCTCTTCCAAGCAGGGCAAGGGGTCACCACCACATGAGGGACTGTATTAAAGAGTCGCAACGTTAGGAAGGTTGGGAACCACTGCCTTACCACGTCATCCAATGCATTGTATTATTGGCGGATACATTATGTAGTATTTTGATATTTCAGTGGGGATAAGATAAAAATGAACATATACATTTTACCAAATACGATTATTCACGTGATATGGGTTTTAGTTTATGTCAGCAGTCTCCTACAAATCGCTTAGTTCACCTTGCTCTTTCTTTGCTTTAAATCTGCTGCCTGAAATTCTTATATCCTCTTTTAAGCCACAGAGTGGTGTTTTGAGTTGGTTTTCTTGGAGTGTATTTCATTGGATATGTGCCGTTAATATATGTAATAGCTAGTAGCTGTAACCTTGGGTGATATCTTAAAGAGATAAGTGTCTTAAAATTCTTTGCTCAGCATTTGTAGATGTGCTAATCTTAATAATTTAGTAAAATACTGCATTTCTTTCTGGAGGTTACTGAAGTGCCATTTGCAGAGAAGCTGTATGTGAGCGCTACTTTCCTTGTGCCCACATTGACAGGATCTCTGGTTTTGTTTTGGTTTTGTCCCCCCAACCCCCCGGATTAGCTAATCGCTCTTGCTACTAAGTGATAAAATAATGTTGGCAGTGAGATTTATTTATTTATTTATTTATTTATTTATTAGGGGGGGGAGAGAACATTTTTGAAAACTCTTCTAAGTTTCTTTTATCTTTTGTGTGTTGGCAGTGCGGAGGGGGAAAATATTATTCAGGAAATTTGAAAGTCATTAAAAGATGCTGCCTAAGGCTGGCTACTTTTTGTAAATTTGAAGTTCAGGTAAATGGAAGCCTGGGGACTTCTTCTGCATTGAAGAGCTTCTAATGGTGTTTTATGTTATTGTCTGTATGTTGCTGAGTAGGACAGCATGATGTAGTTGATGCACTGTGGTTTGAAAGATGAAAGTTCTGATCCCCATTGCTGGAATGACCTGGGGCCAGTCGCAGTCTTTTGAGTCTGATCTACATCCAATAGATAAAATAGGAAGAATTAAAGGAGAGCTTTGCACTCACTAGTGGGGGGGAGCAAGATGTGAATGTCTCACTCTTATGCAGATGCATATAAAACATGTTGAGAAAAGACCATGGGCAACAGACTCACTTTCTAGTTGTGTAAGGTGAATAAAACCGTCTTAGCATGAGACGATAAAATTATGGGATGACCATTACAGTATTAAAAATGACTGACTGTACTTAAAACACAGCAATCAACACAATGCATGTTTAGTATTTCTAAAATGTCTGATACATAATGATAAATGAATAATGGAATTATGCCTGGGAATCCTGCTAGTTGTATGTCTTTGAAGTATTAGACTATAGATTTCTTCTTGCTTTATTTGTATTGAAGCACTGAACAACTTAAAATTATGGACATACTGTATATGAAATGTAGGTTAAACTAAAAAAAATTAAAATATTAAGATAATGACTGTTTTTGGCCAGAAGTAGGCTATTTCAAATGCATTGGTCCCCTGCCCTTTTGCGGTTCATATACTGTGGTCCTGCTACATTGCGGGACCACGGTATATGGAAAAAGGGCCCCTGGGGTAAGGGGCAAAAAGGTCTGTTTCAGGCCTCCCGTACTTACCCCAGGACTAGTGCTGCCCAGAATGGGCCTGTGAGGGCCTTCCTGAGCCTTCTGGAGGCCCCAAAAGGGCTTCCCTGAGAACCGGAAGTTTGCAGGGGAAAGGCCCTCAGGCCTTAGGAATGATTTTTGTTGATCCAGAAGTCACTTCCAGTTCGCAGGGAAGCCCTTTTGGGACCTCCAGAAGGTCCAGGAAGGCCCTCGCAGGCCCGTTCAGGGCAGCGCCAGGCTGGGGGCAAGTACAAGAGCCCCCAGCTGGGGCCCCCAGCTAGACACCCCCCCAGGCCCGGCCCAACCTGCATACGCATATCACAGATTTTCAATTATCACAGGTTGGGTTGGGTCCCTAACCCCTGCGATAGGCAGGGGGGTGACTGTAGCTTCATCTCAACCAATTGCTACATCTTCTTTTGTATGGTTTGGAACATAAATTGGATGCTCTATCCAAGTACCGCATTTTACTTGAGTATTTTTTGATCTTCCTACATCGCTTCCAAGTCTATTAATTTACTTCCAGACAGTCTCCCTCTCTATAGTCTGTAGCAGTGTTGGCGAACCTATGGCACAGGTGCCAAAGGTGGCACTCGGAACCCTTTCTGTGAGCTCCTGACATCGCCCCTTCACAGCCACCTGTATTCAGGTTAAATTGCTATATTGCCACTTTGTGAAATATTAGTGGGCTTTGAATTGCAGTTTGGGCACTTGATCTCAAAACGAACTCTTTAATACAGCCGTAGGCCAACATCCAAATACTGTAAACAAAAACAAGTTAAAACATACTACATTTCTAAGAGAATTAGGTACAAAGTTGCAATGGCCTAAAAGAAAAAGTAAACACCTCTCACTCACATCTTAATTTAAAGGGGAGCAAGAAGGGAAGAGAGAAGAAAGAAGAGGAAAAATCCCACTGATAGTTAAGGTTCTATCCTTATTTTGTTAAAACCTTCCACTTCTGGATTTTAATAGCAGCAGCTAAAAATTTTGCCACATTAGGCATAGTGTCTGAATTTTGTCTTGATAGGGTATAAAATGCCTCAGAAGGCCTAGGGAATAATTTTAATTGGGATTCAATGAGACTTCTTCGGATATCAGAGTAAAACTGGCAAGACAGGAGAACATGGGTTACAGTTTCTGTTGCACCTGAATTACAGGGGCATTTGTGTTGAGAGTATGGCGTTTTCTTAAACTTTCCTTCCAATACTGCAGATGGTAATGCATTTAAGCAGGCAAGGGTATAGGCTCTGTGATGTTTTTTTAATTGGTAGCATGAAGGGATAAGTGGCTGGTTTAAAGGGCAGTAGTGCTTTATCCAAAGAGATGTTATTTAAAGTAGCCCCCAGGTCATGCTGCCCCTCAACCTCCATAATACGTTGTTTAAGCATTTGGTTTGCTGCATCATAGCCCATTTGGACTGCACAGTCCTCTGAGAATCCATACATTCTGAGTTTGGGAGACAGTGCTTTCGTCCACCAACTTGATATATGGTTGTCCTGTAGGATTAGCGTGGTTAGGCCTCTTGGAAAGAAGGATAACTTCAACCAAAATCTAAAAATGGTTATCCAAAACCTTGCTTCGACTTTCAGGAGCCCAACCTCCAGCCGCAAAGCTGCATTGGTGACACAACGTGGTACCTGGAGGATTGCTCTCAGAAATCTTGACTGGACCCTTTCAATAGGAGTAAAAGAAGGATAGGGACCTGACTGTGCACTGTAAAGGAGTTGGCTGATGGCTTGGAATACCTTCAAGGCTGCGGGGATGTACTGCCCACCCTTGGTGTAGAAAAAATTTAGGATTGCAGAGGCTGATCTCTGTCCTGCTTGGGCAGCATAGTTAGCATGCGCCCTACGAGAGCCATTTGCTTGGAAAACAGTGCCTAGATATCTGAAGACTTTGGTTTGTTCGATTTTGTGGCTGTTTACTTCCTATTTGTAGAGTTTTGGTCTTTTTGCAAATACCATAATCTTGGTTTTCTCATAGTTAATTTGAAGATTATTCTCTTGAGTGTAGTGTGTCAGGGCGCACAACGCCCTCTTCAGACCAATAGGTGTCTGTGACAGTATCACTGCATTGTCAGCATACAGCAACACTGAGAGGTTTCTGTTTGCTAGCTTCGGGGGATGGAAATCTGCCTGACTAAGGGCCGCAATAGTGGGGCACTTGATCTCTAAAAGGTTCGCCATCACTGGTCTAACCAGAGTGTTGCCTTGGGTGGGTGAGGGAATACTCTTCAGCATTCATCCATTCAGCAAGGTGTACTGATTTTGTTCTCCATAAATTTAGCCTAGCTTCTTCTATTTTAATATTTAAAGCTTGAGATACAGTTGTTCATATACTGCAGTCCTGGTATATCGCGGGACGACAGCATATGAAATGCATCCCCGCCCGCCCGCTGGGGCAAGCTGTGTGGGCTTGTTGGAGGCCTTTTGCAATTCTGGGGCCTCGGACAAGCCCGGGAAGCCCATCGGAGGCCTGTTTAGAGGCACGTTAGACCTCGGATAAGTGTAGGAGGCCCCAGACAGGGCCCCCAGTCCCAACCTAATCCAGTATCCACATATTGTGGATTTTCCATTATTGTGGGTCGGGTTACGTCCCTTACCCCCGTAGTAGGGAATTACTGTAATTGTACATACAAATTGATTTGACTAAATATTTCTCATCTTTGCATAATTTCCCCCCAAGACCAGAACACGAGAAGTTGGGTTTTGTGGCTGAGAAGCACATGTTCTTTTTATAAAAGAAAGGTTGAAGGAGAGAAAGCAAGCCTTTATTATTAACCATAAATAAACAGCAGTTCTTTGGTATCACAGCACATGCAGACCTTTACTTGGGATGCGAAGCAGTTTCTCCTCTGTACTGCCAGAAGTGGAGAGGCTGGCTACGGAGGCAGAACGAGAGATGGGACCAAATGCCACTATGCAACTATTCCATGATCCTCACAGATGCTTTGATATATATATATGATGAATCTTGGAGGGGCACAGTTCTGAGATATTAGTCATCTTGTAAGAGATATTCAGGCAGTGTTTCTCACGTGTCAGCATGCCATAGTTGAATGCATATAATCCAGACCAAACTATATTTAACTCTGGAAAAAAACATGCCATTGGTTTCCATAGAATTTATTTCTTATATTAAATATATACACTGTTTTTATATTAAATATATGCACTATTTCTCTGTCGCAGTCTGTATTGGTTTTGAACATTCTAAAGAGAGTTTGCATGACAGCCCTGCCTCTCTTTCCCTTGTTTTCCCATTCTACAGTGGCAACGATAGTAATATATCTTTGAAACAGAGAATTTACTAATACATTTTTGGTTTATTTTCTTATCTTAAATTATGATTTTTAGTTTTACATATTTGATGTTTTAATTGTTATCTCAGTTGATTCATTTTTCATCCCTCAGATATGTTAAAATATCCCCCAGGGATATTTTAAATATACAGTGGTACCTTGTATAAAGGAATTAATTCGTTCCAAATGAAATTATGTTAAGCAGATTTTCCTTTACACAAATTTCCCATAGGAATGCATTGAAAACAGTAATCCCTAATCACAACCATTTTTATGTTTTATGGATTTGCCCCATAGGAGCTTCTGTTAAGCAAATTTCCCCTATCTCCAGAATTTTTTATGTTGTACAGATTTTATGTTATACAAACCGTTTGTTATACGAGGGTCCACTGTACTGTAGTCTTTTTTCTAAAGGGAAAAATGCACAGAGACACACATCATGATATTCCTTAAATACAGTGGTATGCATATGGACAGCTCGGTGTTTTAGGTAACTAGCTGTACAGCCAGAGGTTGAAATTTCAGTTCCCCACTATTGTATTATCCCAGAGGAGGCAGCCTGGGTGGCCTTGGGCAAGCTGCACTGCCCGAGGATGCCCCCAGGAGAAGGGAATGGTAAAGCACCTGTGGGTATTCTCTAGCTAGAAGACCCTGAAAATGGTCACCACAAGTCAGAATTGACTTGATTGCACTTATTATTTATACATGGGAATGTATACATGGGAATGTATGTTGATTACAGGCCTCCACACTGTGATCCGTGTGTATATTAGCATGCACATATTTCAGTTTCCAAGCTGCCTAGATGCCCTAAGCACATCCGATCTCACCTGATTTCGGAAGCTAAACAGGGTCGGCCCTGGTTAGTACTTGGATGGGAGACCACCAAGGAATACCAGGTGCTGTAGGCGCCTGGAATAGGAACTGGCAAGCCACTCCAGTATTCCTGCCAAGAAAAGTCCATGGACATGGAGTCATGAAGAGTCAGTCACGACTGTAACGACACAACATACACATTTCAGTTTCCATTTCTGCAAGCACAAAATCTTGCAAGGTTTGCACATTGTTTTAGAAACAAAACAAGGACTTTCATGGTGCTTCACATAGTTGCTGATAAAAGTCTGTTGCTGGGGGTAAAAGCAGGGGATAGCTTGTCTTTTTCTTTGGCTGAGAGGAAACCTTCCAGAACACGGCCAGACAGCCCAAAAAACTCACAACACCTTGCCTTTGTTTTATCATGGTGTTTTAAACTCCCCCACTAAATTCCCTTGAACTGAGCATAACTAGTTTCCCTTAGAATTTTTGCACAGCCCACAGTGATGGGGATGGAACCAAATTTAATGATGATGGAGAAAACATTGGAAATGACCTAATTCAGCATTCATACTCAGAATGTAAACACAGAGTATTGAGAAGTTGTCTGGCGCCGTAAAAAGTATTGCTTAAATTCGAATGGATTGGTATTTGAAAGATCTCGTGTGTGTAAAATATATCTGTTAACTTACTTTACTTTTACTTTACTTTATCAGCATTTGTATATCGCCAGCTTGTACAAAGATAACGGTGTAACAATGTGTGTTATGTTAAAAATCTGTCTGTTCTGTAGGGAATATTATTTCTGCCAGATCCTAGCTTTAAATATTTGAAGAGATCAAAGCAGAAAGCAGTGCAATCAAAAGATGAAACAGTGGTGAAAATGTCCTTTTCCAGTTCCTTTTGCTTATCATAGAATCATAGACTTATTTGTTTATTTACTGGTTGATTGATTTATATATATACCACCAAGCTTAATTCGGAGAACAACTCCAAGCGGTGTACAAGGAAAGTAAAAAAATAAATAAATAAAATTAACATTTTAGATTCGTAGAATTGTGAAATTTGAAGGGTCCTTTAAGGCCATCAAGACCAACCCCCTGCTCCATGCAGGAATACCGATCAAAGGATTTCTGCCAGGTAGTTGTCCAGATTTCTCTTTAATTCCTCCAGTGCTGGAGCACTCACCACCTCTTGAGGTGATTGATCTCATTGCCATACTGCTCTAATAGGAAGCTTTTCCTGATATATATCTAAAATCTGGTTTCCTGTAATGTGAGCCCCTTGTTGCGCATCCTGCACTCTGGGATGATTGAGAACAAACCCTGCCCCTCCTCTGTATGACAGCCCTTCAAACATTTGAGAAGTACTATCATATCACCCCTCAATCGTATCTTCTGTAAACTAAACTTGCCCAGTTCTTTCAGTCTTTCTTCAAATTGCTTGGCTTCCAGCCCACTGATAATTTTTCTTACCCTCTTCTGGACTTGTTCCAGTTTCTCAGCATCTTTCTTGAAGTGTGGTATCCAGAACTTTTTAATAATGATTTGTTCAGTTTATTGTTGTGGTCATGTGTAATGTCAAGAGAGGTAGAATAATTCAATACAGTTTTACCATCTGTGAGCAAAAAAATAATAATAAATGACCATGACAACATTCAGACAAACTTTACAAAAAAGGTTTTAAATAATACACTCTGGGTTGCTTTGGAAAAGGAGTGGCCACTTATCAATTATATTTAATTTTGGCTTTTTCCCTCTTAATTAATATATGTAAATGAAGGTAAACTTCCTGACAGAATATTTTTGTACTAATAAATCCTGTGATATTACTTACCATGATGCTTGTGGGAACAACCAGAAACTATCTAGTACTAGAGAAGCCATTAGAATGAATCAAAGTATAGAATAGGTATTTGAATTTTATGCAGAAATTACCCAAAATTGTTTCTGAAAGCTAAACAGCTCTCAGCCAAAGAAAAAGAAGTTTCCTTCATTACATTGTCTCATTTCTTTTTCCATAGTTGCATTAGGTCGCAATCAGCCCCTGAAAAAAGAGAAACCAAAATGGAAAAGTGATTATCCAATGACAGATGGTCAGCTACGCAGCAAGAGGGATGAATTTTGGGACACAGCACCTGCATTTGAAGGCCGTAAAGAAATCTGGGATGCCCTGAAGGCAGCAGCACATGCATTTGAGAGCAATGATCATGAACTGGCACAAGCTATCATTGATGGTGCAAGCATAACGTTACCCCACGGTAAGCATGTTTATGGTGGATAAGCTATAGCAGTAGTGAGTGGGAAATTGTTCATATGGGGAAATACTGACGGAGCTGAGCTGTTCACAAGGTCACAGAGAAATGAAGGTAATGGGTATATTCTGATAGTTTATCATACTGAGCCTTGAGTTTATGATCCTTACCTCCCATTTCTTTTTCCGTTATAGCCTCTAGGAAGCATTCAGAGGCTTCCTCTTTAAGTTAACTGCAGTTTAGTGTGTGTGAAGTTTAAATGTCAGTTGAAATACAGCAACTTCACAAATAACAGCTTGAAGCTGGCTTCATTGAGCTAAATTTTGTTATAAATTATAGTTTGTCTAAGTTAGGACAAAATAGCAAGTGGCAGGTAGTCTAAAATGGTCAGAGACTCTCGCAAACGTCTCTTCTAGTGGCTGTGTTGGAGAAGAAAGGGGAATGAGTGAGGTTATAGTTTGTGGCAGCGCTGTAACAACAAACAACTGTAAGTCACAGGACTGTTCACTTTTCTTACATTCTTACTTGGTAGGTGCAGAGTCAGCAAAAATATTGTACTGGGCAATCCTGAGGAAGATTCTGAATGGGTGTGAATATAAAGTTAGCTAGAAATTTATTTAAATATTTGAATTTTCCTCACATGTGACTTTGCATAAAATTCTTTCTTATACAGTAATACCTCAGATAACGAATGCCCCGATAATGAATTTTTCGGATAATGAATGGAAATTTCCAGGTATAGGGCTGCCTTGGATAACGAATGTTCCCTATGGGCTGCCTCGGATAACGAATGTTTCAAAATCCCTGGCAAAAAGGACACCCAGGATGCATTGCAGTCCCTATAGTTTGTGGAGTGGAGGGAGGTGTTAGAACATTTTTTCATGGTGTTTTGGAGCCATTCTGAACATGCTTTGCTGAGGGATTTGGACTTGGAAAGTTAGGGAGGTAGATTTTATTAATATTTGCACTGCTTTTTTTGCACTTTGGGTGGGAAAAGGCTGGGCTAGGCTTTCTGGTTTTATGGTTATGTTTGTCTGTTTCTATCCCCCCTGTTTGCACTTTGGGTGGGAAAAGGCTGAGCTAGGCTTGGTGCCTTCATATTCTCCATGTCTGCAAGCGTTCTCCATTGTTTTGGAGGCAAAAACGGGCTGCATTTTACTTGCTGCTTGTTTCTCTGCAGTTTTTTTTCCATTCACACTTTGGGCGGGAAAAGGCTGAGCACAGGCATAACTAGGGTATCCTCCATGGAACAGATCAATCAATCAATCAGCCTTTATTGGCATACCAAAATAAAAACACAAAGTTACACGTTTACAGACATATTGTTAAATTACAAAACTGGCAATTCAGTGCATCTCAGCCTGCAGTCCCTGACTAGCAGGGCTAAAAAAGCTGCCACATATTCTATCACAGTAGACTCTTCTGATGACAAAAGATACCTCAATTTATCAATGTCTGAGCAATGCTTCTTCAGTAGGAGTGGATCAAGGAGTTTTTTGCGAGGATGACCATAAAATGGACAGAACAAAACCACATGGGGGAGTCACTCCATTCCACCCAGTACACAGGAGCAGCACCTGTCACTGTATGGAGTCCCATTGAATCTTCCAACACTGCTGATTGAGTGGCATTGCATCTAGCGAAAGTGTAGGCCCCCCATTCCTCGGGGCATTTTAAAAGGTAAAGGTAACACGCAGGTTGTTCAGCTTTGACTGGAATCTGCAAGTTCATTGGTGAACATATTGAGTTTGCTGCACTTTGCAAGTCCTGCATTTTTATACCTAGAAACCTGCATTTTATCAACTTGTATGCTTCCAACTGGGGCAGTGAGCCTAGGGCAGTGATGGTGAACCTTTTAGAGACTAAGTTCCCAAACTACGATTCAAAACCCACTAACTTTTCATAAAGTGCCAATATAGCAGTTTAACCTGAATATAGGTGGTTGTGAAGGGGCGATGTCGAGAGCCCACAGAAAGGGCTCCAAGCGCCACCTTTGGCACCCATGCCATATGTTCACCAACACTGGCCTAGGCCTTAGGGTGTCTATATAGCACTGGTTTTTTAAATTAATTTAGTTGAGCCTATTGGTGCTGTAGAGTCTTCAAGAAGTTGGTAAGTAGGCTGTCCTGGTCAGTATTATAACACACACTGAGCCAGAATTTGATATATCTTAGCCATGCCCTTGTCTCTATCACGGGTTGTCCTACTTCTAAGCATAGTGTTGCATAAGAGACCCATCTAGGTGTGCTAGGATTTTCCATAAAAAGCAGGCTTGCGTTTACTGTGCAGTCCAGGGCTTTCATCCAGATAGAGATGCCATATAGCAGTTGTGGAATGGCTTTGGTATTGAACGCTTTAAGGGCTGTCTGGAACAGATCATGCTTGTCATGGAGAACAGGAACTTGTGAGCCATTCCTGGTCATTTGTCTCAGCCTGGATATTGAAGTGACCCAGCACAAGCCAAAGGGGTTTCAGTGTTATGTCACCTAGACATTTGTATTTAGCACAAGAAGGGAGATGATTGTGCATGCAGGTGGGCAGTACACATGACAATAAACTTGCCAACTAACTATTTCCTGAGCTAAACAGAAGTTTAATAAATAGGGGAATATAGGAAGCCATGTTTAAGTATGTGAATGCATACTTATGATACTTACAATGCATCTGAATGCATTGGTGATCCAGGACTGCATCTGATAGACAGTATAGCAAAACCAGCAGGTATAATAGAAATGTGGAGGATAAAAGAATGAATAGAGTTGACTAAGTTGGACCATGAGAGGGAGTTTGCACTAACTGGCAGGAGAGGTAAGAAAAAGAGGAGAGACGCAGAGAGAAAGAATTTGAGAAGGAAATGAATGCACTAGGGGGGGGGAAGAACTGGAGGCATATAATATGAAATTTGACAGAATTAAAAGCTAATTTGGTATACCCTAGTCCTTCAAGTGGAGACTCTCCTGCTGTGAATATGAAGATGATCTTCATATCTCAAGATGTTCTATCTCTCGGAATGTGTGTTGATATGGGAGAGAAGATAAAAAGAAAATTTGTGTTCTTAAATCTGTGGGGCCTAGTGAAATCCCAATTCCAAAATTACTTTTTTATCCAAAGAGAGGATTAGACAGTATAACTGATTTGATTTTTGAACAGGGAATTCAACAAAATTCAACCCTGATTGAGATGTGGACTGGACAGACTGGTAGGTCTCGTATATACATTGACGTGCGCTCACCATGTGGGGTACCCACTGTGCTGTATTGTATAGAATGATGGACTGGGACTCAGCAATGTGAGCTCACATTCCCACTCAACCATGGAGACTCACTTGGGATGTGGAACTGGTAAAACTACTCCTTAAATATCTTACTTATCTTGAAATTGGTTAAAAAGAATCTTGTTGTTCAATATTAAGTCCTGTTTATGGTCTCAGCCATAACGATGGCTAAAAAAAGAGAAGCATTTGATCAACAACACTGGCAGCCCTCATCCCATGGGCTTGGTCTGTCACAGCTCCCCAAATGCTGTGGGACCTGGTGGATGAGTGGAGTGGTCAGAGAAAGAAGTGCTTACTGATTGTCAGGCTTTAGAGAGGGAAGCTAAGGGGACAGGGAGTTGTGCTATAAAGGTGAAGGGAGTTGCTGGAGGGATTCAAAAGGAAAGGCTGAAGACGCCCAGTTGTGATAGAAACTGAACGTTTTCAACAGTCGACCATCCTGGCATTATGTTTTGTGCAAAGGCTTGAAAACAAAATAGGACTGTTTTGTGTCTTATCCACTCCTTGAAACTAATTGGTAAGGGGAAACTTTGGATCCCAGGCAGGCATGCTCCAATACAGCACAGAAAAATGTACAACCCTGTCCTTTGGTGGGAGTTCCTTATTTCCTTTAGGAGCTTCATGGTGGGTTCTGGAGAAAAGAAACAAATTGGGCATAGGAGCCCCAAGCAAGTAAGAAACGACTGCTAAAAAGATGTGTGGTCAGTCACATGAACCTAGTAGACAGTGCAATAAAGCTTGTTTTTTTGTAAGTGAGAGTTCTTTCCTGGTGCACAGTGTTGGTGCATTTGCATTGACAGTCTCACGTGCATTGATATTTTATTGCTTCTTGGGAAACAGGAGTTGGTTTCATATTTCCCAAAGCCACAGCATGGTTCCACTAATAACAGAGAGTCCTTTTAAAATTCAGCCTTTCTTTCTCAGGGAAACTACCCTAGCAACTAGAAGCGTTGGACCTTTTTGAATTATATTATCCATATAATATGCTTAGAAGAAGAAGAAAAAACCCTGATAAATAGGAAACATATTCCCTGAACAAAAGACCGCTTGTTCAAGTGATCTGGAGACTGTTGACATCAATCAGAAAAACTGTTTCCTGTTTCCTGTGCAAGTGTCTGGAAAGCGACTGATTTGTAGTCCCTTGTCTCCTTTGTTTGTGTCGGAAGCTGTCCAGTGATGCTTCCAGAGTGGGCACATAGATGACAGGATACTGTCATTGACCAATGAATGCCCAAATGTGTTCACAGTCCTCACATACTTCTGGGAGTCTCTTCTCGTGTCTCCTGCTGAATATGGACCTTAGATGTCCAAAGTTTCACCTACAAGTCCAAGCTAAAGAAGAATGTTATAAAGCTAACAAGCTTTGTTGATAATGTCAAATAATACTTAGTAGAACTAAATTTAATGCAGCGATCTAGTTTTTTGCATATAAATCGTGAAAGGCTTTCTGTAGTATTAGAGGATAAGTGACGAAGCTGCATGGATGAGCAGCAAAACATTTCGCTCTCACAGGAAAAGAAGCCCATGTGCCGTGTGACTCATCTTTCAGATAACCTCACCTGGACAACTGAGAATCTTCACAGATGTAGAAGATAAAGAGAATGCAGTTTCAGCTGCTACCTGCCAAAGAGCTGTCTAAAAACTAAGCTTTATTTTGTATACCTAGTAGGCTAAATAAAAGCCATGTTCCTTCATCGTAGCTTTAATTTTTTAAGATGGGTTATTTTAGTGCCCTTTGCTCTCAGTTCTGTCTAGGTACAAGACATTAAAGAAAGCATTCATTTATAGCAGTGATGGCAAATCTTTAAGAGACCGAGTGCCTAAACTGTGATTCAAAATCCACTAATATTTCATTAAGTGCCAATACAGCAATTTAACCTGAATACAGGTGGCTGTGAAGGGACAATGTCGGGTGCCCACAGAAAGGGCTTCAAGTGCCACCTTTGGCACCCATACCATAGGTTTGTCAACACTGATTTATAGAGTTCAACTGAAACACATTTCATAAGTGAGGATAATGAATGTATTACATCCTACTTGCTCTGATGTACAGAATTGGGAATTTTGAGGTGAGGATAACTAGAAAGCACATGCAGTGTATGTGCAGAAAATACAGGGTTTCCAATTTCTGGGAAATCAGGGAAAGAAATAGAAATGGAAATTGGTCATGGAAATTGGTCTGAAGAAATTGTGGTTAAAATATTTAATTTCTAACTTGATTGTTACTGCAGTTTCAAAACTGTAATTTTTGTAAATTGGCTTCAGAGAAACCATTTTAAATAGAATGTTTAATTTTTAGTGTACATTTAAAACAATAATAAAAAGGTTATGTCATTTGTTGGTAGCATTCAGAGTTTACTTGAATTGAAGTTTGTATCTTGCTGTAATTTTTGGTGCAACTGCAAAAGAGATGTTGGTGAAGTTAAGGTTGAAATAAGCAGATATTAAATTTCTTATTTTGACAAATATTTTTTCATTTGAGACTTGTGTAGTTATAGAGTGGAACATTCCATTAAGCTTTGCATTAATGCAACACAACCTATTCATTTTTTAACTTGTGGTTGTATTTGAATGGTGGTCAGGATAAATGACAAATGGTCAGAGAAAGTCAGGGAAATGAAAAATAAAATTTTAGTGGCAACCCTGAAATAGCAAAATTGTGTGTGTTGACTTCTTGTAGGTAAAGAGTCAGTTGTGCCTCTTGTTGAAAAAGCCACATTGAGCTCAAATCCAAATTTACTTATCACTGAAAATATTTCAGCAATATTTTTGTTTCACTTTGTTTTGTTTTCTGAGGTCACACAAGAAAGAGGCAGCCGTAGGGAAGCTGGAAGGTTATTTTAACTGATAAAGGATGGACTTGTTGAGAGGATTTATCATAGTTTGTTGGCAAGAAATGCTGGGCTACATCTTCAAGGCCAGTTGAGTTCATAAAAGAGCAGTTGTGAGATTCGATGGGTCAAACCAAATGTCTAATGCAAGTGATTTGTCACCTTAAATCTCGAAAGAGCAGGCAGAAGCAGGTTATTAGATTGCCTGGGTCATAAATAGTTCTGAGAAGCCTTGGAAAAACCAAGACAGGCACAAGGGAGAGGCAGTTTAATCAGTTGTTTCCCACACGTTGATCGATCCATCTCATGGAATGTATAGGTCTCAGTCAGTATGTCTTTCCCAGGTGCCCAGCTATTTCCAGCAACCCATTGCTTTTTTGCTCCAGCCTTCCTTCTGAGTCTTTCTCTTTCTCTCAGACAATAAGGCTTCACGTCTGCCAGGCAGTGCTTGTTCTCTGATGCTTCTTCACTGGCAGAAATGACACCAGACCTTCTTCCCAAGAGTTACCCA
The DNA here is from genome assembly GCA_023846285.1 of Phrynocephalus versicolor. Classification (NCBI taxonomy): domain Eukaryota; kingdom Metazoa; phylum Chordata; class Lepidosauria; order Squamata; family Agamidae; genus Phrynocephalus; species Phrynocephalus versicolor. The sequence continues at coordinate 45,970,319 of JAHTLZ010000010.1, forward strand.
ATGGCGTTGTCAACTGGACCACTGAGTTCCTCCTCTTCACTTTCCTCCTTTGGCTGCAAAATCACTCTTATATATGTCTGAAAATAACTTAGCAAGATGAAGCATGAGATGAGTTTCACAGGGATACAGAACCTTTCAATCTATTCCAGTGTAGAACTAGGAGAATTGTTTTTGTTCATTTAATGTTTTGTTTTGAACTAATTTTTCTTTTGACTTCTTACTTCGGGTTAGCAAATTGCCTCTCATTCAAAACAAGAAGAGGACTAGCTTAGTTGGGAAAAGTGGAGGCAAGACAAATTTTCTGCTGCTGATGGAGTCACATTAATTTTGCTGTTGGATTGTTCCCTTTGCTAATTCTTCCATCCTTTCTTCCCCTGTGTCTCATGTTAATTTTTAAGAGAATGTGGTGCGAGTATCAGTTTGGTTTGGTTTGTTTGTTTGTTTATATCCCTCCCATTTGGCCAAATGGCCACTCAAGGCAGCTAACAACATGCAAGACTAAACGATAACACAATATAAAACTTAAAAAATGTAAATACAAGCTACAGTGAACAATAATATATAAATAATATATACAAAACACAATTAAAAGGAATTGAACATATACTAAAATTAAGATTGGAGGGCAATCAAGCGCTGCTGGAGAGGAAGTGAAACACCGAGGTCAGTTTGGATTCTCCTCCACCCCCCTACTGTTTACCACCTCCTGCTGTTTTCTTTTCTTTCTGGCAGTGCTTGATTGCCCTCCTCTCTGCTTTGTTCTTGCAGGATCAGACTCTTATTTTCAGCATGGAAAGGCACTTCTTAATGGGCTGCTCCACCTGCAAGCCTTTTCCTACTGAAAAGAAAGGTATGTTCCTGCAAGAACAAAGCAGAGAGGAATCTTTAAAACATGGAAAGAAAAGGAAAGAGTGTGGGGTGGGGTGGATGAGAACTCAAGGAGGATTTGTTCATTTTATTAATTTGGGGTCTTAAAAGTGGGGAGTGTCTAATATATGACAGTGTCTTATATCCAGAAAAAATATGGTATTGACTACAAGCCTGTAGTTGTTGCTGTCATCCATTGTTGCATCAGTTTTTTTTTTAGGATTTATTTATTATTTAGTTATTTATTTGACTTATATATTACACCATCTTGCATAAAAGCCACTCTGGGCAGCTTACAGGATGGGTCTAATTATTGCCTCTTTGAAAGGCCAGGGAATCCAGCCCTCAAGGAGAGACCCATTGATGACAATAGTAGCCCATTCTGTTAGTCGTGGGCTGTCAGTTTTTATCAGCCAAGACGGGCAAGGATCTAGCGAAGTTGTTGTAGCATGGCAGAGGTCAAACACTCTGTCTACCTCAAATGAGGTCACTAGCTGAAATTGTGTTAAATTTGCCAGACAAGGTGGTGCATAGGACATTTCAAAGTGATCTACTGATGAAAGTTAGTGTTCTAGGTGCTGGTGCCTCCACTTTAGATTTAAAGATTGCTGTGAACTGATCCTAAGAGATGTTACTGCTTTGTGATCAGTAACAGATAGGTTGCGGATGATCAGAAATACTTCAGGTTCATCTATCTGGTTGATAAAGTGTGATCTTCTAATAATCCTTACTGTACACAGGTAGCTCTTAGGTTATCTTCGGTCAGGGCCCATCATCAAATGGTCTCTAACCTCCTATTTTGCTTCATTGCCCATAATTGATGCCATACCAGCAGCTGGATGGGCTCTGCTGCAGAGGGGGCATTTGGGTGTGATCATTTTAGCAGCCCTAGTCACAGCAGTACACCAGAGCCTCGACAGGAGCACCAACCAGGTCAATCGGAATCCCTTCCATGGCCTCTTGGAATCCAATAGGATCTAGTAGCCTCCAAGGGTGGACCATCTTAATGGGTCCTTGGTCCTCCCAGGAGCAGAATGCCACTGACAGCCTGCATTTTTTTCAGGTAATGATCCAACCGTGATGGGGGACTATGAAATCAATCACCCTCAGATCATTATCTCCCAGTCCTGTAGAGAAAACCAGGTCTAATGTATGACAGGCCATGTGTGTTGGTCTGGTGACCTGTTAGGACATATCCAAGAAGGTCATGGTGTCCAAGAAGTCAAAAGCTGGAACAGTAACCTCCACCTCTGCATGGATGTTGAAGTTCTCC
>JAHTLZ010000010.1:45972468-45997370 GCA_023846285.1 Phrynocephalus versicolor
CACACACACACACACACACACACACACACACACACACACACATTCTACAGATTATTAGAAGAACAGTTAATCAAAGACTACAATATGATTGATATCTGTTGCCAGGAATGGGAAATGTGCTATGAGATTATCTATCTTGGCTGCCAATCACCTGGGCTGGTCTAGAACACCGTGTGCTGTCACCAGGGTTGGGGGATGGTTTTGCTCTACCTCAGGCAGGACATGTCTCCAGCCATCCCTGATTTTCACATCCTCTCATACTGTTGTGTCCACTTAAAATTTATGCAGGAACTGAATCAGAAGTGAGTTGACTAGAAATAGTAATTAGTGGGCATTTTTCACTATAATGACTGCCAGATATTTTGTCTTTGTTTCTGTTTCCTTTGCTTTGAATGCTAACTCTGCCTCCTCAGAAGCAACAGCTATCTAGTAGTTCTTCCTCACCTTTATCTCTCCTGTTTTTAATTGATTTTTATAGCTGGTCAGTTCAACACTTAGCAGTGTGTTACTTGGCAATATCTTCCATTGTTTGAAAATACAGGGACTAGCTTCCTAAATATTCCAAATCTTAGCACACACCTAAGGTGTATGTCTCATACCCTTTCTTTGAAAGGAAGAGGGCACCCAAGTGGGTGAATTATTTGCTGCTTTCTTTTAAATAGATAGGGTGGTATATGCATCTCTAAATATGAATGGTAAAATACTTCCATGGTAATGTCTAAGATCCACAAATGGGTAAGTATGGAATATAAATTTAGAAAAATGCTGCTGAGTAGCTCATTACTCAGGTATTGATGGGTAATGAATGAATATGAACATCCACGAATCCAGATGGGATATATTCTGGAAATGACATCTATTTTACTGTTGCATTAGAGATTAACTCTAATGTAGTGATTAGCGGTGAAATAATATCCCATTTGAATGATACTGTTATTTAAAAGTTACACTATTTTTTGTTCATTTGAAAAAAATAAAATAAAATAATACGCTTATGCATTTATTTCATTCTTTGACTAATGCACCAGTTATGTGGGTAAAATAATTATTGGTTAACTAATGACATATATGATGATGTTGCAGCTAGAGCAAACCAATGCATCCTGAGTAGGTTTGTCCCAGATCTTATCGAGTTTTTGACCAGAATCCAGCTGTAAAATTATGCTTGTGTAAATTTCCACTGGGACTCGCTGCAAGCTAAGAAATCAGCATAGGCATTTGAAGTCTCATGTAGAGCCACACAAGGGTGTGCAATAGCAAATGCTTCTTACCTTGCAGGAATTTGAAGTGGAAAATTGTGCCAAAGAAGTTATACCGGTGAGTGTAGTTAATAGGATTCTGCCCACTGAAGCTTGTAGTGTGGATCATCAGAAGCCCTGCCCACTTTTTCTTTCTTAAAGTCAAATAGATGTTTTCATATCAGTATTCCTGAGACAAGATATGTACAGAAAAACATTAACATTTTGTCGCCGCTCTTACAATGAGTGCCTCCTTATATGTATAGAATTCCTAAGGCTTGTTGTCTTAGAAACATAAAGCTTGTAAAAGGATTGATCAGATGTTTGCCCAGTCTTTGGTCTGAAATCTTACTCAAAACTTGTTACCTTCTATCTTCACTTATTAAGAAGAAATTCCTGCAATGTCCTTAGAGGTTGGATATCCCTGAACTAATCCAACAGTTGTCTACATGATCCATGAAGATCTCTGGAGATAGACAGTATCTCTGATTTGTAATTTGGAAGTCTTCAGAAGTGTTAGTTGGTGTGGACAACTTGATTACACTACATATCTAGCTTTTTATTTGAAGTTTTAATTGAAAATTTACAACATAACTTCAGTTATCATTTTTCTGGCAATAAAATCGTTTGCTTAAAAATTATCCTGACTGTGTTCTATAGGTTTGTGTGTAGAGTTTACATCCTGTTATTGTATAGTAAATTGCATTAGAGTAGGCCAATTGAATTAATGAAGACCTGGTGATCAGCTCTTTCATAAGTTCCATTGGTTCAAATGTGCCTACTCCAGTTGAGACTTACTGTATTAAAGTCAATCAGTCTATTTTATTTTATAGCCAAAGGCCCGATACAATACAGTATACATTCATAAAAAATTAATTAAAGGAAGCTTAATATTAGTTCAGCGCAAAAATTCTCTTCCATGTTTTCTGGGCAGAGAAAGGGAATTTGACCACAAGTTCTATAGTAGTTGAGAGGGTGCCTGCTGCCCGGCTTCAGTCGTACCTGGAGGAAAATTATATCCTGTATCCCTTCCAGTCCAGGTTCAGGCTGCTTCGGGGAACTGAGACTGCCCTGGTCGCTCTGCAGGATAACCTCCTCAGGGAGGCTGACAGGGGGTGCTCCTCCCTGTTGGTCCTCCTTGATCTGTCAGCGGCCTTTGATACCGTCAACCATGGTAACCTGCTGGATCAGCTCGCCGAGGCGGGAACTGGGGGTTCAGCGCTTTGCTGGCTCCGTTCCTTCCTCCCGTGGTCGGTCCCAGCGGGTTCAGCTGGGGGGCGAGTTGTCAGCTCCTTGGACGCTCCTTTGTGGGGTGCCCCAGGGGTTGGCAATCTCCCCTATACTGTTCAGTGTTTACATGAGGCCGCTGGCGGAGGTCATTTAGAGTTCACTGTCATCAGTATGCTGATGACACACAGCTCTATCTCTCCTTTTCTACTTCTGCAGTGGAGGCAGTACACTCCCTTGATCTGTGCCTGGAGGCAGTCTTGGAATGGACCAGGACGAACAGGCTCAAACTGAACCCAGAGAAGACCGAGGTTCTGTTCTCCGGGGCGCCCTCGTCCAGGTACAGTGGCCCCCTCCGTAGTCTGGGGGGACTTTCCTTCCAGCCAACGGACAGGGCCAGGAATCTGGGTGTGGTCTTGGATTCAGCCCTCTCCCTGGAAGACCAGGTGATGGCAGTCTCCAGGACCGCTTTTTTCCACATCCGCAGGATCGCCCAGATCCGTCCATACCTCGTCGAGTCCTCCCTGAGGACAGTTGTGCAGGCCCTCGTGATCTCGAGGATGGATTACTGCAACACACTCTACGTGGGGTTGCCCTTGACCCTTGTCCGGAGACTCCAACGGGTGCAGAATGCGGCGGCCAGACTGGTGGTGGGTGCTCCCAGATACGATCACATCACCCCAGTTCTGGCACGCCTGCATTGGTTTCCCATTGCCCTCCAGATAAGGTTCAAGGTCTTGGTTTTGGTTTTCAAATCCCTCCACAGCTCGGGTCCTGAATACCTGTCAGAGCGTATCTCCCAGAGGTCAGCTGAGGCCAGGCCCACTCGAATGTCGCAGGCGCGCTCACTCAGGCTGGCCACTACTAGGAAGGCGCAGAAGTCGGTCACGCGCAACTGCGCCTTCTCTGTTGTTGGCCCCTCATTATGGAACCATCTACCGAGTGAGCTGCGCCTCGCACAGTCCCTGCCCGCCTTCAAGAAGGCTTTGAAAACCTTGCTCTTCAAGGAGGCATATGTCGACCTCTAATTTAATTTTCCCCCCTCCAACCCCCAGATGAATCTTGCCGAGTCTTTTGCGTTTTTTGTTGTTTATATTATTGTTTTTAACTTGCTGTACACCTCTGAGAGTTCCGTTGGAAGACGGGCTGTTATAAATGAAGCACATAAATAAAAGGTCATATACTTCTCAGCTAGATGATTAGGAGGATACAATGATCTATTGTTGATCTGCCCGTTCTAAATCCTACCTGCTCATTTCGCAGAATGTTTTGATATTCCTTAGGGGCTAGTTTCTGATTTAGGTAAGGAACATACAGTTTGTCCACCGCCAACAGTAAGCTGATGGGCCTGTAATTCGATGGATCTCCTCTTTCACCTTTCTTGAAAATCAGTATGACAGTAGCTTCTAACCAGTCAACAGGGAATATACGTGAGTTGTTAATATGTGTACAGTAACCCCCTGTTGATTGCGGGGGATAGGGACCCACCCCACCCGCGATCCACGAAAATCCATGATATGCGGAAGCGGGGGGGCGGGGGGGGTGATCCTGTGCCTTTCCCAAAAGCCTCGGAGGAGCGTGGGGGGCGCGAAGCGATCCAATCACCCCCGCCCGCCCCCCCCCGCTTTTAAAATTTTAAAAAATTGTAAGTAGAACAGACTGCATCTAAAATTTGTAAGGCGGCAGTTAAAATGCCAACGGTTTTCCACTCTTAAGTTGAATTCCTCTTAAGTAGAGCTGCTCTTAAGTAGAGGTACCAGTGTCTTTTGCTTTAAATATTATTGATACAAACATGTGTGGCTCTAGAAACAAATTAGAAATAGCCTGGAGATAGTATTTTTATGCAAGCAGAAACTGAGATAAGGTTTTGCATATACTTAGAATGAACTGACTTTCTTTGCATAGGAAGTGCAGATTAAAAAGGTTAAACGTTCTTGCAATTTCTTTGTATGTACTTCTCATAACTTCTTGTTGGTATATTAAGTTTCTTTTGCCTAACTCTTTTGTTATTTGTGTTTATCTTTTAATACACGACATGCACAAAGAATTAGCTGATGTGCTTTATATGCAAAGTAACCATACTTAATACATCTGAAAGTAAGAGGTGACAGATGTTACAAACTAGTTTGGAGCCAAAGCACAGGCTCATCTTAACCAAAGAAGAAACATTTCAAGGAGTTTAACACTGGATTAAATCAGAACCGTGACACTTACCTCCTTTCCCCTTCCCTTCTTCTGTAGGTTCTCTGACAGAGTGTTATGACGAATTGGGGAACAGATACCAGCTTCCTGTCTACTGCCTTTCCCCACCCATCAACATGATAGAAGAGAAGGGTGATCTAGAGACTCTGGATATTCCTGATCCACCACCAAACTCTGGTCATGAATGCCAGCTTCGTTTACGCCTTTCAACAGGAAAAGACCTCAAACTTGTGGTTCGCAGTATGGACACTGTATATCACATGAAGAGAAGGCTACACACAGTGGAGGGTGTGGAGCCTAGCAGTCAGCGGTGGTTTTTCTCTGGCCGACCACTTGCAGACAAAATGAAACTGGAAGAGCTCAAAATACCAAGGGACTACGTGGTACAAGTCATTGTGAGCCAGCCCTTAACAAACCCCACCCCACTGGAGAACTGACTTAGTCTGTACTTCTTTCCTTTTTCTCATCTTTCTATGATGCGGGGATTTTTTCACTCTCCTCTATTAATGGATTGGTTCCAGGCACTGACCAGAAGAAATTCCATCTGTGATGGAGGTGTAGGACAATGCATGTGTGTACACACACACACATACATGCATGCATACACACAGTCACACATACTCCTATACTGTCACTGGAGAGCATTCCCAGTTTAGTATTCCTTGAAAGCACAGTAAGAAACATTATACAAATTAAATGGGGGAATGTGCATCAGAGAATAAGCCCATACTTGAAAGAAGGTTAACCTAAAAAAAGTACTTTGAACTGCAAGTGAATTATTGATCCATGATGGGGCAAAACACTTCTTAAAGAATGGAAACAAATTGATGTAGTTCATGAATCAGCAGCATTGCATATACTTTAGCTAAACCAGGTAGGCTGCTGAGATATTTGTAGGAATTACTGTACACTTATTTTCGTTTCATGTAACTAATTCAACAAGGCTGCTTCATAAGAAGGGGCAGTAATTCTGGGAGAGTCTTTGAGGTGACCTCTGATAATAGTATGGTTTATCCCAAGCTTTTTTGAAAACAGATCTTGGTACATTCCAAATTAGCCAATATTTTGCCATTGCTTGATTCAGTACATGCTTAAATACTGACTTCTGAGAATATAGGCAATAATTTAATACATTGTATAGAATTTCTTGTACACTGTGAAGCCACAGGCTGCAAGGAAATTTGTCCTTCTCACTACTAGATATAGAAAGGGGGCCTACCAAATTATTATATATGGCTATGTTTAGTTAAAGAGTGAATTACTGGAAGAGCACCAGCTTCAGAAAGAAAACAGAGAATCTCTTGCACTGGTTATGCTAACATGGAATGTTTCAATCCCCTTTTTCAGTAACTATGACCTGATTATAGGATAAAAGTGCCAGAAGCTGTTGACACTACACATTTCTGTAAGTTAAGGGTTTGCAGTTTAACACTGTATTGTTATTTCTTCCTATTTTGAGAAATATACATGTACTTATCATTGCTGGGCTCTATGGCATCTTTTTCGATTAATGTAGAGACAACAAAAATGGTAGAGTGTTCAAATTTGGAGGTCTGAGGCTGATCAAATATGTCAACACAATGGACAGGATTTAAAAAAGAAGTGTGCCTATCTCTTATTTGGGGTCCATTGAGTCCATCTCTTATTTTTCATGTGGCTGTACTCCTGTTACCATCACTATTGATGTTTTGCACAGCCTTCTCTTGCATTCTTCTGGATATTCATCAAATGTCCTTTTCTATTTTCATGTAACTCTTCTTCTTCTTTTTTTAGCCTGGGCATGAATTCTGCTTTACTAACCATTCAAGCCAGGGTGGGTATCTTCTGTTGATAGAGCAGCAGTTCTTACGTGACCTATAGCTAACCTGTGTTAATTAAATTACCTTTCTACGTTAAGTGGTTATAAAACAATGAAATATTGAACAGGATCAGATAGTGGAGTCCTGCTGGCTGAACAGCAGAACTAGGGGCTGCTGGTGTCACCCTCCTGCTTCACTGCTGAATCCTGCACCCCCAATGGAGCCTTCACCATAGCCAGGCTTTAAAAAGCTGGGGGGTTTTTTAGAGGAAAGGTGATGGCTTGATCCCTTCAGGGATTGTTTTTGGCTTTTTTTGAGCAGGTGGGTGGAAACTAGACTTCAAATTTTGAACAACTTGCCATACGAACGTGAATGTATCATTATATGTCACTTCCAAAGTAGTCTTTAGGGTAGTATCTGCTATTGCCTGATCTCTCTGTGAAGTTTTGGAGCCTGGAAGTAATCAAAAATGCCATGAAAGTACCTTACAGCAAATGAGTTTCCCCCACTTCACTTGGCTAACTACACTCATTAGTTCTTATAAATCTGAGCAGTCACTTCATTAATGGTATTCAGTATGATGCAGAACATGCAATTGGCACTAAGATTAGTTCTTAAAGTATTGGCTGGGATAGTTAAGGCGAAATTTAAATGTATTTTAAATAGGGATGAGTAATTCGTTTTGGAACCTACCGGTTCCGAAATAACCCACGTGAGCCCGAGTAGTGTTCGAAAGCCTCTGACACACAAGCAGCCAGCCTCTTACCTTGATCTGCACCCGTACAGAACTGACTTCCGAGGAAGCAGGCTGCGACTCATCTTTGCTTCTCCGTGGTGCTGGCCAGTCAGGAGCTGTGCAGGGACAGGCATCATCCCGCCTCCCTGTCTGATTGGCCAGCACCACAGAGAAGCAAAGATGATGTCGCAGCCTGCTTCCTCGGCGTTCAACCCCTCGCGAGCCGAGACCAAGGTAAGAGATTGGCTGCTTGTGTGTCGGAGGCTTCCGAACACTGCATGGGCTTGTGTGTTTGTTTTGGAACCAGAAGGTTCCGAAATAAATTGTCTGCCCCTATTCAAAATACATTTAAATTTTGCCTTAACTATCTCAGCCAACACTTTAAGAAATAATCTTAGTGCCAATTGCATGGACTCGAATTGTCCACCCCTAATTTTGAATGTTCTTGAAGGCATTTCCCACATATTGAAAAGAAAAGGCATACTGATGTGCTGCACAAAATGTTGAGCTCTGAATTTCTTGGGAAGGCTTTTGCATTCTCCTCTACTCACTAGTACAGTTTCTTGGACTGTCTTACTAAGGAACATTTAGGATATTTTTTGCGAACCATCAAAAGAAAAGTTTTTGCAGAGTGAAAAGCTTTTTAATCCCTCCCTTCTTCCTAAAGCAATTAAGGAAAGGTAAAAAAAATTGCAGCTGTCAAGAATTAATCAATCTGTAAGTAGACTATTGATATTTCAACTACTGTTTTCAAGCCATATTTTTATATCAGATAGAACTCCAGATTTCAGAGGTGAGAGCTCATTACGAAGCATGGTTCTCTAGAGTTTTCTTTCCTCGAGGTCATAGGTCATGCAGTCACTGCTCCTCCCTGTCTTTTCTCACCATGAAGAACTGGTGGATGAGTATCAGCAGCTGCTTCCTGCTGTGCAGCATCGTGGAAAAAGGATTGGGAACGGGGCAGCAGCTGCTCTCTGCCATTCCTGCCCTTGGCTCATCCATGCTAGTGGAGGGGTAATTAGGAAGAGGAAGGAACAACTCCAGTTTCTTCCCATCTTCTCATGGGAAATGGAGGTCTGCTCTCTTGGCCTTGACTGCCCAGATCAAGTAGGAAAGTGCAGTGACTATGGTGGCAGTTGTCATCGCTCCTTATAGGGGGAATGTTGGGCCCACAGCACTTGAATATTGAAGAATTATCACCGTTGACAATTACTGTGCCGGATCAGGCTATTAGAGGAAGTTTCAATAGCACCTCCCTTTTTTATCACTAACCACAGCTCTGTTTAATGAGCGCAATGGTGTGCATGACTGAATTCAGTTTACTTTTCAAGAAAGAAAATGCTGTCATCATCTGCTGTTCTTTGACAAGTATTTCCAAATCTTCCCCTTTGTATGTCAGTATTTGTGTAGGAATGCAGATATAATTTTAAAATCACACTTTATAAGGAGCTAATAGCCAAATGACCAGATACTTCTGCCCTAGAAAAGAAAGGAGTTTTGCTCCCACTTCTGCAGTTGGAATGGAATAGATGGAAGGGAAAGTTGGATTATCCTTAAAGTTAGAATGGGATTAAAATTTGATTAAGAGCAAGGAAGGACCTTGTACATAAATCTGGATACATGAGGAACTGACATTCCTCCTTTTTGCACTGATGGGGAAGGCACTCAAGGACTTTTGCCCTTTCATAAGGAATGTGGCCATTTTATCATCTCTGGAGCTTTGATAAACATATTTCCTCAGGTACCATGAGTAGTTCCTTCTTTGAGAAGGAACTATACACATCTCAGAACCAAGTGGGTGTTTCTTCCTCATTCCTGCTCTACAAAGTTTTTAAAGGAAAATTCAATTGTCAGGCATGAATAGGCCTTGTTAATATATACATTCCTCATCACACAGCAGTTTATCAGTTGGCCCAGTTGTTGGTCAGTATGGTTGAATTCTGACCGACCACCCGCCGCCATCTCTCCATCATCCTGGACTGGAAGCATTTTCCCTCATTTTTCTGGTCATCTCCTCTCTCACTATATAAAGAAGGATGCATTAGAGCAGCAAAACACTTGACTTGGATCAGCCACGAGCCAACAAGCAAACAGTTAACAGGACAGTTTTCATAACTGTCATGGTAAACTTGTATGCCTCTTTTGATTAACATTCTCCCTTTTCCTAGTGAACTGTATCTGCAAACATATGGTGGTGACAGGTCTGTTTAGCAGCTAACTTTGCTGTTCGCACTTATCCTTGCAAAGGTGTTGCTAAACGCATGGCTGGGAACTGAAGGGTTGTTGGCAATCTGCTTCTCTTAGATTAGCCTGAAAGGCAAAAGAACCATAGCACTCTTTGATACTGCATTGTGTGAAAAGGTGAGGGAGGGAGGGAGTGGGAAAAAATAAATAACCACCATGCTTTGTTCTGTTTAAGTGAAGGAAGAATGTGTTTGGGCCAGTGCATTGCTACCACAAGCATTACACATTTACTAAAACATCAATTAATGGGATTTTTTTAAAATCTTGATATTAAAGTGGTTTGATCTGAAGAGGAGTGATTTTTGAGCAAAGGTGATAACAAGAGTACAGCAAAAAAAAACATTGTTAACAGTATATTGATGAGAAAGGGTAATGGGCCCAGCTTTTCTTAATAATGGAATGTCATAAAACAGGCAAGATTCACATGGATGTGACTGAGCAATGCTCAACTGTGGCCGAATGTTTGATAAAATTAGCAGATAAATGTCACTGACAAGATAAGGAAATGGTCCTTCACATTAAGTGCATTACTCCTTGGGGAGAAAAATACCACTATAGAAACATATCAGTAGATGGATGCAGTGTTGTTCTATTTAATGATTTTAGGATTGAAACCTTATAGCAATTTGTGTCAGTTGTAAAGTTGTGTGTTTGGGTTATGCATATCAAATACAGTACATGAAACTGTCTCATCTTACAGAGACCACTTGATTTTCTGCACATGATTGTGTCTGGCTAGGTAACATTTATTAAAGACAGTATAGAGCTCTCTTGGGGTGTAGTTTCTTCAGCTGTCTGGCAGTAATAATCCATTTTTTAATATATTTCATTCACTTGCAGCCTTTTCTGAAGTGTATCTAAAAAAACAGGTTGTACCCATCAATATGTAGGTGGAGTAAAGGAATACTATCAGTGGGAGATACTGAATGGGAATTGAGTAGCAACCTACATTGTCAGCATTTTATTTCAGAACCAGGGGGTATGAAACTACAACACTTGCAACTTCAGTGATTTGACTAGTCATTATGTGTCTTAGAGAAGTGGTTCTCAAACTTGGGTCTCCAGATGTTCTGGGGTTGCAGCTCTTAGAAATCCTGGCTAGTACAACTAGTGGGAAGGCTTCTGGGAGTTTTAGTTCAAGAACATCTGCGAACCCCAAGTTTGAGAACCAGTATCTTAGAGTAAACTGGTTGGTTTTCAAATAATTCCTTGTCCAAAAAGTAATCTTAATTTAATTTGGCTATTCTGGTCAACTGTTATTTTTCTTTCTTATTCAGTGCTTCCAAACCTTGGGTCCCAAGATATTCTTGAACTATTTCCAGAAATCCTTGCAAGCACAGCTACTAGTGAGGATATCTGGGTGTTTTACTCCAGAAACATGTGGTGACCCAGATATGGGAACCACTACTCTTCTTTCTCTGTAAATTCTGCTCTCTGTAGAGACCCCAAAATATCCAGCATCAATGCTGTAGATCACCTTTAGAGAGAGGAAGAGTATGTACTAATAGTTACAAAAATGAGTCAGATTTTTTTTTATTTCAACACAATTTATACCTTTCTAATGATTCGAGCTGACTGATATAAACCCATGTGGCAGGGGCAAATTATGGAGAAATGTAGTTCTGTCGCTGGCTGAGAACAGGATTGGTATTGGATATTTTTCATCATGGTCTCTGTTGTGGCTCAGAATTACATCATCAGCTTTTTTTTAAAAATGCTGACAATTTGCCCAAAGATAGGAAACCGCTGAAAAGTTGTTACACATCCATCCATGCCTGCATGCACGCACACATAACAGAGGGTTTCCTGGGGCTTTAATTGAAATGGTCTTCTCTCCAGGCCTTACTGGTGCCTCTTCTCTTCATGTCCTGGGAACCTCTAGAAACTGGGGATTGACTTTTGACCAATTGTGTAGGAGGCAGCTGGAGGTGCATAATGTCACTCTTCTTTCATGTGATAGGCAAAGGACTATATGCCTCGTGGTAGTGGCTTCCAAAGATGGCTGGTACCATCAGTTTGTATTCTTGAATAAAATATCTTCTCTTTTCTGGTAAATCTTTTTTTGTACGGTGTTTGTTGTGTGCCATGTATCAAAGAAGCACTCATGTTACATAGGTGGTTGATAATTAGGTACTGATGCAAAGAAGTACAGTTTCAGTGGCTTAAAAAAAGGAACTTAGATGAGGAAAATTACGGTGGTGTGACACTTTTCCCCTGTAAGTTTTATAAAATTAAAAGGATCTTCTAGCTCTACACACGGGTTGTGTGAAACTTTTTACAGGCTCTTTCAGCCCAAGAATGAACAGTTATTCTGTCTGGAAATGCAGTGGACCCTTGGGTTAGCCTTGTCAAAATGCACTGTATATTTATACTGTACCTCTGTACACTGTACCTCTGTTGTGCTGACACTGCAGTAGTAAGCACATACATTTAAAAATCAATAGGAAAGCACAACTAGGGTTCTTTTTCAGTGCTTTACTGAAGGAAGGATTTTATAAATGAAGCATCACAATGTTCCAAAAGTCACAGATGTGCTGTATAGAACTCCTATTAAACAAAAAAAGAAAAGAAAAAAACAACCTCCTGCTTATTTTTCTGCTTTTTAAAAATAAAATTGGTACTGGAAATGCCTTGCTTTAAAACACAATCTCTGTGTCCTTTTTCTCTTAATCGAGATAAATTTCAAAAATATATCTTGCATTTCTTCTGTTTTACTGGAGCCTATGGAGTGGTAAACACAGCCTCAAATCATATAAACACATTTAATTACCTGTATTCTGAATTTTAATTTCAGAATGGTCAATCAGGCTTGAGCATATAAACATGTGAGTTAGGAAGATTCTTAATGCAGAAGCAGGTTTTTCGCTTACTAGGTAATGTGGGAAAACACAGAGACCACTTACAATTGTAATTTATACTTTCACATTCCTTTTCTGAATTGTTTATTTCTCATACATGGTTTCTGGTTTGTTTTTTTCAGACTAGAGGTCTGAAAGATCAGAAAAATATTACAAAGATATTGAGATGATTGCTTCTTCACATTAGGATCGGGCAGCTTCTATATAGTGTATCTTCTAGTTTACTTTGCTTTGATCTAGAGCTAGAAACATCTGAAGAAAGCAAAGCAAAGTGTTCTGCTTATATACCGCCCCATACCACTTCAAGTAGTCTCTGGGCAGTTTACAGATTTAATTACATTATGCAGGCTATACATTGCCCCCCAGCCGCTGCTGGGTACTCATTTTATCAACATCGGAAGGATGGAAGGCTGAGTCAATCATGAGCCTGCTACCTGGGATTCAACCCCAGGTCGTGAGCACAGTTTTACCTGCAGTACAGGCATTTAAACACAGCGGCACAGGGCTCCAACCACAGATGGCCACCCCTACTCTACATTGATATTTAATAAGGTCAAGGGTCCCTTGAGCCTGTCTCCCCCTCCATCCATGGGTTGCTGTGTAAGAAAGGATAGGCAGGGGATGGGGTTATTCTTTGTCATGGCGCCTTTGCATCACACATGTGGGTTAGTCCCTGAACATGTGCAGAATTATTGGATTCTTCTTGAGCAGTGGTTCTCAACCGGTGGGTCCTCAGATGTTCCTGGACTGCAACTCCCAGAAGCCTCTCCTCCCCTCGCTTTGCTGGAAGGGGTTTCTGGGAGTTGCAGACCAAGAACATCTGGGGACCCACAGGTTGAGAACCACTGTTCTAGAGCTAAAGCAAAAAACACTTTGGGGAGACGTACCGCTATCCCAAGTCTTTTGTTTGGCACTATCATTTGTACCTCAGGAAGAGAGGGAGGACGGATACCCACAAAAACCACTTCCTTCCACTTTGCACTTTTTCCACATAAAATCGCTGTGGCAAAATAAAGGCTCAACAGTTTTGCTGTCTGCCTTTTATTCAAGGGGAAAAAGAAAGATATTGCCAAAATGAGGTGTTAAGAAATTTTGCACATCCCCCAAATGATCTGCCCAAGATATATGCTTGCACACCTGCTTGTGAGATAACATACCAACTGCTGAGTTGAGAGCAACCCTGGGAGGTTCCGCTTACAACACCGAAGAAGAGATCCGGAGGAACATGGGTCTGGTTTTTTTAAAATCTTGGCTTCTTTTTACCCTTCTTTACGCCTTGGATGTCTCCTAAAGAAGAGCCTGTGTTCCTTGAGTTCAAAAGGTGCATGTCTTTTCACACGACCCCTATGATCTGCTGGCCACTTAAATTCGGACTAGAGATCTTGGGGGTTCGTTGCTCTTCCTGCGTCCCCACCCCTCCGCACTTCCTTGATCCTGTCTGCGTGAGGGGAGGGAGAAAAAAGGGGACAAAAGAATGCAGGCTCAACTCCGTTTGCCGGTCCAAGCCTCCCCAAGCCCCGTCATCATCCTGATTCCTTCTCTTAAAGGGGCGGGAGGCAAAAACAACAACAAATAGAAGCGAGGAGAGCTGGGCACTCACTCCTTTACATCCGGATCTGGGATTTTTCACCCTCCAAGAGCAGGTACCTGAAAAGTGCGCTGGGCCGCGCTTAGGTGGGTGTGGCCGCACTTAATTTTCTGTAAACTCCGGAGCTGGTGGGGAAACAATTTTAAGCTCCGGAGCTGGGAGCCATTTGCGGTGGAGTTTAGGGGTCGTGTACAAATACGAGATCCCTTCGACTTCCCTCCTTTGAGCTTTGAGGTAAGAAGTACCATGTGCACTTCAGCTTCATTTCCCTTGTTTGTTCATTCTCCTTCCGACTCAACCTGAAAACAGCTGCCTGTAAAATTGGATTGAGGTACTGTTCACATGTTGTTCTCCTGTGAGATTAGATTAAATGCATGTCTGCCTGAGACCTTGCACTTCCTTACATCTATATTGGCATTGTCTTCCCTTTATGTCTCTTTGCCTTCTGCTCCACCTCACCTGGGCCTCTTCCTATCTCCTCCTTAGACATTCAGGAAATAATTGCTAGTTCCATCTTACTGCTTTTTTTTTAGTTATTATGGTACCTGTGTTTAATAAACTTTGTGTTTAATTACTTCAGATGCTTGCTGATTACCTTTGCACTGCTTCCCTTTCTGCCCTGAATCTCCCCATGAGGTACCATAGCTTTTGGCTAAACTCCAGCATAATGCCGCTTTGTTAAACAAGTCTTAGGATCAAACAAGCTTGTAAATAAAGAGGGGCCAGACTTCCAACACCATATCAGAGCCTCTGTTTTATGACTAATGTAATTTAATATTTATTTCAGTGAATTGATTCATCAAGGGTTTGGATCATTCTTCTCCCCTTTACACACTACATTAGGACATAAAGTTTTAACACCTAGCTTCTTTTCTCTTTTTGAAAACAAGAGCTTGGTATTTTGTTTTTTTTTTCCTTCTAAAAGATTTAAAAATTGATACAACTTTAGCACTGTTAATTGTCTTTGTGATCTTGTTCAACAGTTTGCTAGAAGGAGCTATTACTCAGTGTCTTCTTAATTACATGCTTTGTTTTTTTCTGATTATAATTTTCTGGGTGCTCTCTTCTTCCAAGTGTACTTAAACTACATTTGAATCACTCTCAGTGTCTTCAGCCTCAGCTGCAGCTGCAGCCTCAGCCTCCGCCTCAGCTGCAGCCTTAGCCATTTGCCTCCTCAGCTTCTCTTTAGCCTTCCTCTGTTGTCGGTCAATGCAGAAGATTGTAAACATCTTGAACTCCTTGTAGTTTAATTGCTAATAATGGGAGAGAAATTTGATAGCACGTTAGTGAAATGTGGATGGATGGTTTATGAAATAAGCAACAGAAACTCAGCTTCAGCCACGCAGTTAGGATCTTAAAACTGCAGAGCTGGAAGGGGCCTTATAGACCATGGAGTCCAGTCCCTATCCAGGAGACACAGCGAGGAATCAAACCCTCCATCCTTTGGCTCCATAGTCAGATAGCTCAACTACTGAGCTATCCAGCATACCTTCCCCAAGCCACCCCCATTTTATCTTCCTTATGCCCTTTCTCAACGTTCTTGCAGCTAAACCTCAAAAACCCCAGCTAAGACCAAGCACTAGAACTGAAGCTAAAATGGCATGAAAAGCTCAGATTTGCACTGAAAGTGGTGTTCCCTTCAATGGCAAAATATTTCAGTCCTATCACAAGCTTTTTCACCTATGAAAAAGGAAAAAAAGTGTGACTTGACCCTAAATGATCAAGCCCTTGTAACTAAGGCTCTCCTTAGGTTTTTGGAGAAAATGTATCAGCCCCTAATTGTTATTAGTTCTACAAACATACTAATATATCCACATAATTTATTGTCTGCAAGTAACCATCAGGTTACTTTTATTCTGGAATAATGGAAAGGGATGATGATGATGATGATGATGATGATGATGATGATGATGATGATGATGATGATGATGATGATGATAGAATTATAGAATTATAGGACCCCAGAAATCACTGAGCCCAACCTTTTGTAGAAGCAAGAAGTGTACTATTTAAACATATCTGACAAGTGGCCGTCTGTTTTACAACCTCCAATGAAGGAGAATCCACCATCTGAGGCTGTCTATTCCATTGTCAAACAACTTCTACTAGAAGATCTTTCTAATTGCTGGGCAAAATCTCTTTCCTTACAATCAGCATCCATTGCTTTGGGTCCTGCCCTCTGGAACTACAGAGAACAAGCTTCCATATCCTTTATTTGAACATGGCTATCATACTGACCCTGTTGTGACCTGGCTGAATACTGGTCAAGACAGGCTCCACTGTTTCGAACATTCCTCACTGGGCTTGATTTCTACACCTTTAACATGATGGCTACTCTTCTCTGAGCATATTCCAGCCTGCTGATAAACTTGTTGAACTGTAGCACTCAGAACTGGACACAGTATTGGTAGCAGAGCAGTATAATTATTACTGCCCAAGATCTGGGTGCTACATTTCTGTTTATATGCCCTACTATTCTTTTCTTTTTTTTCCCCTGCACCATCACATTCTTAAATCACATTGAGCTCACTTTTTTTTTTTTTTTGCTGCTCCGTCACACTCTTAACTCACAGCCACAGCTGCCATTAAAGTGGCAGAACAGGCTTGAATTTCTGGACTTTATTTCCTGGTATATCAAATGGACAAGAGGAATTTCTACTTTGCCTATTGTCCTTAACCCTGGATCTTAGGTACATAGTAAATTCAAGGTAGATCAACATGAATTGCTTACCCTGTGGTGAGAGGAACCTGCAGTTCTGTGAGACACAGTAAAACTGATAAAAGCGTGGGCACAAGGGGTCTCGGGAAACTGCCTAGGCTTCATTTTAGCATTGCTAGGGTTCATATTAGACGATAATGAATGGAGTTAAAATGCCATGTCATAAAACTTTTTTGCCATGCAGACTGAATTCCTGTTCACAAAGGGCCTCAGAAATAGCATTCAGCAGTGGGTGAGGCCAAACAAAATGAGCAAGGCCAGTTGGAGTTCACACTCCCATTTGACATCTCCTCACCACCCATGTAAAGCAGAGCTCAATTCTATGCATATCCCAGTTGTTAGTCCTGGTACAGAAGCCATCGGAGATGCAAGCACAGCTCAGTTCTCAGGAACAAATCTTGATGGAACCATGTGTTGGGATGCACACCACAGCTCACTTCCATATTGCAATTCCCCTGACTTTGAACAGCTTCCTGTTTGACCTCTGACTGGTAACAGAAGAGCATGTCATTCCTCACCCTTGTTGGAAAATATGATGTGCCTTTTTAATAATGTGGATAAGTAATACAGAAGGAAGGATAGGTATGCATGACACTTTTGCCTATGAAGAAAAACAATTGTGGTGTTAGATTTGGCTTTTTTGGGGCTGATATATTGGTCCCTTCCATCTCTGGAGTTCTACGATCAAGATTCAGGTCAGATCACACAACATGGTGGGGAAGGAAGATAATCCAATCCTCTCTGCTTTTGTTACCTCATCGCCAGAGATGTCAAAATCCTTAAATATCTGACTCAGCTCACTCTCCTTGATATTGAAAAGGAAACGAGTGGCTTGGAACTCCATTGGGCCAACCGTATGGCCCCCGTCGATGTCCAGCAACTCAAAAACAGCATGGGAATGACGATACATGAACTGCTTTTCAAGGTGGTTCTGCTCCAAAAAAGGAGAGGTAAAATCAGAATCCAATAAGGTTTTATGCCTGCACCAATTTATCTTTTGGAGCGATGGCTCCAAATCCTGGGTCCCCAGGTGTGCTTGCACTAAAGCTCCTTGAAGCCTTCACCACTAGTTGTGCTGGCCAGGATTTCTAGGGGTTGCTGTCCAAGAACATCTGGCGACTTCAGGTTGAGAACTACTGGTTCCGAGTAGAAAGAAATTTAAGTACCAGCACACATTCTTTTGAACTACAAGGTGTGATCAATACTTCTAATGTTCTTTATAAATTGCATGCTTTTTCTGTTTTGCTTGATTCAGCATTACTAGAGGATCAATGTTGCTGAACTGCTGTAGAATAAACCTCATCAGTGAACCTGTGATCTCAGAAACAGATCTTTCCTCTGACTCAGCTCTGTAAGAGTTGTAAGACTTACTTGGGCTGCCCTGACCAGAGTAACAGAAGGTGTTAATTGAAGGCAGATTGTCCAAAGGCTGCCCAAACCTCAGCTCTGTACTAACAATAGCTTTAATACACTTTTGCAAAGGAAAGTGTCTCTTTTGTTCTTGTTCTTGGGGGGGGGGGAAACCAACAATTTGTGTTCCCATTTATAATTGAAAGAGCAATAGTGAGAAGGGATGGGGGGAAATGAAGAACAAAACACTGTTGTTTCGCTATGTAGGGATGGGCACAAAACAGGAAAATAGTGTTTTGTTTCATTTCATTTTGACCCCCTGCATTTCGTTTCATTTTGTTTTGTTTTGTTACAAAATGAATTTTAAAGTAGTTTTCTTATGAAACGAAATAAAATGAAACAAAATGCTATGCTCCCCTGGTTTCTAAAGGAACCAGGGGCACAAGCGATTTTAGGTTAGCCCCTGAAATTTGGAAAGGTTTAGGGGTCAAGGGACTGAGTAATTAAGGTCCAAAGGGGGTGCCCTTAGGAAAAATTCTTTCTAATTGGAATTGAAAGCTGACCAGGTGAGTGAAACCACTGCCGTGGCTTCCCACTAATTCCAATTAGAAATATTTTCCCAAGGGCACCCTGACTCCCTAAACCTTTCCAAATTTTGGGGGCTGGCTTAAAATTGCTTGAGGAAGGTACCCCTGCTACTTTGGTGCTGAGATGCCTAAACATGACTGTGATCAGTATTTTCATATACATTAAACTATGCACACAAAATTACTGATTCTAGCTATGTATCAGCACTAAATGGGCAGTCTTAGCTTCCCCAAGTGATTTTAGGGGACCCTTTGAAATTTGGAAAAGTTTGGGCTTCTGGGGGCTGAGATATTGAGCTTCAAATGAGATGTGGGGGTGCTTAATGGAAGGAGTGTGTCCAGCACACTTTACCAATTATAGGGTTAATTAGCTTCCCCTCTCTATCCACATAGCTCCGATCCACACTCCTTCCTTGAGTTTAATAACTCAGCCCCCTGATCCCCAAACCTCTCCAAATTTTGGGGGCTTACAGGGAAGAGTCCAAAGAAGCTCTCCTGCGATTTTGGTGCTTCTTGGGCCCAGTGGAGCATAGCGTTTTGCTTCATTTTGTTTCATTTCATTATGAAACTACTTTAAAAATGTGTTACGAACGAAACGAAACAAAACTACTAAAGAAACAACAAAACACTATATTTCCATTTCGTGCCCATCTCTAATACTGAAATTTAAAAAATAATCTAACAAAAGTAGCATCTCCTTGCAATTTAAAGAAAACAGAAAAAGCTAGATACGTCCATGTACTGGCACTCTGAGGGTAATTAAGCATACTTGAAGTAGAAGTTAGTGATCGAACAAATTTTGCTGTCATTGGGCTAAGCCATTTACCTGGTCTGATTTTGTACAGTACTTGATTAATGAAAAACCCTCACAACATAATAGCTACCTTTTATCTCCTAATTACTGCACAGAAAATGATAAATTTGTTGGAAAATCACTTCCACCAAAGTATAGTGTCTATGGGGTTTGCAAAGGAGTCACGGTGGTATTAGACCAAATTCCCCACCTCTGCCCAGCCTTGAGATTCAGAATGACAGATATTCATTTGAATGTTCTACTGTAGCTATCTTCAGTGGCACCAGTCATGTTTAATATTTAGGTGTCAATGTGCCAATTTTCTTGCCCACTAACTTTTCAGTACATAAAGTTGATTTGACAAACAACCAGAAATGCAACCGTTAATGGCAGAGCTTTGCCTTTCAGGTTTTTCTCTACTGACCACGTGTGCTGATGATGTTTTCTCCCTTTCAGTATTCATCAAGTATAATTTTGGTACTCTGAAGGGCTTTTTATAGCTCTCTGAGGTGATTGGAGTGTCTATGCGCCTAGATACTCTGCAACACTGAGGAGTGGGCATGACCGTGGAAGACCTACAACCTTCAGAATGGGGGTGGGGATAGGA
Source organism: Phrynocephalus versicolor (assembly GCA_023846285.1). Lineage (NCBI taxonomy): Eukaryota > Metazoa > Chordata > Lepidosauria > Squamata > Agamidae > Phrynocephalus > Phrynocephalus versicolor. The sequence continues at coordinate 45,992,417 of JAHTLZ010000010.1, forward strand.
CCATCTATTCTGAATACACCCTCCTACCTAGGCCCTCCAAAAGATGTTCCTCTCTGAGCGCTCAAATAATAGCTAGCAATCTGTGGCCTTGTTGCTGCACCAAACAGCAACAAGAAGAAATCTACTCCCCCGGAGTTGGATGTAACTTACGGTGAGATATAACATTTCTCTTCTGGCCCCCATCCCGAGATCTCCATCAACTTACCTCATGAGACATGATAATACAGACCAGCATATAGAACTCATCAAATCCAATCTCCCCTTTCCCTTCCCAATCCAGCAGGTCAAACACCAGCATGATCTGAGGTTTGGTCAGATCAGTTACAAAGCGAAGAAACTGATAAAACTGGAGATCTGGAAAGCAATAAAGTGTTAGGCTTAGTCCATTCATAGACATTCATAGGATTTCCTGAGCAAAATTATTCAGATAGTACTCTACCTATCTAATACATTATATTGTAATTCAATAGGTAACAAGAAACACCTATTCTCAGGTAGCTTGGATTGTTCTAATTAGCATCAATACGCCTTAAAGTTATCATCATCTAATTGTTTTTATGATGCTTTTTAAACACACTGCCATGTCAGTATCAAGTCATAATCACAGAACTGCAGAGCTGGAAGTGACCCTATGGATCACCATTCCTTGTCCAGGAGGTGCAGTGGGGAACCAAACTCCCAACTTCTGGCTGTGCCCCCAGAGGCCTAAACCACTGAGATCTCCAGCAGTTCTTTGTCAACAAGGATCATAATTAAAATCAGTGGCATACTCCCCACCAAGGTGGTGTAAGTCACAATGGTAGAGAAGAGCCAAAAAGGAAAGTACACCCTTACACAAATACTCTTGGACACAGCATGAATAATATGCTCTCCGTTCATCGTTACTTTAAATTCAAAAGTTTTCATTAGTATAACATGGAAAGAAACCAGGGCTTGGCTTCGACTTAATGAGGCCCTTGTGAGTTTTCCAGCAGTCCAGCCACAGGCAAATATCAAGGATACAAGTAAGAAAGTGCATGGAAAAAAATTAGGAAATACACAAAAGGCACTCCCATCCACTCTGTTTCTCTTGGCTTCGGATGTTCGGCATTCCCATGTGTGCAGAATCCAGTGTTCAAACTAAGTCAGTTCTGGTTTAGGCAACAGCTCTGTTGGATCACTAAAAAGTTATAAAGCGAGCTTCTCCAGGAGAGGGTCGTGATCATGACCAAACTTTCAGTTTAGAGATTATTCCTTCTCTGCAGATAATAGCCTGTCTTTCCCCTCCATGTCACCCCTGCCCCACAATTCCACTAGCTTTTTTTTCTTTATATTTTTATACCACCCGTCTTCCCAAAGGAACTCCGGGCAGTTAACAACAGTAAATAAAAACAAATATCAAACACAGTACTACAAATAGCAGGGGAAAAGAAAACCACCTGGCAAAATGGCGGAACAGAATTTAAAAAAAAAAAAAACTAAAGGTTGCCAAATGCCTCACAGAAAAGCAAAGTCTTAAGTGCTTTTTTGAAGGCAGGCAGGGACTGTGGTAGGCATAACTCACTTGGCAGTTGGCTCCAAAGCGAGGGGCCAGCCACAGAGAAGGCTCAGTTTTGGGTTACCAATTTCCTAGCCTTCCTGGGCATGGCCACCCGAAGTGAGAGCGCTTGTGACATTTATTTATTTATTTATTTATTTAAAGACTTATATCCCACACCATCTTCCCTTACGGGAACTCTGGGCGGCTAACACGTTAAAAGCATAAAGAGAAAATAAAACCTCCTAGCAAGGCAGCGGAGGACAGATGGCGGCAGAAGATAGGACAAAAGAAATAGAGAAAGAAAGAAAAACTAACTAATAAGGTCACCGTAGGCTTCTATAAAGAGGAAGGTCTTCAGAGCCCTCTTAAAGGCGGGCAGGGACTCCAGCAGGCGCAGCTCAGAAGGAAGATGGTTCCAGAGCGAGGGCCCCACCACAGAGAAGGTGCGGCTCCGCATGAGCGTTTTCCGCGCCTCTCTGGGTGTGGCCACTCTCAATGAGCGCGCCTGCGACGATCTCGTGGGTCTGGATCCGGATGCCCTCTGGGAGATGCGCTCCGCCAGGTATCCTGGTCCCAAGCCGTGGAGGGCTTTGAAAATCAAAACCAGGACCTTGAACCTGATCCGGAAGACAACGGGGAGCCAATGCAAGCGGGCCAGGACTGGGGTGATGTGCTCGTATCTACGAGCACCCACCACCAGCCTGGCCGTCGCATTTTGCACCCGCTGTAACCTCCAGACCAGGGTCAAGGGCAACCCCAGGTAGAGGGCATTGCAATAGTCGATCCTCGAGATCACCAGGGCCTGCACGACTCTCCTCAGGGAGGACTCATCAAGGTACTGGCGGATCTGGGCGATCCTGCGGAGGTGGAAAAAAGCGGCCCTGGAGACGGCCGTCACCTGGGCTTCCAGGGAGAGGGCCGAGTCCAGGACCACGCCCAGATTCCTGGCCCTGTCTGTAGGCTGGGGGAGATTCTGGTGGGCCAGGCCTCAGTTGACCTCTGGAAGATCCGCTCCACCAGGTATTCAGGTCCCAAGCCATGGAGGGTTTTGTGAATCAAAACCAGGATGCAACGGGCAACCAGTGCAGGCAGGCCAAAACTGGGGTAATGTGGTCATATCTGCCTGCACGCACCACCAGCCTGGCCGTTGCATTTTGTACCTATTGGAGTCTCTGTACAAGGTTCAAAGGCAACCCCATGTAGATAGCATTGCAGTAATCTATCCTCGAGATCATGAGCACCTGCACAACTGTTCCCAGGGAAACTGTGTCCAGGTACGAGCAAATCTGGGCAATCTGCTGAAGAGGGAAAAAGGCAGTCTTGGAAATGGCCACCACCTGGGCCTCCAACAAGGATAGAACTAGATCCAAGACCACGCCCAGGTTCCTAACTCTATCCGCCAGCTGGAGGGTAGTAACCCCCAGACTGGAGAGAGGACCAGTGTACCTGGTGGAGGGTGCCCCAAGAAACAGTACCTCTGTCTTCTCTGGGTTGAATCTAAGCCTGTTAGTGCTGGTCCATTCCATGACCGCGTCCAGGCACAAGTCAAGGGTCTGCACCGCCTCCACTGCAGAGGTGGAAAAGGAGAGATAGAGCTGCGTGTCATCAGCATACTGATGACAACAGACTCCAAGTCCCTTAAAGACCTCAGCCAGCAGCCTCATATAGATGTTGAACAACATAGGGGAGATTGTCAACCCCTGGGGCACCTCACAAGGGAGTGTCCAAGGGCCTGACAACTCTTCCCCCAGCTGCACACACTGCAGACAGCCCCCAAGGAAGGATCAAAGCCAGCTACAAGCTGTGCCTCTGATCCCCACCTTGGAAAGCCAACCCAGCAGGATACCGTGAGGCCGCAGACCTCTTTGTAGGTTGTTGTTATGCACTGTAAACTCGCATCCAATTTGTAGCAACCATCATCGTTTCTGGATGAGATAAACTCCCTGGATCCAGCTCAGGCTGGCTTCAGGCCTAGTTATGGGACTGAGACAGCATTGGTTCCCTTGGCAGATGACCTACCCAGGGAAATGGATAGTGGAACTTTGTCCCTTTTAGTTTTATTAGACCACTCAGCTGCTCTTCACACTATCAACCACAGCATCCTCCTGACTCATCTCTCTGAAATGGGACTTGGAGGCACTGTCTTAAAGTGGCTCCAGTCCTTCCTGCAGGAGAGAATGCAGAAAGTGGTGTTAGGTGCCTCATGTTCAACACCACAGCCACTAACTTCTGGGGGCCCTCAGGGTTCTGTTCTGTCTACATTTACATTTATATGAAATCACTGGGGAACATTATCAGGAGTTTTGGAGTTAAGTGTCACCAGTATGCTGATGATACTCCACTCTACCTCTTGTCATCTCCAGATTCCAATGAAGTTGTTTCAACTTGACATCAGTGCTTAGCTTCAGTAGTGAACTGGATGAGGATAAACAAATTAAAACTAAGCCCAAACAAGGCAGAGGTGTTTCTGATCAGTCAAAAGGGGGATCAAGGGATAGGAATGCAACCTGTACTGGATGGGGTGACCCTCCAATTGAAAAAAGAAGTGCGTAGCTTGGGGGTGCTCCTGGACTCATCCTTGAGCCTAGATGCCCAGGTCACAGCTGTGGTCAGGAGCGTATTTGCACAATTAAAACTTGTACACCAGTTGTGCCCATTTCTTGAGAAACCTGCTCTGGCTACGGTGACACATGCCCTAGTGATGTCCTGTTTAGACTACTGTAATGTGCTCTATGTGGGGCTACCGATGGAAAGTCTCAAGAAAATTCAACAGATCCAAAATGCAGCAGTCAGATTGCTGACTGGGGTGGGTTACAGAGATCACATTACACCCCTGCTAAAGCAGCTCCACTGGCTGCCAATCAGCTGTCTGGCACAATTCAAAGTGCTGGTTTTAACCTACCAACCACTAAATGGCCTGGGTCCAAGCTACCTCAAAGATCAGATCTCACACTATGAACCCACTTGGGTGCTATGGTCATCAGGAGATGCCTTTCTCTCCATCCTGCTAGCTTCATGGATGTGTCTCATAAGAACATGTGAAAGGGCCTTTTCTGTTGCTGCTCCCAGACTTGGGAACTCCCTCCCAGTGGAGGCCAGGCCTGACCCATCTCTGCTGTCTTTCTGGAAGCAGGCAAAGACCTTCCTCTTCAGGAAAGCTTTCCCTGAATGATGGGCTACCTGTTACATGACTTTTTAAATGGATTACCATATATGATTGCATCTACTGACTTCATAAGTACACCTGTGTTTTCCATGTTAGTTTCCATCCCTCATTATGGAATTTTTTAACTGTTTGTGTGCTCTTTTTAGTTTGAATGTTGCCTTTTAGTGTTGTAAGATGCCCTTTCAAATTCCCTGTTCTTAAGCTTGAATATGTCTTAAATGTTCTGAGCTGTTTCTTGTCTCTCATGGTTGTAAGCCGCCTTGGGTCCC
>JAHTLZ010000010.1:45997380-46020902 GCA_023846285.1 Phrynocephalus versicolor
CTCTAATTAAGGTATGGTGGTTGCTCTCATGCACTGCTTATAATAACCTTTACAGAGAAATTTGGAAATAGTATGCTAAGTGGGATAATGAACTAATAGTTCTGTTCAGCAAGACTCTCTCATTTCTTCCATTTGCCAAATCCTTCACCACCACAAGACACCTGGCTTTGTGACTGAAGACAGTCTTGAGGCAGTTACATACCAAACTGTTGTACCAAAGCCATTCCAAACAGGTAAACTACACCTTCTGATCCAAAAGATTTCTTCCAGCTCCGCACTTCTAAGGTGTTTGCAGTCTGATAGTCTCAGCTGGATGAGCACTGAGGGACGTTATGTAAGAAATTTCATTCACAACTTTAGGTCCTCACTTTGCCTGCTGTATTACACCTACCATTCAAAGCATTCCTCTTATGAACATCGAGGAGTTTAAAGTAGTATGCCAGTGCTCTAGCATTTCTGACCGACAATAAGCAATACATTTTATCTAAGCACAAGAAATGCATAAAGCAGCTGGGCCGCAGCTTCATCTTGCTGCTAATAAATTCTGTTTACCTCTGGAACTCGTGAGCTGGTCAAGGTGACGCTTGCATCACAGTCAATGAATTCCAGTTTTGGAATCAGAACATGATGTGAAGATAAAGAGTTTCTCAGACTTCAATGTAGTTCAGTTGGGTAGACAGATATTCCTGTCTTGCATTCTATTGATGTGATGCTCCTGAAGTTCCTTGTAACACTGCCAAAATCAATGTGTGAAACTAAACCTTACACTACAGTTACACTACTGCTTTCCGGTAGTTTAGAGGGGGGGTTCTTTTTGATATTCTATTATTCAAATTCCAAGTCAGTCTTCAGATGAAATGTCTCATTTTTTAATAGAGTATGGGGATTTGTTTTCAAAAGGCCTACTGTGGATCTTCTAATTGTGGATTTTATAATACTGTAGACTTTTGTTTGTTTGTTTTGCTACATGCTGTTATTCTGGACTCAGTGAATTAATGGCCCCCAAAAGGTTCCAGTCTTACAAAGTAAAGCCCATGACTTCATTCACTAGGTCACTTAATATTAATAATAAACAATATTGAATCAACTAGCAATTGAGCTCAATAATCATCTTATGTAATTCCACGTAGCTCCTCTAGATGCCCCTATGAGTTTACATTTGGCCTCTATCGGCATACGCTGCAAAAACAAGTTGTTCCTCCCACATGCTGCACTGGAAAGTTATGGCTGTTATTCGCAAAAGGCAGGGGAGTGGTTCTCCATCAATTGTTTCTAGCCAGAGCTCTTCCTAATGGCCATGCTGGCTGAGTTTACAGCAGCCCAAAATATCTAGAAGGTTGCCCTCTTATAGCGTCCTTCTGATATGAATGTATTAGTCTTTGTTTATTTACATTCCATCTGCAGAGAAAGCTGCCTGACTGAATGCTTGGGAACCCAACTGCTCAACAATGGACAGCCAAAGCATTGTGATGTTTCAGGCATCGATCAAATCAAAAGCACCAACAAATTATCAGGTCTCAGATAGTGACATATCAAGCAACAGAGACTAATCCTGTTGTCATCTGACTGTACTGAAAAACACAGGGTAGATACAGAGAGCATCTACACCACTGGTTTTCAACTTGTGGGTCTCCAGATGTTCCTGGACTGCAACTCCCAGAAATCCTGGCCAGCTCAGTTAGTGATGAAGAATTCTGGGAGTTGCAGTCCAGGAACATCTCGCGACCCACAGGTTGAGAACCACTGATCTACACGATGTAGTGGTAACATTTCAGTATCTACTCAGCTCTACTCTAGGGTATTCCTCTGAACAGAGGATGAGGATTCTTAATCATTCACAGACCCACAGCTCCCATGGTTCTAAGGTCATAGCAATTAAAGTACTGTAGTAACAAATGCTGTAATACTGTAGTAACAAATGCTGTAATGTTGGCCAGAATTTTTTTCCTGGTTTGTGGTTGCATCCTACCAGCACCTTGTTCATGAACAGCCATTTGGTACCAAGACTTTAGGCAGGTTCTCTTAAAACCTGTGTGAACCAGCAAAAAGACATTGGTCTATGGACTGTAGATATACTCAGAGTGCATAAGTCTAGCAAGCAACAAGAGAAAGACCAGAAGCAAAGGGGTAACATAAAACCTACAAAAGAGAGATTCAGCATCAACTGCAGTTGCACTTTGCCCTTACATACTTCTACTTGTGTTGCAAACCACAATAACTTTTGATATTTTTTCCATGGGAACCTTAGATCATGGGGCACCTATACTTCTTTTGGAGTCAGCTAAGGGCAGGCTCTTTATGTGTTTCGAATTATGCTGAAAATGGCTCTTGGAAAATCCAGAGACTGGGAAAACATTATTACCAGCAGGGTAGGTGCCTTAGAGCCTTTTCACACAACCCCTAAACTCCGCGGCAAATGGCTCCCAGCTCCAGAGCTTAAAATTGTTTCCCCACCAGCTCCGGAGTTTACAGAAAATTAAGTGCCACAACGCCCACCTAAGCGCGTCCCAGCGCACTTTTCAGGTACCTGCTCTCTGGGGGTGAAAAATCCCTGATGCGGATCTAAGGTAGTGGGTGCCGGGCTTTATTCTGTTGCAGCAGCAGAAATAACCAAGTCTTTGAAATCAACAGAAACTTTACTTGGCTTAAGCTTTTTTGTAGAGTGCAGCTCCTTTGCATTGGATGAAGGGAGCATTGCCTCCCTTGACAGGTATTTTATGTCTGCTTCGATCTGAGGGACAACTGAAATTAAAAGGAAAAAGAACTTAAGTCGATACTATGGCAAGCATTACCAGGACGATAACGTTCAAGGGCAGTTCTCCAGTCGGTCAGGGATGCAGCAATTGCTTCCCTAACCAGAGAGCCGGCTCTGGGGCCACGCAAGGCACACCTCCCATGAATGCATTCCACAATGGTTGCTCTACTCCAGTACTTCTTCCCACGACCCTTCCTTTTCCCGCCACCTGGAAGAGCGCCCCCTCCCCCCCCCCCAAGGGAGCTGCTCCTGGCTTTTTAAACAACTTGCCCCATCCTCTGCCCAAACGGAGCCAGCCGCCCCATGAGAAACCCTCCCGGGGCAAGGAGTTCAGCTGCTCCCGGACAGGAGTCCCTGTTCCTCCTCTTCTCTCTCTCCCCCTCTCCCCCCCTCCAAACCCCGAAAAAAATGCAATGAGCAAGGATATCGGAAACGGAAACTCCTGCTCCCTCGTTCCCTGGCGATGGGGTGCCCGAAGACGAAAGAGGGGACTCCCGGCCAGGGGCGTAACTTGGGCAGGGCAAGGGGGAGCGGGAAGCCCCGGGCGCAGCAATTAGGGGGTGCCAAATTGCCTACCGACCCCCCTGCCCCTGGCCCCCCACCTCCCACCCACCATCCAGATTATATTTTGCAATGAGGAGGAGCGCAAAAACTGTTTCCCCGGGTTCTAGGGGCCCTAGCTATGCCTCTGCTCCTGCCGGGGGTGGTGGGGAAAGCACCGGCCCGACCCGCGGCTGGGCGAGAACTCGGCGGGAGATGCCTGCCCGCGGGGCGGGGGGGCGGGGCCCGGAGGAGGCGAAGGGGGCGGGGCTGCCCTTGTGGGGAAGGAAGGCGCGGGGGGGGGCGTCTGTGGGCTCCCGTCCGGCAGAGCAGGTAAGGCGCTCCCGGCAGGGTCTCCAGGCGCACGGTGCGGGCGGCGGCTCCGAGGTCTCCCTGCCAGGGGGCGTCACCGGCGGCTCGGTCCCTCCCTCCCGCTCCCCGGCAGCTCCCGCCGCCTTCGGAACTGGTGCGCAGCCCCAGCCTTCCCGAGAGAGCCTGCTCGGCGGGGGGCGCGTGGTTGGAGGAAGCCGCGTGGGACCAGGGCGCCTGGGCTTCTTCGCCCGCCCGCCGCTCCTTTCATTTTCCAAGGATTTGTGACGTCGCCGCCGCCTAGGCTGTGCGCCGCGTTGCCTCTGGCCGGTTCCACTTTCTGATTCCTTTCCCTTAGACTCCAGCGGACTAGCGCCTTGGCAGCTCTCTGCCGTCATTCTCTGTTCAGGGAGGACTCACCACCACCACCACCCGCCTTCTCCTCTTCTGACGGATTGATGGTGGTGGCTGAGTGGAGCGTCCAGCCCGGAGCAGAGCCATGGCCTTCGCCAATTTCCGCCGCATCTTGCGCCTCTCCACCTTCGAGAAGCGGCGCTCCAAGGAGTACGAGCACGTGCGCCGGGACTTGGATCCCAACGAGGTCTGGGAAATCGTCGGGGAGCTGGGCGACGGCGCCTTCGGCAAGGTGTACAAGGTGAGCGAGAAAGCCGGGGCGGGATCCCTGGGGTGAGGGGTGGGGGTGGGGGACACCGGAGGGCCGCCGGGAAGCCGCGACGCTAAGGTCGGGATGGGGCAAGAGTGATCGGGCACTGCCCCGTCCAAGAGAAGAGGGGGAAATGGGGCTCTGAGCCGAAGTTTTAGTTACAGAAGTTGATCTGCCTGGGCGCTTCTTCCGTCTTCCCTGCTTACTGACGGCACAGAAGCACAACTCCTTTACAACTGCGTGCGTATGTGTAGGTGCTCGGAGGCTGAGTAAAGAACCCCATTGACGTAACAGCCAACTAGGGGCTACCGGGCATTTCTCTGGGTTTCGCTTCCCTCGCAACCCACGATGGCGAGAAATCCCCAAGAAAGGCGGGAAGTACTGTAATACTAGAGATTCGTTCTATTCCAACCGTGTTTTGTTTCGATAAGTAGTCCCTCATAACCCCACTTTAAAGAGGACACCTTGGCTTTTGCCCTTTTTCATTTTAACACTTCTGTGAAGATTTATTCGCCCATTCCCACTCGCCTGAATCTCATCTATATCCTTTTTGGTAGGTAGCCCAGACACGTGCACAAAGGGTAACTTTTGAAATGGGCACATCTCTGAGTGTACTGTACCCTCCGATTTTCCCACTTGCTGGCTTGCTGGCTTGGTTCTTTTAATCAAAGGAGGGAAGGCTACAGCTTAGGTACTGCTGTGTATACAAATATATCTATCTGCCTGTGTATGTGGGGAGTTCCATTCTCCACCTTGACAGGAGCTGGACTGATAATCCATAAAGTTTTCTCCAGTTTTGCAGTTCCAAAATGATGATGGCTGTGGTTGATGATGATGTTATTGTTAATAGCTTATGTGTAAGCCTTTGGAACCTGTTGTATGCAGAGAATTGTCAAACACGGTTGTATATAAAGAAGCTGAGCATTAAAATCTTGAACTGGATATTAGTAGTTTTTTAAGGCTTATCTGCCCCAGATTCCTGTTTCCCACAGTGTCTGGCCACATGCCTTCTGGAAATACACTAGCAGAGGATGAGGGCAATTGCTGGCTCCCACACACGGTTGCCTCTAGAAACTGGTGCTCAAAATCCTATCGCCTCAAATCCAGGTGCTCCTGTGTGGCCCTTGCAGAAACGTTCTGTGGTTTATCTGAGTCAGCCCTGTTGCAGCAAACACAGCAAAGGCCAGAATCATATTGGTGTTTGCAGGGAGATCAAATAAATGTTCATGGCCGATAGATGTAGTGCTGGGCTTGTGTGGTCACGAAACACCACACCTTCCTTGAAGGAACACACAATCTGAACACAAGACACATGTGGCACTCTGGCAGGAAACCAAGCACTTCCAGAAAGGAGACAGATGACCCTGTTATGTTATAGGAAATGTCATACTCACTAGAAGCAGACTGAGGTGGGGAAGAGATTACATCTCATCCATGCACAGCAGAGGATTTTCTTGCACATTCACTGTTGTTCAGCATTCTTACATGAAATCAAAGCTGAATAGAATGTGGTAGTAAGTGGCATCCAATTCCTCACTTAGTATATGCAGTCCATTAACGTTTATGCCAAGTAAAACATGATGGGCTTAAAAGATACCAAAAGGCATTTTGTTGTATATAGCGATCAGAAGAACAAACAGGCACTGACAGTGACAGCTGTTGACTTCTTCCCCACTTGCCACTCTTATTTTCCCCTTAGGTTTTCCAGGTTAGAGGAAGAAAAATACCAGGCCATGAATGTGAACATACGTATCAGTGCCTGTTAGTTAAGGTAGCTGTATGCAACAAGTTCTCTTACGACACCACAAAGCCTAAAAAGTTTTGTTCAGCATGAAATTCAAGGAGTTGCTGATTGCAGCTGAGGAATCATAGGCTAATGGAGTTGGAAGGGGGGGGGGCATTGAGTCCAACCCCCGCTCAATACGGGCATCCAGATAAAAGCAGATCTGACAGGTGGCTGTCCAATTTTATCTTGAATGTGGTGGTTGATCTTGAATGTGGTGTTGGATCTCATTACCTCCCAAGGTAATTGGTTCCATTGCTGTACTGCTCTGTTAAGATATTTTTTTTCTTGATATTCACCCTAAATCTGGCTTCCTTATAGCTTGAGCCTATTATTAGGTGTCCTTCACTCTGGGATGACTGAGAACAGATCCTGTCCCTCCTCTGTAGGGCTACCTTTCAAGTAAAGTGTTATCATTTCACCCCTCGGTCTTCTTTTCTCAATGCTGAGTATGCCTAGTTCTCCTAGTAGGGTTTAGTTTGCAGTTCCTTGATCATCCTTGTGGCCTTCCTCTGAACTTGCTTCAGTTTGTTGCCATTCTTCTTAAAGTCCAGTGTCCAGAACTGGATGTTGTATCTAACATCGGTGTTGGGAGTTAAAAGCAATTTGACTTAAAAAAACTTTCCTAATTTCTTCTTGTCCTCAAGTTCAGATTTTTCCTCACTCTCCTATCCCAGTTGAATATCTTCATTGATTTACTTCTATTTATTTATTTATTTATTTAAGAGTATTTTTACCCTGCCTTTCTCCTTGGAAAAGGACCCAGGGCTGCTTACAGTAATGAGGGATAATATACAGTCCAGTACAATTAAGACATGTCCAAGTATTTGAGAACCTTTGGGTAGTGGGCGGCATGTAAGTTGTAAAAATAAATAAATAAACAGGGAATAGAGGGTAATCTTACAGCATTAATAGACAACATTACATTAAAGCAACACAGTTATAAGTACAGTGGACCCTTGTATAACAAACAGCTTGTATAACATAAAATTTGTACAACATAAAAAATTCCAGAAATAGGGGAAATTTGCTTAACATAATCGCCTATGGGGAGAATCCGTACAACATAAAAATGGGATTACTCCGTTTTCATTGCATTCCTATGGGAATTTGTATAAAGGAAAATTTGCTTAACATAATTTCATTTGGAACGAATTAATTCCTTTATGCAAGGTACCACTGTAGTCATAAACACAAAGTCTGTGTGAACCCAAAATACACATGGTAGTCCATCATTCAGGGAAAGCTTGCCTGAATATAATAATTCTATATTGTCTTCCTTTTGTTAAGGGGCGGCACATTTTTGTGTGAGAGCCTATGTTTTTTACAGCTCTCCTTAGTGATTGTGATAAATGAAGCAGGGCTCATTGCACCAAGCAAGGTCATGCTAGGTGGAGGAAAGACTGTGGGAAAACAGGATCTGCAGAAGCCCTTTGATCCTGTAGGCACAGGCAAGCAGAACAGGTGGAAAAGTGAAGTTGTGGGTGCAGTTGGCAAAAAGTTGAGCTTGTCTTTCCTCTCTCTCTGTGTTGGAGCATGACTCCAGTTATCCATATTGGCCACAGGTGGTGGGTTCAGTGATCCAGCAACTCTAACAGATGGCATATTGGAAAAGACTGGGTTAAATACTGCAATATGCAGTGGGGCCTGATACAGCCCCCCCAGTGTAGTTCAATCTTTGTTTCTTGGTAATTCTGTTGGCTGGACACAAATGGATTTTAGGAATGCCTCGGATGCTATCTGCTGCCGTATGATTAATGTACATTCCAGCTACTTTTGAAGACAAGAATTTGTATCCATGGCTATTCCTTGTCTCTGTCTGTGACATGTTTTATTCTGCCTGTTCTTGCCTGATTGTAAGCATGAATGATCTGTATGGTGTGGTAGAAGTTGTGGTAGATATACTGTATGTGCTGAGATAGGACTGACTTTTTGTTGTTATACTGTATCTCTAATAAAAAATAAATGTAAAAAAGCATTGCTGTTTGAACTACTAAAAAACGATTCAGACTCTCATCAGATGCAGTAAAGAACAGCATCTCCTATCCTTTTGGGGCTAAGGAGCTTGATAACACATTTACCTGTTATGATGAATAATGAATGAGAGGTGTCTATGTTGATTGGTAGGGCTGTAGACCAATGAGAGAGTATGGGGAGTGGCCTGGGAGGATTTAAGGCACTGCTCAGCATTGTTTTGTCAGATAGGGTCCTACACGTTCTAAAGAAAAGTCAGATAGGAACTGACAGAAAGACCTACATTTGGAGATAGGGCTAAAAGACAGAGTTTGAGAGATTCAGATAGGGTCTGGTACTGTCTAAGAGAAACACAGGGCTAAAGAAGAGATAGGATTGTTAGAGTGTCTGTGAAGAGTGTTTAGAGTTAGTAACTGGGTGTACATTTATTCAACTTTATTAGTTATTAAACTTGAGTGGGTTTGAGCTAGATTCATCTTTTTGTTTATGCTTCAACTCGTTACCATTAATTATTTTGATTCAACTTTGTGATCAGTAATCTTATTCAACTTAAAATCAGTGTGAAGGCTTTAATTTACTAGCTAAGCTAGTAGGTAGCAGCACGTTGTTTGTCAATAGTCTGTGAAACCGCTCTGGGCAAGTACCTTAATGCTACAAAAGAGTCTCATTAAAGAGCAGCAATTCCCATATCCCTGTGGGGCTAAGGAGCTTGATAATAAATGTTGCTGCTCTTAAAAGCTAGCAGCATAGAGGCAGGCATATGCTGTATTTTTATTTTTTGCCTTTATAGCCTTCCCTGCAGTCAAGGCAGGTTCCCAGCGTGGCTAACAATTTCAGGAATGAGACAATCCTTGACCTTAGGCTTACAATAAGATGTAATAATTGATACTGAAATAGTAAGTAAGAGACAAAGGGCGTTTATACACGACCCCTAAACTCCGTAGCAAATGGCTGCAAGCTCCAGAGCTTAAAAATGTTTCCCCACCAGCTCCGGAGTTTAGAGGAAATTAAGTGCGACCCCGCCCACCTAAGCGCAACCCAGCACACTTTTCTTGTACCTGCTCTTCCCTGGTGAAAATTGTTTGATGCGGTGTAAGGATAGTGAGTGCGGGGCTCTCCTTGCTTCTGGTTTTTTTTTTTTTTGGCTCCCGCCCCTTTAAGAGCTCCTTTACAGAGACAGGAATGTTGCCGCGCAAGAACGGAGGCAGAACAAAGGTGAACCACGATCTTTTCTTCCTTTTTTTTCTCCCTCCCCTTGCGCAGCCAGCAGCCAGGGTGGGGACACAGGAAGAGCGACAAGCCCCTAAGATCTCTGGTCCAAATTTAAGGGACCAGCGGATCTTAGGGGTCGTGTAAAAGCGCCCAAAGAGAAACAAGTGGTGAGAATAAGGTCAGTACTTAACTGTTGGGAGAGTGGGGCATTGTGGAGGTGTCCCTGTCCAATGTTCTAAAGATCTTACTGGATAGCTTTCCTGCTAGACAAGCCATGTGTTGGGCTACAGGCCCTGTCATGTTGGCTCGTGATGATAGATAGGTAGCCCAAAACATTGGCACTTGTCTTATTTGGAGAAAGCTGTTTCGTAGTGGCTTTTCTTACTGCAGAAAATGCACACAGCAACTAAGGAGAGGAAGGGGGAATTCTATCAATATTTAATGGATTTTTATATGGATTTTAGAGGAGCTGGTTCTTTTCCTTTTCTCTTCTTTGAAAGCAGTAAAGGAAGAACTGAAAGAATGGGGGAAAATGAATGGAGAAGACCAAATTTCTTGTCTGAGACTAGTGTGTTGGTTTGCGACTATGGGATAGTGCAATCGTAAGCACATGTATTGTGCAAAGATGCATCCATTTAAAAAGGACTGACTTTCAGGTTGCGGCAAAATGCATATTTAAGTCATGAATATTTATTGTTGAAATGTGTTTGACCAATCAGATAGCTCATGGGTGGGGCTAGCAGATATATGTATTTACATTCCTGTGAGGGTTTTTATTTTTCGGGACTGGGTTGTATATATTTAGGTCCGCAATGCCAGTGTACAATGTGTGTGTGTGTGTGTGTGTGTGTGTGTGTGTGTGTGTGTACCTGTTCCTGTGATATATATTTCTATAGAGATAAAAGCTATAAAGTTGATCTAGTGTTTAACTTTATTTAACAACAGAATAACTGCTGCAAAGTGTTCTTTGTATTTATTTTATTTTGTGACTTAATAAACTTCATTTGTGTTTTGCAATCTTAACGAATGATGAGAGATTCCAGTAATTTTAGAAATAAGGAAAACATTTTAAAAGGGTGGCAGCGTCATTACCCAGGATCATGACACAAGTGTTTCCAGGAGTCTCACTGCATTTTCTTCCTGCTAGAGTGACCATTGGTCAGATTGTGCGGTATTAAAATAATAATATATATAAATGAATGAATAAAAAAATAATCATGGTCTTCTCTTCATTGGCCTTTCTTGCTCCCAGGTGATCTTATTTATCTCCCACTTTTCTAAATATCTGTAGGCATCTGGTGAAGTACATGAGGATATATGCCAAAATGGATTTCCTTCTTTTCAAGATGCCATTGAACCTATGTCTTCTATATGTCTACTCATTGTTAAGACTTACTGAGTTAAATGAGGCTTATTGCCAGGTCAGTGAATATGGCCGGTTGACTTGTAGGAAAACTAGTGAACAGGACTGGTCCTTTAGCACTTTCCATCCATTTTGATGACCATCTCCCACTTCCTCTTCAGAGTTGTTGTATTATCTAGCAGCACCATCTTTACTTTTATGCCTCTTCATCCTCCCTCCCCCCGTTAAAGCAGAGACCTAGGAATGAATGCAGCTCCCACTGTATGCAGTTGAACATTTCTTCCATTTTCCTTCCTTCTTTATTAATACAGTACCTTCTTTCTCACCCTTATATTTCCTTTCACCCGGCAACATTAAGCACTTCTTAGGCGCTCAAAACTTGAAACATTTTAGCTTAAAAGTTGTAGAAATGTATCTTCGTGGATTTTTTTTTTAAAATCCTACACTTGAAATTGAGTCCAGTACAAAGAAGCAGATTAATGCTGTTCACATAACATGGGTGTAAGACAATGCAGGCATCCTTTCCCATTAAATGGATGGCAGTATTATCCACTAGTTAAAGTTTACACAAGCTTTTCAAGAGAAGTTCTCCAGAAAGAGAGAGGGTGAGGGAGAGAGATTTTTTCCAGCTTTTCTCTTTAAATCTCTGTTAAAACTGGCACCTCCAGTTCTGTAAATCAGATCTAGTTCCCAAATCTTGATCCTAAGATGTCGATGAACTTCAGCTATCTGAGCAACAGCCAGGGATCCTAAGAACTAGAGAAACCCAGGGAAACCCCCTCTCTCTCTTTTTTAATTTGTCTAAAATTCCGCTGGGGAATTGAGGGGATGAGTCACTTTCTAGTCTGATGTAGTTGGAAATAAACATTATTTATTTATTTATTTATTACATTTAGATACCGCCCCATCTTCTGAAGCGGAATTCTGGGCGGTGTACATTTAAAAACAGACAGCAGCAAACAAACATGAGAATCAGAGGCAAACTACCAATAAAAATAGGGGGGTACAATACCCTCCAGAAATACATGTTAGTTTTGGGGTGAGATCTATATATCCTTATGCAGCAGGTGAAGTCAATGCCAACCTCTGATCTTACTTTCCCCTTTGGTGTAGAGCCACCTCCTCCTCATGAAAGTGGTACTGCTTATTATTGTTGGTGCTGTTCATAATCTCAAAAGCGCTCCAGGAGGAAGCTGAGGGAATGGACATGAAAATTCCCCTTGCCACCGTTAAAACAGTAGTGATCTACAGTACAGTACGCTCATCTGTATGGCATGGTATCAGCAGCAGACTCTTGTGATCGTTGTACTTTTGCAGAGCTTGGGGAGGGGGTGGGGACCAGAAACTTCATGTGAGTAGGGATGAGTCTTCAGTGAGATTATTTCCTATCAGCAGCATGTCGAAAATTCTTCTAAATGAGAATTTAGAAATTCCAACTTGTACTTTTGGGGCGTAGAGCTAATTAAGCTTGTTGGAACTGCTAACCAATTCAAGGTGTAGCACTCTTGTGTGACAAAGAAGAGGTTGCAGCCACCAGTTTGGAATTCTTGCCCAGAGCCTCGATTCTGATGCACCCATTTCTGTTCATAGTTAACTGGGAGAGGGAGCAGTTGGTATTTTCCATTTAAAAAAACACAATCTTTCCCACAGGGGTTTATCTAACCTACCTTATTTTAAACTCTAACAAGGGAAGGTTGAGGTGGCCTAGTAGCTAAGGCCATTGTCTGCAGCATCTCACTACATCTCAGCTGCTTCTGCTGTAGCATCAGCAGCTACTGATGCCACACACGCACACCAGTGACTGTGATATTTAGGTGGTTTTATGGATCTTCAGAGAGCACTAGGGTAAAGAGGAAGGAGCCTTCAAATGCAAATCCCAACCTCTTCCCCTCTTCCCCTCCCCACCCGCCAAAGATGGTGCTGAGAATAGAGAGAGGTAAGAGGCAATCTTACACACATGTGTTTCTGGCACTAGCCTTGTTTATTTTTGCTTTGCACTCCTCCCACCCTCTATTAACCCTTCCCCAAGGCATGCAGTCCTTGGGAACCGGTAAGTATCAAGGTTTCCTGTTCCTGACTGCTTTATGGTTGGCATTTCCTTGCTGTCACTCCACTTTGATGGTAGCTATGGGCCAGGCAGAACAATGAAGAGAACAGTACACATTCAACTTGATGCTTGCAATGGATGAAGAACATAGCATGGGGATGGGGTCCCATTTTTGGCACCCACCATACTGTTTGACATTCAGAGTCTAGGCCTTGGTCTGCAGCAAGGGTTTTTGCCTTCCTGGCTGTTACCAAGCTTTTGTTCTCTCTTTCCTTTCGTCAATGAATTGGTGTCCTGAAGCTTTCAGAAAATGAATGTGACTGTAGTCCTGTGTAGGTGGAGCACTGAGGGCATTGGAGTGCCTGGCTTCAAGGGGCCAGGAGTTAAGATCTGCACTCTGCAGGCCAAGAAAGGGGTGAGCTGAGTTCCCCTGAAAGTTGTGTTGCTGTTGGGGTTACACACGGTTGTTGGACAGGTGCACAGTTCCAGAGTGCTGCTGGGAAGAGGCCCTGGTAAGTCACTTCAGTGTACTTTATACCGTAAAAACCCTAGGAAGGGTTTCAGTATGTCCGAATCTACTTGATGGCATACAGTTCTCACACAGGTGGAGTGCTGTAAGCACTAAATCAGGCAAGAATAAATATTAGTGGCTGTGTGAGTGAACTGCAGAGCAATTCTGTGATGGTCCTGTTGACCAAACTAGTGCTGGAAACCTTTTATTAGCTTGGTATAACACACAAGATGCTTTGCAGATATAGAGACTCGAGGGAAAGGAGTAAAATTAAAAAGAGCTGGTGTGTTTGCAGTAATCCACCAGAATGCAGTACATTTCCAAACAATGGAGCAGGAGAGCTTTCTCCCAAGGTGGTGTTAACTGGATTACACACAGTCAGGCCATGCTTCAGGGCCAAGTTAAACAGCTTCCCCCCTGCGCTGCATTTTGGACCATGAATTTGGGCCATCGAGGGGTTGCCTCCCTTGCAGAAGTACGGCCCACAGAGATGCTCTTGTGAAATGCTATCGCTGGGCTCCAGAGGCTACCAACAAAGACACCTACGCCCCTGATAACTCGGCTGTGGCAGGATGGGGACCGGATATGCCTCTGGGGAGTGCGGTTTGTGACTCTGCCAGTTTCTGCAGCAAACAATGTGCTGATGTAACTTCCTGCCAAGTTTTTTTGTTCTTGCCCTTCCAGTATAGGACTCTGCTCTGTTAATACCACAGAACCCATTCAGAACACAGCCTCCTGTGACTTCAGTGCCTGGTGCCTGGTGGCTGATAGTGAAAATGTCATTCTTTGTCCTCCATTCAGTATAAAATCCGTCTTTTTGATTCAAACATTTGATTTTACTCTTAAAGTGCATAGTCATTCTGCCAGTGAGGGAATTGCCAGCAACTCATGTTAAAGGATTATGAATAATTTTTTCAGGCACCTTAAATGCCGATCCTCACCCTGCAGATTAAGTTATCAGATATGGTGGTCTTGTCTAGTTTGCAATGGGGGTGGGGTGGGGGAGTTTCAGCTGTCCCTTGGCACTGTACTTCCTGGATCAAGCAGAGTTGGAATTGATCTTGGTTTTTGCCAAACGTAACAGCTACAGTTCAGGGTTCTTATGCATCAGAGAATCATATTTTATGTTCTGAAAGAGGTCGCTTTCTGCCAGATCATCTGACTGAACTGGCAAATAGCTGGAGAAATAGAAGTGCCAGAAGCATTAGATAGAGTCATCTGGAAGTGGTGCCTCTACTTAATGAGCAGCTCTACTTATGAGTGGCTCTACTTAAGAGCGGAAACCCATTGGCATTTTAACTGCTGCCTTACAAATTTTAGTTGCAGTCTGCTCTACTTACAAATTAATTTTTTCAATTTTTTATTTTTTTACATACGGCTGCTCTACTTACGAGTTGTTCGACTTATGAGCATGCATTTGGACATTTGGAACAGATTAAACTCGTAAGTAGAGGCACCACTGTATATATTAGAAGCTCATGAAAGGATTTGTGCTAAATTTCAGCAAAAGTGAAGACATTGCTAACTGTAATGGAAACGTTAAACTAATAAAGAAGTCAGGATGATGAGATAATTTTCAGCTCTTGTGTTATACAGGAACCCATTAAAAGCAAAAGATGCCACCAGTTTTAACCCTGAAAATTTACCATCACTCTCCTAGTCACTGGGGAAAATGTGTCTGGCCACTAAGTGCACACTGCATTCCATGAAGCATGTCAGCACTAATTCTGAACATTTGGCTTTTGGAGAAAGAATGTGCAGTATTTTAGATCCTAGATTGTTCCTTAGTGATTCTAAACAATAGATGCAGCGACTGGAGACCGCAGGTTTACTCATTAGCTGTCTAGGTATCATAGTGATATTGGGAGAAGGTTGCTGAGCTAGGACCTGAGCAGGAAAGAAACCTGTAGCTGTCTCAGAGATGTTCCTGTGATGATTAGAGATGTAAAAGTTCTGGAAATTTTGAAGCTCGGGAGGAAAAAACCTGTTTTCTTCGGGGAGAAATGTAAATTTTTGGATTTTTTTTTAAATGCTACATTAGCACACACCCACCCTTTTATAGCTTGAAAGTCATTCTGTTACTTTAGGAACATAAAATATGACCATGGACAATTTTACTTGGCATAAAATGATCACAACTAGCATATTAAAATATAGTGTATCCAAACAATTATTACAAACAGAATTTACTTTTAAAATAATAATTATTTGTAAATGTAAGTAACAAATGGAGTAACAAACTCCCGAACTGTTTACTAGTTTATGTGGAACAAAAAAAACCCTCTACAAAACAATGTTTAAAAATCCAGAATTTACAGTTATACATATTTCTTCTTCACCGTATTAAATAAAAATAAAATAAAGATCTCATTCTCATAAAAAGAACTGAAGGGGGGGAATGAATTGAAGGGAGTGGGTCTAAGTTTCAATGGTATTTTTTTAGAAATGATTTGGAAAATATTTGAACAGCCTGTCTTAAAATATTTTATTCATCATTTTAAAATAAAACATTCCATGATCATTTTTTCTTTTTCTTTTTTTAATTTTTCTATTTTTTGGAAAAAAATAAAAAAGGCTTTAGAAAAAAAATATGGAAAACCCTGTTATTGTTTTTTCCTGAATTTTTCCATTTTTTTCCAGACCTTCACATCTCTAGTGATGGTCTTAGCCCTGTGGAAGTTGCTGCTATCCTTTTGGATGGCTGTGGTTTGTATTGGCCTAGATGAGGGTGAAAAGAGATGGCAACAATAGTCCTAGGAAGCATATCCCATACTGCCAGCCTTCTGCGATACTTCAGGTCTGCTTAACTTTTTTTTAAAAAGGGAACATTTCATTGGCCCTCACTTTAAGAGGTGGCCTATGGGACGGAGCCTATCTTTGGTTGCCTTGGTGGGTGACTTGTACTGGGAACTGGACTTGGGGGAGTCTGCCCCTGTTGGTTCTGCTGAGACTCTTAGTGGGTTTCAGCCATGGGAACCCTTCTTGGCTATCTTCTCTGGGGTGGGACTTGTTCTCTGGTAGTTTCAGTCCTTTCTGGAGGGGAGAACCTTGAAGATGTTTCAGCCTACATGCTATCCGTAATGCACTAGAATGATGAAGGTGAATAAACTGAAACTTAATCCAGGTAACACAGAGGTGCTCCTGGTCAGTTGAAAGGTAGAGTAGAAAATAAGGATGCAGCCAGTGCTAATTGGGGTTATGCTCCCTCTGAAAACACAGGTGCACCACATGGGCATGCTTCTGGATTGTCTCTCATCCTGGATGCCCAAGTTTCAGCAGTGGTGAAGAATGCTTTTGCACAGCTAAAACTAGTTGCACCTGGTATGCCAATTCCTGGAGAGGCTTGATCTGGCCTTGATGACACCTGCCTTAGTTACATCCCATTTGGATTACTGTAACATGCTGGTTATGGGGTTTCCTTTGGAAAATACTTGGACACTTCAGTGGGTTCACATATATGGCTCAGCAATACTATGATCAGTAAAGATTTTGGAGTTGTCATGGATCACAAGATGAATATGAGCCATCAAAAAGTCAAATGTTGTTTTGGGCTCCATTAACAGGTATCATCTCTATATCCTGCAAGGTGCTAGTTCCCCTCTATTCAGCACTGGTTAGGCCTCATCCTAACTACTGGGTTCAGTTCTGAACATTGTACTTCAAGAAAGATGGTGGTAAATTGGAACAAGTTCAGAGGATGCTAGTTCATCGCTGCCACATGCTCTCCATAGGACCCATCAGAGAAGGTCTGATGTTTACAGTGGTGCCATTGGGCAGGTCTTTGGGACAGAAGTCAAGAGCCTCACTTATCAGAAGGAGCAGGAGGAGTTCCCTGTTGCTGCTGGGCTGACCCAGCACATTTTGAAGTCATCACATTATCACCCGAGGCCATCTGAAGAAAAGAGAAAACGAACCAGTCCAGAGTCCAAACTATCCTCTCTGCTGGAGAGAGCATTGGAGAGCATTGGCAGGGCCAGCTGAAGTTAATAATAATAGGAAGGAAAAGAAGTGGAACAGCTCATCTTGCAACAAGGACCTGCTTAAGTCTGTAACAATTCTGGCACGTTAAACAAAGAGAGTAAGCAGAACAGAACTTCACTCTAGCGTTGGCTGCCTAAGCCCCATTCCCTTCAACTGACTCATGCTGGCTGTTGAACCCACGGCTAGCAATGCACTTCCTCTGAAAGCAGTTCATTGCAAGAAGTTGCTAGGAAACGTCTAGTGAGTATGTGTGCCTCCCTCGTCAAATGTCAAATACTCTTCCTTGTCATTATCTCCCCCCCACCCACCACCTGGTTCCAGATTTTCTTCTTTAAAAAAGTACCGTAGGCTGGTACTGTTGCACATGGTTTGTAAGTTGAAGGCATATGCTCTGTCTTTGGCATCTCCAGATGAAGGACCTGAGATCCTGGGACAGTTGGAACAGACAATGCTGGGCTGGATGGGCAAAGACTGATTAGAAGACTCCTTTGTACATCAGTCAGTGTGGGTCTATTGATATTTGCTATTGTTTGCATGCTGTGCAGGTGGGGAATCTTGAGACCAGCTGCTGAATTAAGTCCTCTTCGGATCACAATCTACTACTCTCGGATTCCTCAGACAGCCATGCAGCATTCCCAGGGAAACCTTTCTTGAGTGGTTTTGCCTGTTCTCTCCCCATCCCACCCCTGTTCTAAAGGTGATCAGTGTTTATCCCAAGACTGACTTAATTGGCTGTAAAAGCTTTAATCTAAAATTTGATATTTTGGTTCCACCCTTCTTCCTTTGCCTGCGCAAATGGCTGGAATGCAGACCCCAAGAATGTTTCAAGATTGAATTCATCCCTTGAGGTACAAGAGATCCACCGCCCTGTCTTTGAGAGGATGCCTGGGGGTATGGCCTTTGGATATGTATGGGCTGAGCATCTCCAAGGAAGGAGGTAGAGCAATGATGGCAAGCCTTTTAGAGACCGAGTGCCCAAACTGTGATTCAAAACCCACTAATCTTTCACAAAGTGTGAATAGAGCAATATAACCTGAATACAGGTGGCTGTGAAGGGACAATGTCGGGTGCCCACAGAAAAGGGCTCCAAGTGCCACTTTTGGCACCCGTGCCATAGGTTCACCAACACTGAGATATAGTCTAGTGGTTCACTCTTTTTGCCCCTTCTTCCCCAATCCATCCAGAAATAGCCTTGGGTTTTTTAAAGGCTAAACAAAGCATTCTTCCTAGTTTCTGCTCTGTTCTTTCTTTCCTATTGTCTTTATAGCGTCTTTGTGTGTTTGTATTCTGTAGGACATCAGACACAGAAATGTGTCATTCTCCTTTGTGGTCTTGGGTGACAGGCCATATGTGGTGCTTTCTGTGTTATGATATGCTAATTTACATTTTAAAAATCTGTAATGACAGATATTTCTTTAACAACATCCCCGTTTATTTAGAATAGTATTTTCATGAGGCGGTTATCCAGATTAGCTTTGTCCATCATAGTTTCTGCCAGATGTTTTGCATTTTGGCTGGTGTTGATGAGCACTATAGCATCAAACATTCTGAATGCACCTCATTCCTCTTTCAGCATTATGGCTTCAGTAATGATGGCATAATCAGTAATCACTTGGAAATTTGGGCACAGCTGCTTTGCTAATGTTTGGGTGCATGTGAAGGACCGCCATATCAGATTCAGTTATCTGCAGCTTACAACATACAAGGGAAATGTCACTTTTGTCTCACCATCTTTTGGCCTTTTTCCTGTCTCAGTTTGGAAGTTGAGTCCTGGCGACTGGACTTCTTTTTCT
This sequence comes from Phrynocephalus versicolor, assembly GCA_023846285.1. Taxonomy (NCBI): domain Eukaryota; kingdom Metazoa; phylum Chordata; class Lepidosauria; order Squamata; family Agamidae; genus Phrynocephalus; species Phrynocephalus versicolor. The sequence goes on from JAHTLZ010000010.1 coordinate 46,016,313, forward strand.
TGAGAGAGTGAAATGTTTTGCTGCACATCCAAACAGCTTCGTCAGTTGCCATGATTCAACTTCCAGATAAACTCACCTGAATGACTGAGAATCTTCACAGACATACTCCTATCTCTGTTGTATATAGGATTTGGTACTCTCCTTGGTTTCAGGTATTCACAGTTAATAATAGAATCATAGAGTTGGAAAAGACCTCAAGGGCCATCTAGTCCAACCCCCTGCCATGCAGGAACTCCATCACAATATTTCTGACAGATGGACATCCAGCCTCTGCTTATAAACCTCCAAAAATGAGACTCCACCACCCTCCATGGCAGCATATTCCACTGCTGAACAGCTCTAACTGTCATGAAGTTCTTCCTAATGTTCAAATGGAATCTCTTTTCCTGTACAGTGGAACCTTGACTTACGTCATTAATCTGTTCCAGTGGTCTAGACTTAAGTCAAACATGACTTAAGTAACTCAAGGGCCACACTTCCAAGAAAAGGAAAGGGATGGGGCTAATGTAGTAGTACAGTGGAACCTTGACTTATGTCTTTAATCCGTTCCGGAAGTCTAGACACAAGTCAAACATGACTTAAGTCAAACGAACTTTTCCCATAGAAAGTAATGGGAAAGTGGATTAATCCATTCCAGATGATAAAAAAAGACCCCCGGAAACAGCAATTTAACACAAATTTGACTGGGATAGGAGATTCCTTCTGGGGATGTAAATGAAATGTCTCTTCAAAGAGAGGAGGAGGCAGTGGAATTATAGTCCACAAGTTATATGCCTCCACTTTTTAATGTTCATAGCAACAATGTCTAACATTTAAGTTTTACTGATTTTTAACCTGACGTTCCAAGTTCTGAACAACTCTATGCTTATCATTAGAGTCCCACAACTTTACAGCTCCCCAACTAAAATGCTTCCATTGTGGACCAGACTTCTGCAGCCAGATTTTTACAAGACTGAGCTGACTGTCTAACCAGCAAGGCCAGCCCCGAGCTCCCGGCCCTTCTTCTCCTCCAGCAGCAGCGGCGGCTTCAGTGAGGCCGAGGACCAGCTGCAGGTGCTCTGAGCTGGCCTTGCCGAAGCCACCGCTGCCGGAGGAGGGGAAGAAGGCAGGAGCAATTTGGAGGCTGCAGCCGCGACGGTGGGTTGTGGCTGACGCCCAATTCCGGTGCCTTGCACCGGGGCTCCAAGATGTAAGTCAAAGCCTGCGACTCAAGTCAAACAGGCCCCTTCTTGCTGCAAGTCAAATATGATGCAAGTCAAGCAGTATGTAAGTCAAGGTTCCACTGTAGTTTGAAACCATTGCCCCTGAGTCCTAGTCTCTGAAGCCATGGAAAACAAACCTGTTCCCTCTTCAATATGACATCCTTTCAAATATTTAAACATAGCTATCATATCCCCCCTCACCCTTCTTTTTGAAAGGCTAAACATTCCCAGTTTCCTAAGCCATTCCTCATAAGACATTTCTTCCAGACCTTCAACCATCCTGGTCGCCCTCCTCTGTACCCGCTACATTTCCCTCTGTTGAAACCCATTCTGCTGGCTTTGGCCCAGCACTCTAATCGTCAAGGTCATTTTGTATTTTCATCCTATCCTCTAGAGCAGTGGTGGTGAACCTTCGGCACTCCAGATGTTTTGGATCACAACTCCCACAGGCCTTTGTCATTGGCAATACAGGCTCTGAATTCTGGGAGTTGTGGTCTAAAACACTGCTCAAGGGAATTAGCAACCCCTCCCAGTTTGGCATCATCTGCAAATTTAATTAGCATCATGGAACAGATCCCCTGTAAATATGGGGATCCTACTATACATACCTGTTTGGGATTGGAGGGGGGTTGTTGGATGTTCTGTGCTATGCTATCTACCTTTGGTTCAGAACAGTGGAGGTGGCAGCTCTGATTTTGTGGGGGCAGCAAATCCACCCTGGGTTTAAGTTTGACATTTACAAGGACTGCCCAAAGTGCTTAATCATTTTTTCCAAATAGCACTTGACAGCCCTTTTAAATTCCAGACTAAAACCCAGACGTAATCACTGTCCTACAAAACCAGAGTCACCTACCTCTGCTAGTTCAGAAAATTTATGATACAGTACAGCCCTCTCAGGGCAGTACAGCTTCAAGCTATTGGTAAGTGGTCAATGGGACTCAATGTTCCTCACACTAAAAAAAACACCTTGAAGGAAAGTCTAAAATAGAATCCCACATCTGTTTTGAAGGAAAGTCTAAAACAGAATCCCCTTTTATCACCCTGTCAATAAGCATATATTTTGCATTGTTTCCTTTTCTCTCTCCTATGGAAATGATGTTTTTTAGATGTCTTCATCCAGGGTTTTTCTTATGAATACATTCATATAGTATAGTAGTTTGTGAAGCTAAATATGAGACTTGAGGCACCTGTGAATTGGGCATTGTTTGTTTTCTTTCTGCTTCATTTCTTTTTGCTCAGCCTGACCACCAGATAAGTAAAGTAGCAAACAAAAGTTTAAGTGTGGGTGGCTGTACAAGTGTATGTCTTCCGGGCCCCTGGCAGTAGCACTTTGTAACAGCGCTAGGTTTTTCTTTGTACGTGAAATATTGTTTGATTGTTCAAATACTAGAACATACTTTCAACCACAAACATAACAGACTTTATTACCATCCATTGGAAAATAACTGATTGGTTCTTAGTCCAGGAAACGTTGGAACAGCTGTTTTTTTTTTCTGGAAAAGCAGATTCTGGAACATTGTACCCAAAATGTATTTCCTGGTCATATCCTACTTCCCCCAATTGGTTATTAAGTGGTTTGATTTTTTACTTTTATTTATTTATGCTTCTTTGTTTTTTGAAAGTGAGGCCAGGCCAGAAGAGGGAGAGAAAGAGGAAAAGGGCAAAATTGCCCATGTTTGAAATACCACCAATGGTCGATGCAAGACACTGAGTGTGTGGTTACTATGAGAAGTCTCACTAGCAGCTCTTCTGATGTGGCATTTCCACAACTAGAAAGTGGAGTCCTGTGGCCTTTCCTGGTGGCTGGATCAGCAAATGTGCCACCTCCTATTTTGTGATGATAGTTGTGGGATTCACTCTACCTCATCTCCCTATTCAAGCCGAAGAACCAGTGTTGTTCAGGTCCATGGCCACGTGGCCGGCATGGCTGCAAGGAAACACTGTTTTACCGTCCCACTTTTTACGGAGGTACCAATTTATCTACTTGCATTTACACGCTTTCGAACTGCTAGGTTGGGAGGAGCTGGGGTTCTCAGCAGGAGCTCGCTCCGCTGCATGGCACCCAGGATTCGAACCGCCGAGCTGCTGACTTTGCACCAACAGTTTTTGGACCCTTAGTCCTCTGAGCCACCACACTCCATTAGCATGTAATGAGTCTATCTCACAGTATTAGTTTCACCTTTTGAGTTGAGTTACTGAAATAAATGAACATTTATACAGTATTCTACTTTTTCAAGTTTCACCTATACATTTAAGAAAAACTTTGCATATGTGGGTTTTTTTTAATAAATAGAAAGATGAATGTAATGCACTTTAAATTTCCCCCCCAATATATGAATTTGAAACTAGTCATTTTCTAACAAGATTAGACTATGATACAGGGGGTAAAAGTCCTAATAGGGAAATTTGATTCTTCCCCTTTTTGAAAGGAAGGTCTGATGATTCGAGTAATTTTGTTTGACACGTGGACTACAGCTGAATTTCTGCACCATGGTTGTTCTATGGAAATACCACTCCCTATTCTCACTTCATGAAATTGTGGTCAATATTTCTGAATTTTGAAGTTTTGTGACATCTGTAACAACAGCAGGTAACCTCAAGGCCATTTTGAAAAAGATTTCCGAGAAACCCAAGGGCCACTCTTGCAAGGAAAGGAGGCTAAAGCAGGGACAGGCATCACCAAAATAATGTTATTTAGCATATTTTTACATACATACATACATACATACATACATACATACATACATACATACATACATACATACATACATACATACATACATACGTACGTGTGTGTGTGTGTGTGTGTGTGTGTGTGTGTGTGTGTGTTTGTTTAAAAATTGGTTACAGTCCCAATAGGGATTTTGTTAACTGAAAGATAGGCTTGAATTTAATGTTATTTAAAAAAGCCCCCTGACACCATCTACTGGCCAATTTTCTTTAAACTGAAGTGTGATGTCCCTAAGGGTGTTGAGAGATATTAGGATATGGCAAAATTGCTCCCTGTGACTACTATAAGGCATTCTGAGCAAAATTAATTTTCAAAAATTTGTGGTGGGGGATGAGAGCTGGGGAGCAGGATAGCTTGTGGGAGGCTGCAGAAATGTCCAAGGGGACTGACTGTGCCCCCACCCTAGTCAAGAAAATTACACTCATCTGTTTTCTTCAGTCTGTGTCGTCTTCCCACTCCATCGCTTCTCCTTGGCTTCTTCTCCCTTTGGACATGAGCATCTGTGAAAGTTCATTCATGACCTTGGTGGTAGTTGGGAGGACCCCTGTGGCACAGTGATTGGAATCAAGGGCAGTGCCTTGGGTGCCGAATCCAGTGTCTTGTGCCGAGACATGAAGCTCACTGGGTGACTTTGGGCCAGTTTCTCTCTCTCCCTCT
>JAHTLZ010000010.1:46020912-46031514 GCA_023846285.1 Phrynocephalus versicolor
TTTGAATATAAAGTCAGGAAGAGAGAAACCATGCATATCCCCTTGAGTTTATTAAGGGGAAAGAGGAATATAAATGTGAGCAATGAATAACACACACTTTTTCATCCTCAGTTGTTGTGTTTTAATTGAAATCTAGTTTGTTTTGGTCTGTTTTGTTGGCAGAATGTATATTTGTTGTTCGAGGAAGGATCACACCCTAGGAAACAATCTCTTGTTAATGGACTCACCCACCCCTCTTGGGGCCAAAGAGTAAAAGACATGGTGATTCAGAACTGGAGGGTGGAGGAAATCTGTTGACCATGAACCTGGGACCTTGTACAATCTCCTCTTGGTACTTCTGCATTTTTCTTCTTCTTTTACTGGAATCTGAACAAGTCTCTAACCTTGGGCAATCTGGAGCTGGCAGTTCAGGGGTGAATTATGGTTCTTTCTTTCTTCCCCTGCTAATGGATAGTTTCCCTTCCTTATTTTCATGCTGATGGGTGAATACTGGAATTGTCATCTTGTAAGCCCGGTTTCTGGCTATTGTGTTGACACACCATGAGTATGGCAGTCTGGATGACCATTCTGAGTTGGCCTGATGGGTGCGGTAGACCCAACGTGTAGAGGTCTTGTCAGGATGGTTAGATTCTATAGCATCATTTGGGGTTCATTGGATGAGTTTTATACGTCAATCAAAGTGATTCGCTAGCTCTGTTTTCTGTCCAGTTATTTTCCATTGTCCTCTAGGTAAATGAGTACAGTTAGTGATGTTTCGGGACTTTGAACCTTGAAATGCTGCAGAGTTTCCTATGCATAGAATCATAGCGTCATAGAGTTGGAAGAGACCTCAAGGGCCATCCAGTCCAACCTCCTGCCATTCAGGAACCCCCATCAAAGTACTCTCAACAGATGGCCATCCAGCCTCTGCTTAAAAAACCTTCAAAGAAAGAGACTCCACCAACCTCCATGGCAGCATATTCCACTGCCGAACAGCTCTAACTCTCATGTAATCCATAGGGCTTGCTCATTGCCCAATTTTCATTGCCACTCTTCTGAAAGCTCTGAAAAAAAATTACTTTAGGAGGTGAAGATTCCGCCAGCCCCCCAGCCAACATGGACATGTGTGGGCCAGAAAAATTCTAAGATTGTAGTCCAAAAAATTATCTGCACACCGACTGGAGAGCTCTTGATTTGATAAGGCTTACCGGATTGAGAGTCATTAAGTTTATCCCAATCCCTGCCTAGAAGTCTTTACAAGGAATACTATTTCCTGGTTCCTAAGATCAGTGCAGAAGTATCTGTCTGCTTTTCACAGTGCCACTGGATAGTGGAGGGACGGGGATGAGACATCCTAGGGGTCCTGGACAGCAGCTAGAGCAGCCAGTGTATACCTATGCTTCTAAGACTATAGATTTTCCTGGATATGACTTCACTCTAGGCACTTTCCCACCCAATAATTGTTTTCATGAGGCGATGCATAATCTGTGCAAAATCTGGGTACTGAAATGTTTGGGTTTATGTTCAGGCCTAGCAGCATTCAACACCTAGGTGTGGCCGCTGATGCCAATCACAGTTATATTGACCACTTATTAAAAGCAGGACAACCAAAAGAAAAGGAAAGGAAAGGGGGGAAAACAAAGTCATCATGAAGTGCCTCTACAAAATGAAAAAGGAGCAGAGGACAGTTGGCGAGGCAAGGGGATCCCCTTCTCTTCTGCCAAATTCCCCAAATGTCAGTTGCCAGACAACAGTGTGAAAATCTCTTATGTGCCTTTAAAACGTAGAACATGCATACCGGGAACAATGAATAGACCTTTTATAAATAAAGACGCAGAGATATATTGCAAAATATATTCCAAGTCAAAGTGAAGGTTGTCCTTCTGCGACTAGATTTTTCTTATCATGTCACCAATCTTAATATATGCAATGCAATCCCAAGTGTCTTTTCCCCCATTCAAGTTTGTATATCGATTCAGTGGTTTTCTGGTGACTAGCAATGCAGGAATGCCCCAAAATGTTGTATATACACAGTAAGGTAAAGGTAAAGGTTAAGGTTCTCCCCACATGTGCATACTAGTCATGCCCGACTCTAGGGGCGGCGCTCATCTCCAAGCCAAAGAGCCAGTGTTGCCTAAGTTCGGGGCCATGTGGCCAGCATGGCCGAATGTATTTCTGTGCATGGAACACTGCTTACCTTCCCACTTTTTATGGCAATACCTGTTTATTTACTTGCATTGACATGCTTTCAAACTGCTAAGTTGGCAGGAGCTGGGGTTAACAACAGGAGCACGCTCTGCTGTGTGGCATCCAGGATTCGACTTTGCAGCTGACAGTTTCAGCACTCTAGCTTGCTGAGCCACCATGCCCACATATACACAGTAACCTGGTAGCAATTCTTTGACAAGGTATTCTCAAAGGCTTTCACGGCCAGGATCTGATAGCTGTTGTGAGTTTTTCAGACTATTTGGCCAAAAAAGGCTAGCATAGACTAGCATGGTTGCCTCTTGCCTTTTCCAGTTGTTGTTGTTTGAACTTTGCTTATGCTACACAATAGAACTTTGGACAATATCTGAAGAACTGTCAAAGAACTGTTGTGAGTTTTTTGAGCTGTTTGGCTGTGTTCTGGAAGTTTTTCTTACTGACATTTCACCAGATTCTATGGCCGGCATTTCAGAGGGCAAGGAGCTTAGGGAACTAGGACCCAGAGCACAGAGAGTTCCCTGAGCTCCTTGCCCTCATTTATTACTTTACTCCTTTAGAGCATGTGTACTTTCCCTCTCTAGCCACAAAACATGAAGACTTGATCCTTCTGAGGAGGTTGATGGAAAACTATCTATACTTCCTCTCAGTACAATAAGGTGGAGGACAAGATTAACTATCTGGATAAATATTTACTGGGTGCTGTGCAGGTAACAGAAACACTGCAGCCTAGAGTCCTTGCTGCTACCCGACATGCAATATTTCTGACACCTGAGTATCTACTTGCTTGAATTCTTAGTACAGTTTTAAGTCTTTGAACTTCAGTTGGGAGTGGGAAACCCTCTAATCATTTTAAGAACTGGCGTCCAACTTTTAAAGTTGGCTTGGCATATGAAAGGAGAGATGAGGATCTAGAAAAGGAAAGAAGTCAAATGTCCAGTTTGAATGTCAGCATTTTTTTCTGGCTGCCTGTTCACAATAGACGTGGAACAAGGAACACATTTCTGAATAAATCACTCCTTTATCGTTAACAGCATGTGGAGGATAGTGTACAGGCTATTAAAACGTCTGCCACACAATACTACCCTTGTAAAATATTAGTGAGTATTTAAGTTAGCCAAATTGCCACTAGCAATGGTTTTGAACTCATTGGCTACCCCTTTCATAGTCTTTCAGGCAAATATGATCCTCATTCAATGGAGAGAAAAATCCCCAAATCAAATTAGAGAAATCTTTTTTATAAAAGCTAGAAAGCCTTAAGATAGTGAAACATTTAAAAAGTGAACTATAGATAAGCAGCATTTGAAATGGTCATGAACCTGACATAATTTATTTAGCAAGAACTTCTGCTGCGTGGGAACTTTTCATTTAAATATATGTGACAGGTTGCAATTAATCAGTTGCTGATAATCTTATGTATTTTGCAGTGTTAGGCTGCCAGCATGAATCTAGTTTTATCTTCTTTCCCTGCCAAAGTAGCTGCTCAGTAAGCTGAAAGGCGCTATCTTGAAACCATGTCTAATTGTTTTTAAGTTTTGGGAGCCTTGTTCATTGAGTGTCTATTCAGGTTAGGCCTGGGGCACTCAAACTTTATCATTTCTACATAAAACATCTTGTGTTTAAACTCTCCCTTTGACTGTTCCCAGCTCTTTGGCTGATAACTGGCTTTTGCATTTGTTGAATAGATCCCAAGAGTGGGAGCTTGGTCACCCAGTGTCAGAGGTAAAGGAGAAGTTCTGCTCTCACCATAACAATGATCCTGGACAGAATCTTAACTGAGCTTGTGAAAGGTTTGCATTACTTGGTGCATCTAACTGCAGATCATTGACAAAGTGCCCGGTTTCATCTTTGTTACACAGTTGGCTATGTGACCAGGCTTGTGACTGAGACATGCCCCAGCACCTCATCAGTGAACCACAATCAGCTGTGGCAAGTTACATGAGCCTTATACACTTATATCAGTAGGATTCTGATCAATATACTTTACTTAGTTTGGGGTAAGAATAAATAAATGGGAGCATTTGGGAACACACTAATGTGTTGCCTGTCTTTGATAACTTCAACAATTACATGTCAGGTCTGCTGCCATGTTGGATAGTGCCCTTCTAGTTTTTGGTCACACTGTCTTGTTACAACATTGATTTGTAGACCTGGCAGATGACCACTGCACTTGAGTGGAGATTATTTATTCAGTGCTCAACTATCAGCTACATCATCTGTCACAAAACATTATATTTAGTGTCAGCTTTACTGAATGATGCCCTTTTTCATCAAATGCACTTTACACTTTGAGCATCTGCAGAAGTAGGCTATTGTCTGTTAAAGACAAATTAAAGTCAGTAAACAGAAAAGTGCTGTAATTTTAAACAGTTTATAATGAAAGATGGACAACATCTGTGTGTGTGTGTGTGCGCGCGCGCGCGCGTGCAGACACAGTAGAATCCCCAAACCATGCTTGTCCATTATGTAGTACCCCTGTTCAGCAGGTCCAACACACAGCAGTCAGGTTGCTAACTAGGGCTTGATACAGAAGTCAAGTGTTAAGAACATCAGAAGGGGCCACCTTCTTGGTTCCATTTTTCCTTTCATTCTGCAGCCAGGTAAAGACCTTTCTCTTTAGACAAGCTTTCCCTGAGTGAATGGATTCCAAGTGGGGTTTTTGAAATTGATGGTTGTAATTTACTGCACTGAATGTTTTTTGTGTTGCTTATGTTTCTTTTGATATTGTATTCATTGATCCTTTTAGTACTGTATATTCATTGTTACTAACCTAAATGCTATTTTTCAATTGTTGTAAGCCACCTTGGGTCCTTTTTAAGGAGAAAGGTGGGTTTAAAATATTTTAAATAGATAAATATTTCAAGAAATGTATAGTGATGATTGTAAGTTGTCTTTGACGTAAGTGGGCATGTACACATGATAATATGATAGGCGCTTGTTTTATAGTGTTTGTGATGACATGGGTGAAAAGTGACCCAGTTGTTTCCAACTGACCAATGTCATTCTGCTGCATCCCCATTTTGCCACCATTGGTTGAATTCTTACCTTTGTCAGTGCCATTTCTTTTGTGAATGTCTTCCATTTTTAAATAGAGCAAAAATTATGTTCCACCGCTGTTTGAAAATGTATGGCTATCTTCCTCCAGCAACTCCAATCCTTGTTCATTGTGACAAAACCCTGGAAACAGGAGTAATGAATATACAAATCATCAGCCAATCCCAGCAGGAGGGCGGGGAATGGTATGATATAAAAAGGGTGGAGCCTAGTCATTTGAGGCAGTTGAGTTGAGTTAAGTTAAATTGAAGGTTTTGAGACTGAGTGCCTTTGAAAACCCAGTCTGTGAAAGGGGTGACATCACACTCATCTACACCCCTTTCTTCAAAAATGGAGATGACTTTTGGTGCTGAACTATAGCTGGCAGACATTTTGCCTTGGGAAAAATGGGGGGTCCATCTTTTTATCCAGTGGGGTGCAATGTGGTTGGCTGGATAGGTGGCTACTACTAGTTTAATATTTGAGTGGCTCAGACACTCGGTTTATACTAGGCGTGGCTGGAATTTATGGATATCTCAGCCTTGCCCATGAGATAACATGTTCTCTCTACATGAGTGCTTTTCCAAAGGTCGTATATGTGGAATATCCAAGAGTCCAGTGTTACTCCCTCCAGGATATGTGTTCCTCAACTGCTGATTTCCTGCCTGTACTGACCTTCCTCGGTGAGGCTTTTACTCTTGTCCTCAAGTACATTGTCTTAGGTGCCAAGAGTTCATAGGATTGGGCGGGTTGGGGGGTGGGGAAGCATTTCCCCACCCCACCCCCAAACAGATTTTAAGCATCAAAGCAGCACACGGTTCTAAATGTAGGTTTGTTCTCTTGAGTCATTGTTTTGCTTCCGCTGTAATGGGAACAACAAGGCTGCTACAGCGACTGTTGGCTGGTTCCATCCTGGCTTCCGGTGAAATGCACTTTTGTAACTTCCTCTCCTCCTGCAACACTTAGTTGTGTCCCCCCCCCCACCTGCAAGCAGTTTTGGGGAGGAGACATGGGAGTCGAAAGGAAGACCTCGGGCAAGGCATGAATGGCATTTCCCCTCCATATTTCTCTTAAGAGTTTCATGTGCATTTGGAATCACTGCATTATTTAAACACTTGCTGAGAGCTTTTTCCAACAAAAGAGAAGAGCAGCTTTAAAAAAGCAGTTCCACCAATGCTGTTGACTAAAGCCAGGTGTGTCGTTAAAATTCTGGAGCTTTCCCTGTCCTACAAATGCAGGAAGGTAATTTTTTTGTAACTGCCCATGAATTTAGCACAAGTATCTGGGGGACTTTGCCTACATTCACATCCTTGAGAAGGCTCCAGATTTTGCAGCCTACAGGAAACATACCTGTGCATGAAAGAGCGAGTTGGCATGTGAAAACTGGAGGTGGCTGGTGGATAGGAAGAAAATAACTGAGGAAAGATCAGGCCATCTATAAGCTTCTCTAGCTGAAAGCAATGCTTAGTGTTTAGAGGCTTCAGGCAAATCCAGTGGCAGAAAGTTGTCCTGACTTCGTGAAGGATTGAACACAAAGTCCCTGCTGTTATGGAGTGCGAAGCAACCAAGTACATGCCTTGTGATTCTTCAGAGCCTTGGGTCTCATAATCCCTGACTGCTGGCCACACTGACTTATGAATGTTGGGAGCTATAGTCCACCAGCATTTGAGGAGCAAGACTTAGAACTAATGATTTAAGATAGCTTTGCTGCATGCTTTCAACACTAGCCATGCCTCCTTCTCTTAGCACCTGATGGCTTACAAAAAAGTGGATGAACAGCTTCCACTAGTGCTTTTGGTTAAAATTAGTTCATATGTTTCCTCCAATCTGCTCAAGATGGAACACATACCTTTCCTTTCTATGTTATCCTTGTGGTACCTCATGGTGCAGTGGTTAAACAGTTGTACTGCAACCAAAATTGTTCACAACCTGGGATTCAGCCCTAGGTAGCCATCTCAAGCTGACTGAGCCTTCTACCATTCAGATGCAGGGGAGTGATAGCAGGAGACAGATATCTAGTCTCATACACTCCCAGATGCATTTGGTGGGGCCACTGTGAGATACAGGAAGCTGGACTAGATGGGCCTTTGGCCTGATCCTGCATGGCTCTTCTTATGTTCTTATATGTTCTTATGTTCAAGGTTGATAAAATGAGTACCTGGCTCACAAACTGTGTGTGTGTGTGTGTGTTGGGAGGAGGGGAAGATACATAGCCTGCATTATTAAATTCTAAACTGCCCCAAGAAAGCTTTAAGTGCTATGGGGCAGTGTATGAACAGCACACTTTGTTTTGACTTTTCTCAAGCCAACCTTGTGGAGTAAGTGAGCTGAGAGAGGACAACAGGCACAAGGTTATTCAGTAACTTCAAGGCTGGATGGGGACTTCCAACACTGCTCGGTCATGTCCCAGTCCAGCATTTTAATTACTGAATCACATTGGCTTGTAGCTGTGGTGGCCAATTAACACAGGCAAGATCAACAAGCCAGTGTAAACTCGCCAGGCAAAATAACATAAAAAGAAAGAAAGAAACAGACATGATGGGGAAGTGGAGTCTGCTATTTGGCTGTTGATGACTTTTTCATCTACCGGCTTATGTCATCTTGGTAATTTTTGATACAGCTTCCAAGAAGCTTTATCAAAAAAAAAAATCTTTTTTTAAGCAGCTTTCCTCTTAGAAACAATCTGTCTAAACCACAGTGGCAGGAAAGGCCAAGTTTTTTGCAAGGGGGCTCCTAGTTCTTTGCAAACGAAAACTCTGTTAATAACAGTTCATTGAAGACTGTTAGCAGAGGTGGAGCGTGGCTGGGGTAGCAGCTGTATTTCCTTTTAGCGATTTGTGGTGGAATGCCCCACCCTCACCAGCAGTCTAAATGCTGCATACACAAGCTGTTACCATATATACTTGAGTATGTCGACCCGAGTATAAGTCGGGGCCCCTTATTTCCCCCCAAAAACTGGGAAAATTTAATGACTCAAGTATAAGTCTAGGGTGGGAAATGCAGCAGGGCCTGGCATCTCCTCCTTTGTGATCTTGTGTGTGTGTGTGTGTGTGTGTGTGTGTGTGTGTGTGTGTGTGTGTGCGCGTGTGTGTGTGCGCGTGTGTGTGTGCGCGTGTGTGTGTGTGTGATGTTTAAAATGACTTTTAGCCACTGAGGCAAGTGCTTGGATTGGTGGCTAAAAGTCATTTTAAACATCGTACACCGCTTCCCTGCAACATGGGGGGGTGTCAAGAGAAGAGGCGCACAATGTTTAAAATGACTGTTAGCCACCGATCCATGCACTTGCCTCAGTGGCTAAAAGTATTGACCCGAATATAAGCCGAGGGCCCCTTTTTTCAGCCTGAAATTAGGGCTGAAAAACTAGGCTTATATTCAAGTATATACAGTGACATAGACTCTCTGGTTGTTGTTTTTATGCTATATATGAATAGCAAATTCATTCTCTGAGTCTGGGTCCTTAGGTAGACTAAGGTTTATGTGTTTTGGATGACAGGTCTTAGAAATCCCACTCCCAACATAAAATAATGTTCAAGCTCTGGATTTTAAGTAGGATCAAGAATATCTTTAAAACTGAACTCTAATGGGACAGTTCTCATTCCTACAAACCCAGTAGGGACTGGATTTGTTCAGTAGGCACAACATGGCTGGCAGAGTACAGTGGACCCTTGTATAACAAATGGTTTGTATAACATAAAATCTGTACAACATAAAAAATTCTGGAGATAGGGGAAATTTGCATAACAGAATCATCTATGGGGCGAATCCGTACAACATAATTAGGGATTACTCTGTTTTCAATGCATTCCTATGGGAAATTTGTATAAAGGAAAAATTGCTTAACATAATTTCATTTGGAATGAATTAATTCTTTTATACAAGGTACCACTGTATTAAAAACTGGAAGGAAGAAGTGGAAATGGAATTGGAATTGGAATGCTGTACGGCTACTTGGCTACCATTCAGAATCCTGGCCAGCCAGACTGTTCTCACACATTCACTCCCTGGTAGTTCTAATTTCAGCCAAAAATCAAAGAAAAACAGTACAAAACAAAACAAAAAAGACACAAAACATGTGGTAGTTCTAAGGCAGAGATGGGGAAAATTGCCTTCCTGACTACCCCAACCCCACCTAGTGAACATGGTTGGTTATTATGGGACTTGTGGACTTTTCATACCTCTGACCTAGACCTTAATGTTGTAAATAAGTCTGATAGTGGCACAATATCAAACTGGAACTTGTCTCTGCTTACCATATCTTGTATTCCAAATATAAGTAATGATAACCTGATGGTTCACTAATATTTGGAAGGTGACAATATATTATTGACTCTTTTGTATAACTTCTCAGAGCGGATCTTGTACTTTGTAAAGCACAGTGAAGCATTTGTCTTGAGGCAAGACCTCTGATAGAAATTTCCTCCTGCTACCATTTGAGAGTGAGTGGGGGTGCAGTTTATAGATTGACGGACTGGAGACCTGGGTCCAAGTCTCTGCTTGGTAGTGGAAAGTCATAGGGCTGTGCGCTGCTACAACGACCTGTTAAATAAATCACATACTGTATCTTCAAAACTCTGTGAGAGTCACTATAAAATGGATGCAACCAGACACATAAGAAACCAACAGTTGATGAATCTTTAGTAGTGTACATCCCGCCTCTCAGGCTTAGTTTTAGGAAATAAGACGCTATGATAGAAACAGCTTTCATAATCCCTCTTAGCTTCAAAATGACTGGAACTTGGTACTGATGCCATTGTAAAATTACTTCCTTGTATCTATCGCCTCTTCTGTTCCTTTTGTATTCTGCAGCTGACAAGCCATTCTAAAACAGCTGTTCTATTCCTTAGTAGCTTTCTTCATGCACTGTAGATTAGATAATTGAGAAGTAATATAAAAGTAATAGAAGTAAATAAAAATCTTTACATTGTGTGTCTGTAATAGGCTTTTAAATACAAGCTGTTTGCATATCTGATGCCAACTTTGTGTTCCCCATCTGTATTAACTTTCCTTGAAGGGGAGGAGAGAAAACACAGGCAATGACTGAAATTTTAACCTCACATTTGTTGGGAAATGAACTTAGGTGTAGGTGTGCATGCTCTCTCTCTCTCGCTCTCTCGCTCTCGCTCTGGTGGTTACTTCACATCCTTCCTCGAGCCGAGGTGAACTTGCCTCCGTGTTGAAATCGGTTTTCAACATGGATCGAGAAGTGGATTGAAAAGATTCCCGAGCTCCAGGACGGGAATCTCTCACCCCGCTTGGAGCGCAGTTCAGGGGGCGTGGTCGGGGTCAACTCGGATTGACCCCACAAGGACGTGAGGTTCCGATCCTTTGAACTCGGATTGATCCCACAAGGACGTGAGGTTACGTTCCTTCGAACTCGGATTGACCCCA
>JAHTLZ010000010.1:46031524-46050306 GCA_023846285.1 Phrynocephalus versicolor
GAACTCGGATTGACCCCACAAGGACGTGAGGTTACGTTCCTTCGAACCGGTCTCCAGTGGGGCCGCGAACTGCAGCAAGAGGGACGTGAAGTATCAGCCTCTCTCTCTCTCTCTCTCTCACGCACACACTTGTTGCTTTTCCCCTACTGCTCATATACCTCTCCCCTTTGATAGTACTTGGCTGAAGCAACAACAATTGGCACAACTGTTTCAGATGGAAAGTGGATTGTTCTCATCATCAGTGTTATCCCAACTTACAACCCAGAAAATGTGATGTACATTTTGTCCTATCCATCTCAGGTGCCAGCCTGTGATCAGTTCTCTGATTTTATGTGGCGTTCTATGTGAAATGCTATTTTTTTAAAGGGGAAAGCGGTTTTCTCGGTAAGCTGTTTCATGATATTTAAACTGGCATCAAACAATGTTTGTTTCTCTGGAATAGATTGGTTGGCCTAGAAGTGGTCAATGGGTGGCAGGATTTCAAGGAAACAACCAATTTGCCATATAACAGATGTTGGATGGAGCTCTTCTTAGGCAGCAGCTCCCTTCCCCAGGAAGAAAATGGCAACAAAAGTAGACATTCCCCCTGAATATAGAATGAGGCTGTTGTGTGCCACGTTCCACACAGGAGGGTGGGGTGGGGTGGGGGCTCAACACACTTCTGCTGGTGTTTGCTGGTGCATCCTGCACTCTTGTGAAGTGCTACGAATGAAAATATCAGGAGGAGGAAGGAAGAATATGTGCTGCCTCTCATTTCTCCCAAACAAGAACAAATTAGCAGAAATATATACACAACCAACCTTCCTCTCCAAAGTGCTGTCCATCCCACCTGGGCCAGCTCTGGGGGTATGCTAGCAGCTGTGGTTGGTTCAAGTGTACCTTGAGTGTTTATGCTGGGAATGGATCTCTTGTAAACTTTCTGTGCAGACATTCTAAAAAGAGAATGTAATAATGTGGACAAAAAGAGGCTACTCAAGTTCTTACAG
The DNA here is from genome assembly GCA_023846285.1 of Phrynocephalus versicolor. Classification (NCBI taxonomy): domain Eukaryota; kingdom Metazoa; phylum Chordata; class Lepidosauria; order Squamata; family Agamidae; genus Phrynocephalus; species Phrynocephalus versicolor. The sequence goes on from JAHTLZ010000010.1 coordinate 46,032,511, forward strand.
GAGGCATACTATGCCCATACATGCACCCACCACTTGTCACCTTATGTGAGCACATTGTGCCAGTTGCTGCTTGCAGAGGCCGTGAAGAGGCCAAGAGGCAGCTTTAAAGGCTACATCCAAAGTGTTTGCTGTGTGCAGACCACTAGATAATGATCTGGAATGTATAGTATTGCACCATACTTGCTACGTAGAGCGATCAAGGTTACGTCACAGGGTGTTTAGCAATATTAGCCCTCTAGTTCTGTGTTTGTGTAGATGTACCTTTTTCCATCATGTGAAATCTTGCGCTAAACATGATGAGTGTTTTCTCTCCACTTGGATTAACAGCATTAATTTAAGCAGTCTAAAATCCTTGCTTAAGGTCATCCTCTTGTTTGTGGCTGTCTGAGCATCATCTTAGAAGAGCTGGCGGGGGTGAGGAGGGAGAAGTAACCCAACATATAGTCTGCTGGGAATTCTGCTATTGGCACAAGATGGACAATCTCAGTGGAGTTAAAGTACATTTTTCAGATCTGCCAGTAACTCAAGGGCCACAATTCCAAGAAAAGGAAAGGGATGGGGCTAATGTAGTAGTAGTAGTAGTAGTAGTAGTAGGAGGAGGAGGAGGAGGAGGAGGAGGAGGAGGAGGAAGAGAAAGAGAAAGAGAAACAGTAGTAAGAGTAAGAATTAGAATGAGAATAATAAGGAATAGAGCTGGAATAATTTATTAGACCTAAAATTAATTAGAAGAATCCTTGGAAAAGCATATGGCACCATGGGGTATCCACCAAAACATGTCAGAATAAACCACCATGTTCTGCAGGGAACACAAGGGGGCTTTTCCCAGCAAAAACCATCCAACCCCCCTCCATGCAAATTCTTGTTGTACCTCAAACACAGGCTGCACATGGCCCCTTCCTGCGTTAGTATCTTCATACACAGATTTCTGAAAGTCCCTATTCCCGGCCTGTGATTTAGGAATGCCTTCCGGTTGTGCTCAGTGTATGAGAGGTTCCTTTTGTGTTCCTTGTATCTCTCTTAGACCTTGGCCACTTGGGAGATAGATGTAACTGAAGATCTGATTCTAGTGCGTTCAGATCAAGGTCAAATCATATGGCTCAAGATGAGCTGTAATTAAGGGAAACAATTTTCTCTTGACCAACATCTCCAGCAGGTTTTGTTTCCAAGCCCAAGGAGCATGGGTTTTAAGGCTTTATACATTTGGTCTGGTGGATCTTGGTTAGCATCTGGTGCCAGCTGACTGCATTCAGGAGAGCAATGACATCCACTGGGTCCCTTTTACATCATGCTGAGGAACCCAAGCGCTGCTACTACCGGAAATAAAACACTTTCTCTCTTCAAGGTTGGAGGCCTTGAAGAGAGACAGTTGTCTTTTAGTGGATCAGATTATTGCGCCGTCTAGTCCAGCATTGTTACCATTGCTGGGTAATGGCTATCTAGGTTTCGGGCAGGATTCTTTCCTAGTTCTACTTAAGAGACACAAGGAATTGAACTTGGTACCTTTTGTATGTCATAAAAGTGCTTTGCTACTGAGCTATTGCTTTTCTTGTGTTTGGTTTGAGCCCTTCTCTTTCCTTCAGCATTTTTATTTTATTTTTGGCTGCTTTGTGCCTTTGAGCTACAAGTAGATTAGAAACAGGCACTTTTCCAGGCCATACTTGCACACTGCTTTGGCTCCAAAGGAATCTCAGAATGAGACAGTAACTGTCTCTTGGTGGGAGATGTGCAGCCCCCTCCTATTTGTCCACTGACTGGTGGGCAATGAGTGCAGCACCTACCAGGACTACCACTGCTGTTGGTTGCTGTTGCCAGTTATACCAGTGCATGTCATCATCTCTTCCTAATCTTCATATTCCCCTTTGCCTAGATGTGTGTGGCGGCACTACCTTTTCCCTTTTGCAGTGGGGGGGGGCAGTTTGCTGTATTTACCACTGCTGTTTACCACACCATCAGACTGACGAAGCTGCTTGGAGTAGTGAAACATTTCAGTCTCACAAGAAAATAAGTCCAGTTGCCATGTTTCAACTTCTAGATACTGCACAATTGTGCATCTACTATGCTGAAGAGTGTCTTGGGTGTTCTGTTTGTCACTGGTGATCCTTTTGCTTTCATGTTACAGGCCAAAAACAAAGAGACAGGTGCCTTGGCTGCTGCCAAAGTCATTGAGACCAAGAACGAAGATGAGCTGGAGGACTACATGGTGGAGATTGAGATCCTTGCAACTTGTGATCACCCCTACATTGTGAAGCTGCTAGGGGCCTTTTATCATGACAGCAAACTATGGGTAAGGTGATTCTAATGTGGTGATGCTTTATTTCAGATCAAAATAGCCTCTATCAGAGGCAAAGAGGTTTAGAATAAGGCAGAGTTGGGGGTAGACAGACACTGGCCCGGTAGTTTCCACCTGGAGCCAATTTTAGGTATTTATAAGTTTATAAGTTTAGACCTCTTTAATGCCCACAGGGTTTTCTACATAAATACACTTAACTACTTTATACTTACTTGTGATTCCTTAGATTATTTTTAGTTTTTCATGGCAAGATGTTCTGTAGCAAGATTCTATAGACCTTTAAAAAAACATAATATGGTTTTTCTCCAGCTTTGTTCCAGAGACTTCTCATTTGTTTTGGCTGAAAGATCTCTTTACTTTCCTTGCTGTAACATTTATTATCTCAACATGTCTTCTCTCTTGCTATGCCTGCTGTATTATAATACCATACTAAAATGAAGCTTTGTTTTGGAAATTAGTGCAGCAAAAATGCTTCTCATGCAAGATTCTGCATTCCATGGTAGTTAACCTTGTTTGGATGTCTTGTAATGGGTGCCCTTTTGGAGGCTGAGAATTTTTGTCTGCTCGTCGTTTTAAATGCATCCCTAAATCACACTCAAGTATTGTTTGAACACTCAAGTATTGTTTGGAGTGGCTTGGTCTCCTGTTTATTTTCTTTCATAGGAAGCCCACTTCTTATGTCACACAAGAAAGGGTTTAATGTTGCCTTCAAACTGGTGAAACTCGGTTTTATTCTGTAACTTGGTGACAAGCCTGGATTGTAAACCAATGTAGTTTAAAACAGTGTTCTCTAAGTTGGGTGCCTCTGTGTGTTATTTATTTATTTTTATATATATTTATAAACTGCCTGACTTTCCAAAGGAACTCTGGGCTGTTCACAACATGAAACATAAAACAAACAATAGGTCCATAATACGAAATATAAGACCACAAGAACCTAACATGAAACTCAGTAAGAAGTAATGAATCCAAGTATTGCCAACTGGTGGAATTAATTGATCACCAATCAAGTAATGGATCCCAGTAATCAAGTAAAAGACAAATGCAAGGAATTAAAACCAATAAATCACTTTAAAACAACTGCTTAATCTTAGGCAAGTAGCGACAGGCTGATTTCAGGCCAGACAAAGGGGGATAATGTAACCCAAAGGGAAGGATGCTTTTAGCAGCCACTACACAATGAACTACATTTGCCATTAAATAGCTGGAAAGCATTACAATTCCCCTTTAAATAATTGCTAAGCTCACTGGCAAGCAATGTGCAGCCCGCACACTGAGTGCCCGAAGTGCCATGGGGCGGCACACAAGCAGAACATCATCAGCCATGTGGTCTGGGGCTGGTAGGCCAAAACATCTACTGGAATTGACTTAAATCAGATTTCTCCCCAGGTGAGATGTGATGGTAACAATTTAGTTAAATTTAAAATGGGAAGTATGTGTGTTTTCTTGTATCTGTTCTGAGAAGGGGAGAGGTGTATGTGAGTCACAAGATTAACTGGAACACATGTAGGAATAAAACTGTGCCATTTTAAAGTCATCTGCAAAAGGCCAGTAATTGTAATCGGCTTTTCTTTGCTTTTGTCAAAATATATTTTCAGATCTATTAAAACACATGCTGTATACTATACCCTGTATTTATTTTTACCTGCATCTACTAATGTTTCAAAGCTAGAGCATGAAAATATTTTCATTTTGCTAGATGAGCTGCATACAAATTACCAAGGCATTGGCTCTCTAGATCTGTCTTGAATCGGAGGAGCCATAAGATGTTTAGCTTCCCTTCCCACATTTGAGTACTGTATATTATTATCATTAAAACAATGTAAAATGCAAATCTTCATAGTTGCTTGGTCTGCTAGACTTTTGCTGGGAGCAAGGTTCACTTCAAGACTATAGGACTGATATGGCTATTGCTCTATCCAGGGATTCACTAAAAGGAACAGAGGGACCCTAGTATTAAATTTCAGTCATAGTTTTCAAGTGTGGAGAGCTTCCTTTGAGGACGAGAGCAGTCTCTACATGAGAAACACGATCTCCACGAGATAGGAAACACTGATCTGCCAAACACAGATTGAGAACGACTCCTGTTAGAGTCAAGAGAAGTTTTTCCTCTTAAAGTTGTGCTTCTTGCCTAGTTTGGCCATCAGATGTGAAAGACTCTCCCTGTCCTCTCTCTTGAACCCTGACATGTGTTCAGCATAATTAATGATTGGTTCACTCTATGGTTATCCCTTATGTACAATTTGGCCCACAGGCTATTTGTATCTGAGCTCCTTTTCAACCTGTGAAGGATCAAAATATGATCATAATTGGGAAAATTGGAAAGAAAAGCAGACCTTGTGGGCGTGGTTTGCTGTAGATTGGGATGGAGTTTCTTGCCTAAAGAAATTTGCACTGAACATTAGAAGCAAAAGGCATTTTTTGTGGTTTCTGGTGTCTTTGTTAAGTGGCCGATAGAGCAGTGCTGTGGAAATGCACTGCTTCCTGAAGCTTTTTCCTTCATAGGTTTAGGAACAAAGCAAGTCCTATATCTCCGCAAGATACTGGACACTGCAGCATTTGTGTCACATTCCTTCCTCCTCTGTGCCCTAGCCTCTCTGGGGAAAGCATCAGGCATAGGCCTTGGCAATTTCTTGCGTACTTTTAGATGTGAACTGCCCAGCAATCTCTTGGAGCCCAGGTCAAGTCAGGACAGGGTCCCTGGTGTTGGCTGTGTAACTCTGGTAAATGATAAGCAAGCTTCCACCTTTTAGAAAGGCCTTTGGACTTGCTTCTTGGGCGGCACAAGTTGGAACGGGGAAGTGTTCTCTCGTGTTTTAGTTTACTGGGCAAGCATTTTAAGATACTGCCTTGCAGTCTGTTTTGCAGCTTCCACCACCACCACCCCAACTCGTAGCTTAGTTAACTCAAACTGTGAACTGTGTTGGGGAGCAGTGTCACAGACTCATCCTCCTTGGAATATGTGAGTTCCATCTGGTATTGGCTCTAGAATTGTGCCCTGGGCGATGTGTTCTTAATTGCAGAATTGCGTTCTGTGCAAAACCTGACTTTGGTATCTTAATGTTGACTAGGAAGACCAATATTGTGAGATCCAGTGCAACATTTTTCAAGACTATCCCACTCTTGTTATCAATGTCTAAGTGACCCTTCTCCTTTTCATAGCCAAATGCTTTATTATAACTGCCACTTTTGATATCAGAGTTATTTTTAAACAATTAGCTGAAATCCAATTGGGTACTTATGTCAGCAGAAAGGAGACTGTCAGTTTCTCCAGGGGGGTGGTATCTCAAAGTCCCTATAAGGCTCCTCATCAACAGACTCCTTATAAGAAGCTTATAGATGTGTGTCCTTCACATCTGATAACAAATTTACTTATGGCCTCAGAACATGTTGTACCTTATTTATATTTAATTTAATTTAATTCTTCATTCCTGGATACCCTTTATTGATTTATCTTAAAAGTTTAAAACTAAATCATTTTCTTCTTTTTTTACAAAGCAAGCCAGTAAGCATCTGAAAGCCAAAAATGTAAAATAGACTTGGAATATACAAAATACATAAAGCTATACCGGTATATGTAATCTTCTAATATAAATTCTCTAATAGCTTTAGATGAGTGTTTAGCTGCAGTAATGAACTGGATGAGGATGAACAAAATGAAACTAAATCCAGACAAAAAAGGAAGAAAAGGGGATAGGGATGCAACCTGCACTGGATGGGGTTCACCCTGCAATTGAAAAATCAGGTACGCAGCTTGGGGCTGCTCTTGGACTCATCCTTGAGCTTGGATGCCCAGGTCACAGCTGTGGCCAGGAGTGCATCTGCACAATTAAGGCTAGTACACAAGTTACACTCCTTTCTTGAGAAACCAGCTCTGGCCATGGTGACACATGTCCTAGTGACGTCCCAGCTGGACTGCTGTAATGCACTCTATGTGGGGCTACTGATGAAAAGTCTCAGGAAACTTCGACAGGTTCAAAATGCAGCAATTTAAGGTGCTGACCTTGACCTACAAAGCACTATACGACCTGGGTCCTAGCTACCTCAAAGATCGAATCTCACAGTATGAACTGACTCGGGGACTCTGGAACTCCCTCCCACTGGAGGCCAGGACTGCCTCATCTCTGTTATCCTTACGGAAACAGGCAAAGACCTTTCCCTTCAGGCAAGCTTTCCCTGAATAATGGACTACCATGTGTATTTTATAAGAATCTATAGGCTCACATGGATGTTGTGTTTATAACTACTTATAACCTTGTAGCTTTAATGTAATGTTGTCTATTAATGCTGTAAGATATCCCTCAATTCCTTGTTCTCAAATACCGGAACATGTCTTAATTGTACTGGATTATATATTATCCCTCATTATTATAAGCCACCCTGAGTCCTTTTCCAAGGAGAAAGGCGGGGTAAAAATACTCTAAAATAAAATAAATATTGTAAATAATTTCTTTTGAAGTCTGAACCTCTAATTTTAGAACTTAAACTTGAATACAGTAAGTCAAAAAGATAGAGGAAAAATCATTTCTGCTTAATAAAAAGCTATTTTCTTGATAAACTGTTACTTAGAGTACTCTTATAAAGTCACTTAAATATCTTTATTGTAGTAGAAATTGCTATTAAAAGCCAAGCATAAGCACAAGCACAAGCACAAGCACTAGTAAATAAGCTACAACACATGAGATAGTTCTCACCCAGCATTTTCTCAGCAGAGGTTTCCTCTGTTTGCAAAACCCAGGTGGTGTCATGGGACTAAAAACTGGAACCACAAAGAAGAGTGCATAACAGAGATGTTAAGAAATTTAAATCTGTCACTCCTATATATAAAGAATAAAAGATATAACCCTACACATAATATAAACATTTACATAATATTATGGCCATTCTGTGACATGGTTAACTTGTGTACTTAAATCCATGAAGTAAAAGGGAAGATTGTTATAATGAGCTTACTTGTACGTTAAAATGAAAAACAAACAATTTCTATTGAAAGATGGTGTTCCATTCACATGCTGTATTCTGCTCACACCATATTTTTCATGAATAGAAGGCCATTTGTTTAGACATGTGGGATCATTGTTCTCTATGTACTGAAAGCCCTAAGGATCCGTTGGTGTTTTTTTTTTAAAGAAACTGACATTCTGATCTTGTATGTGCTGATCTTGTGTACAAAAGCTGACTCAAAAGAGGATGTAGAACAGGTAACATCTTGTCCATTCGCTTTTTCATTCATTGTGATGTCTTCTCCTTCCAAATATCTGAACTATTGTGCATGTAATGGTTTCCGTGTTTTATGTAACATGCTGGCAGTTGGTAGCTTTGCTCAATTCTGAAATGGTATCGGTTCATGTCTTATTCCCACTCAAAAGCTGTTGCAATTTTCAGTTGACCTGGCCCCTCTTTTGAGCCACCGTTCTGCTTTGTGCACATACAATCATGCAGTAATACCAAACTTTAAAGAGACATGTTAGCAATTATGGTAATTCTAACATGTGCAAGGCTTTATTTTTGTATTCCAAGGTTAGTAGATGCTGAAAACTCCATCCTTTAGTTTAAATAGTGCATGTTAACAAAAGTTTCAGTTAACACGAGTTTCTGATTCATGCAAACTGTCAGTGGAAATGGAAAGTGAATTGACTAAGGAAGGTGATTTCTTGTGGTTATGTTAATGATAATTCTTTGCCGTTTTCCCCAGTTCTTTGAAGTTTGCATTTTAGATCTGTGGACATGTTTTCTCTTTCTTGTTCATTTAATGGATATCTCTTGGATTTCTTCACATTATTTGTTCGCCTTTGTGTGATGTTGGAACAGGACAGACTTGCTGATCCCCATCATGCCTAGTCGCTGGTCCCCCTCATGTCCTATTTGTCTTGCTGCAGATGTTCTGAGCTCTCTTTTCTTGTCTACTCTCTGCATATATTCAAGTAATACATGAAAGGAAATGAGCTTGTAGCTGTTCTTCATAAAGTGGATGGGGATCCTGCTCCCTTCCATGAATTGACCAAACATATAAAGTGGGACCAGAAGTAAAGGGCTTTAACAGCCTCTCTTGTTCAGAACTTCAACTCCTATAAGGGATATAGTTCAGTGAGATTCAGTACATGTTTCATATGTGTTTTTTTACTATGTTGCCACATCCCATCCCTGCTCTTGTCCTAGTCCCAGTGGTACACACATAATAAAATTTATCAGACACAAGCAACCAAACCAAACGAAGCAAAAGACAAAAATGTTGTGTCTCTTAATATCTGTTATATTTTAATGCAAACATCTTGGATAAAGTCCACTTCCTCAGACATTCAAGTAAGACTATAAGGCTGGGGAAATTATAGGTAGCCCCATGACGCCTTAAGTATATAGGTAATGGACAAAGTAGGCTAACAAGCTGTAAATAATTTTGTCTAGCAGGTAAATTATGAGAATCAGTGTGGGGTCTCACACTTTCTAAGGAGCTAGGAATCCCTGTTCGATGTTTCATCACTATGACAGCTATCTTTCCTTTGAGTCTCATTTTGTAGCTGTGTTCTCCTGCCACCCCCACCCCCGGACAGTCACTTTCAGGTCTACCAAAGAGTGTCCAGTGAAACAAATGTTTTGGAACTGGTTTTTATGCATTGCCATTTCTGATTTATGCCCCTTAATTCTCTTGCATAGAGATTGTCCCATTTGTCCTATAGGCCACTTTAGCAGAGGGACAAGTAAACAAGCCCCTGATGTTGTGGATGACATTGTTGGGACCTATAATTGTTCTGCCAGAATAGATGTGGAGACCCTGCTGGTCACAAGGGTTTCTAGCAGGGTCTTGTTCCTATCTCTTTATCAATGTGGTGTAGTCTGTTGCATGTCAACAGTGATTTGAGATTGGGAGGTTGTCTGGAAGCAAGTACAGTCCTGCCACCAAGGGCTTGGGAAAGTGAAATATTCTTGTCTAGAATGGGTTATAGATACTTTACAATGTGTGTGAGTGGTCTCAGTTATGGATTGCATACAGTAGATAATCTAGGAATACTAGATCATTAGATGGATCAAGTAGATGCAAGCATGTTAAGATGATGGGTGTAAAACATCTAGGGGACCTAGATGGAGGCCTGTATGAAAGTAGGATAGAACATAATTAAAAATACATGGATGTGAATATTATTTATTTTGCCTTTTGAATACTGAAAGCATTCTTATCATCTGTACGGTTTCATTACGGTTCCTCCAGACCGTGTTTGGGGCCTGCTAGAGCAAATGTTTCATAACTATACCCCCCCAAAAAATGTATTTGTTTACCTGCTTTCTCCCTCCTCCTTTTTCCTTCTGCAAAGTGTAGTTGGAGTTAATGGATGGCTTTCCAAAATATTTTCCTATGCTGTCGTTTTGTTGAGGGAAAATGAGGCCTTATTCCCAAGCCCTCTAGTGAATAGTATTGCTTGTGTTGTGAGGGAATAATGACAAAATGGAAGCAATCTGTTTTACACAAAGTTAGTCATTTAAATTCCACCTACTGAATACTTGCATGCCAGACAAGCTGTTGACATTTAGTACATATTTTCCACCAAAGATTGTTCTGTATTCTGTGAAGTCACCAGATATCTGCTGTGGTTTTGTGAGATCACTGAATGCTCAGGAAGTACATGTGCTGCTTTCAATCTTGATATTTGTATTTGATATACAGTGGTACCTTGTATAAAGGAATTAATTCATTCCAAATAAAATTCTGTTAAGCAAATTTTCCGTTGTACAAAATTCCCATAGGAATGCATTGAAAACGGATTAATCTCTAATAGCAACCATTTTTTCTGTTGTACGGATTCATCCCATAGGCAATTTTGTTAAGTGACTTCCCCCTATCTATGGAATTTGTTTTCCTTTAAGAGGATTTTCTGTTAAACAAACTGCTTGTTATACGAGGGTCCACTGTATATATATTCAGTGATTAACTTTTTTAAATCCACCAGTTGTCTTATATGCTACAAGACTCAGAAATTAAAAGGAAAGGTTGCCTTAACAGACATGTCTCTCCCATGATCATGATGTTGGGCAGTGTCATCAAAAGTTCCTTCAACACACCCTCCAGCCATGACACTTTTGATTTTAGACTTGATGTGGTATTGTAGTGTGACTGAATTGTATGACGGTTTGTTTCCTATTCTAGGGTTGTTTCCTATTCCAGAGTGTTGACTTGCATGGGTCTCCATGAGTAGAGGAGGCATTCTTCATTGCTTTTCATCTGAGCAATAACATTTTAAAAAACCCTTCCTGGTGTTGACTCAACTCTAAATCTGAAGATATGAATGACTTTGGCAGGACAGGGCCCTCCACTCAGAAATAAGACTTTTTTAAAACTCTTGTTCAGGATGATTTCAATCAAACACTTTGATAACTTCCTTTGTGTGTTTAAGTGATTTGACTGTCATCACACACACAACCCCATAAAAGTGATCATTTACCCCTGATGATTAAGCTGAATTATAATCAATATAATATGGTAGCAGAGTGTGCTCCAATTGCATCTATAGCAGCTGATATAAGAAAGGTTAGAATAAGGTGGACGGATGAGCAGTTGGCCTGTACAAGGAATCTATTAGCCACCAACCCTTATATGCATTTTAGAAATCTTATTACCACAGCGAGATCAGCAAAACAAGCCCTAAATACATATTCTAATTTGGTAGAGTCATTGCAACCCCATTTAACTTGTAATAAATCTGGTACCTTATTGCCTCGTACCACCTGTTCAAAGCACTGGTTTGATTAAGAATGTAGAGCATTAAAGAATGAGCTACTAGAGACCTATAGAGACTATAAGAATCAGAATCTTGGGAAAATCCCAGAAAATTGGTATCAGTGCAAAAAAAGGTATAAATCCTTAATTAAAACAGAAACTACAAGCCCAGAGGAAGGCCTGGCAATGCTTGCTAACTGCTGCCCATTTGAGAGACTCGGCTTCATTCTGGAAGATAGTATCTAGGGGAACTTTAACTTTTATTCCTAAATCAGACTACTATATAATGCCGACAGTATGGGAAGAATATTTTGGCAGGCACTATGCAGCTCAATCACCCTGTACTTCTGCCTTCCAAACTGAACTAGAAGACCTCCCAGAGTGGCCTCCAGTCACTAAACAGGAAGTACTCATGGTAATTGATCGTTTAAAACCAGGTAAATCCCCAGGGCCTGACTATATTCCATCAGATCTTATTAAAGAAAATGCCGAATGGTGGGCTCCTATACTAGCTACCCTGTTTAGCTGGATTGATAGAACAGCTTGTATACCAAAGGACTGGGGATTAGCTATTATAGTCCCAATTTTTTAAAAAAGGAAATAGAAGGGATCCTGCCAATTATCATCCTATCAGTTTATTAAGTACCATCAGTAAGTAATATGCAAGGCATCTGTTGGAAAAAAACAGAAGATTGGTTATGGGTAGAGAATATTCTTGTAGAAGAACAGGCAGGTTTTAGGCAAGGGAAATCCACAATTGATCAGTGCCATGTTCTTCATCATTTAGCTAGTAAATACTCAGCCCCCAAAGGTGGGATTCTCTATGCTGCTTTCATAGACTTTAAATCTGCATTTGACTCTATTTCTAGAGACATATTATGGTTAAAACTGCAGTCTATGAATATAGACAAACGACTTCTTATATTAATCCGTCTTTTACATGAGAATTCCTATTTACAGGTTCTTTGTAATTCTGATGGGATCCTGACTAACCCAGTTCCTGTACATAAGGACGTGAGGCAAGGATGTATCTTAGCCCCAACCTTATTCAATCTGTATATTAATGGTATTGTTGAGAGTTTATCCAACGTAGATTTTCACCCACCCAAGCTGGCACCTCGCCCAATTCCTATCCTTCTGTATGCAGATGATGCTGTGCTTTTGTCAACCTCGTGTGTTGGGTTTAGAAGGCTCCTGAGAGCTTTCTCCTCATACTGTACTCAGGAATGTTTAGAAATTAATTATACTAAAACCAAAATAATGGTTTTTGGCAGGAGGAGAATTAAATATAAATGGTCCCTTAATGGTCACCCAATTGAACAGGTCCAGCAGTATAGGTACCTAGGTATAACATTTCAGTCATCTGGTGCTTGGTCCATGCATATAAACTGTGCTGCAATGAGAGCACAAGGCAATAGCAAAGCCATTATCAGATTCTTTAATTCAACCGGAAGAAAACATGTTCCTTCTACTTTACAAGTTTTCAGGGCTAAAATCATTACCCAAATGCTTTATGGCTCACAGCTGTTCGGATATGCTAATTTGAGACCTCTGGAGACTGTTCAAACCAGATTTGCAAGAGCCATTTTGGGCATTCCTACATGTGTCTCCAACACTTTACTTTTTTTAGAGGTTGGGCTTATTCCCATTGAAGCACAAGCCAAATTTCTCATGGTTAGGTACTGGCTTAAGCTTATTTTCCTTTCAGAGGGCTTAACTCCCTTGCTTTTGACAAATACTTTTCAGTCTGAATGGAAAAAACAGATAATAAAAGTTATACATAACTTAGGATATTCTCCTTGTACCCTCCAAACATTGGGTTTTTGTAAAGCCATGAATGAGGTAAAATTACGAATCAGAGATATAGAACTGCAGAAACATGTTGCCCAGTTGGGGAAAATGGAATTTCTTAAGAAATCAGCATTTACTGCCTCCCCATATCTGGATAGGCTCATATCTCCTGTCTCCAGGAGGGCCTTTACTCTGGCTAGACTAAATGTCCTTCCCTCCAAGCTACTGGAGGGGAGGTTTCAAGGTTTACCCTTTTCAGATCGAAATTGCCCATGCGCCAATGACCAATTGGAATGTGTAGAACATGTGCTTCTATTCTGCACCTGTTATCAAGATCTACGCAAGGAGATTATCTCCCCAATTATAGGTAAATATCCTGGGAGGTCAATAGAATTCTATATACAGTTGCTCCTTTCTGATAACACTTACCAGGTAACTAGGCAAGTTGCCAAATTCTGTGCTGCTGCAATAAGGGTTCGTAAACAAATTTATAAAGAAACATAGTAGTAACTGATGACTGTTTTTATCGTAGCTAATGACCACTTTAATTTCGGACCAGAATAAATTTTAAACTGTATTTTAAATTGTATTTAAAATTGTATTTACGATATATCTTGTAATAAGGCTTGATTCATGTGCTGTCTATTGGAATGCATATTTGAACATCCTTATTTTTATGATTTTATTTTTGGTTTTGGGTCGTTGACCGTAAATAAAAATTTCAATTTCAACACACAACCCCAGTTTTTCAGTTACAGAGAATATATGTACCCTGCATGTTCTCCTTTCTCATTTCATCTAGATGCCAAGACTGCTTCTGTCTGTTGTGCAGTTAAGAGTTTTGGAACATATACTGTAGTGTATACTCTTAAAAACAGTCTTATAGGCAAAGGGATACCTGAGTGTCTGTTTCCCAACCTTGTATCCCAAGATGATCCTAGACTAAAACTCCCAGAAGCCTTCACCACTAACTGTGCTGGCCAAGATATCTGGGAGTTATAATCTAAAAACATCTGGGGACGTATGTTTGGGAACCACAGGTATAGAACCTCTACTTTTCCTATTGGAGCTGTATGGTGCAAAGGGGAAACCTGGCATCTTGTCCTTGATACTAATCTGTATTACTTTCCGTAATCAGGATATATACCTATCTTGAGCATATTTTGTTTGCTTTTTAATTGGGTTTTTTGTTGTTGGTTTTCCTCCTTTTTGTTGGAGCTGTGAGAAAAATGTTAAGTTTATATATCATAGCAGAAACAAGTGCTCTGCATACCTGTATTAAGAAAAAAGTGGGATTCATTTCTAACATTTCTAAGTAAGGTTGAATCCGTATGTATGTTTGATCCACAAAACTTTCCAAGACTGGAAAAGGAAGCAATCTCTCCTTTCTGGTTTGTTGCAGATCTAGTAAGTCCTGTCCCACAGGGCCTGGCCTGGGGACTAGATGCTTGATAGTCAGTTTTTTCCCCCTGTCTGTTTATAGTTTTCACAATGCACTGTCAGTGAGCTGCATTCCATTTTCTGTAGTATTTTGACTGTTGCATAGCCATTAATTTGCTCCACTTTCTTTTATCGGACAGTGTTTTAAGTAATTTGAAACAGTTTCCTCAGAGAATTTACTTTTATAAGTTGTGGGACATTTTTCAGAGAGTTACAGGGAACACACCCAATAATATACAATTATTTCTCTCATGTCCACACACCCTCTTAGTGTTTTTCCCCTGCAGGATTAATTGTTGAGTGAATTGCCAGCCTGTGAGAGGAGCAACCAAAGGTCATGAATTCTTCACATAGGAAGGGTGGTGCCAAGCTTGCAACAGTAATCTTTGCTTTCTCAGCAGAGAAAAGAGTTTAATTCCCCTTTGATACAAGGAGTGGAGATGGTATTAACAGATTTGGAAAGACAGATTTTATCTTGTTTGTAAGAGGTTGCAAAGCTGTCTCAAAAAGATGTCTAATTTAAGCATAATTAATTTAAACATAATATTAAAATATTTCTATGGCTTGTTGAGCCACAGCAATCTTATGTGGTATGTTCAAATTTTGATTATGCAATAGTGAGAATTTTAAAAATACTTAAATACTTTGTGTGTATAGGCGTACCTCGGTTGATGAAGTTAATCTGTTCCATGTGTTCGTAAACTGGAAATGCACGGGGGCACAATGCATCCTGGGTACTTTTTTCACAGTGCCTTATGTAAACCGAGGCATTGCGGGGGGGGGAGTCATAAACAGAGGTATTTATGGCTCTGGGTTTCCTTTCGTGAACTGAAAATTACGTAAATGGAGGCGTTCGTTAACCAAAGTACACGTGCATTGTTTTTCTAGACCAGTCAAAAATTGCCTGGGTAATAAACATGGAAGGGAACTAAAAAGAGTATTGTTTGTGTCGGACCTGCGTCCAGCCTCTGCACCTTGTGCCTGGCCTCTGCACCTCATACTGGGCCCAGCTGTGGCCTCCAGACCTCGCCATGGATCCTGGCCACTGCTGCTGCCAGCTCCCAGACACTGGATCCTGGCCAAAGCAAATTTCCCTATAGGAAATAATAGAAATTGGGACCCCAGAATGAATCTGGTAAGTTTCCATTATTTCCTATGGGGAAATTTTATTTTGATATATGAGTATTTTGGTTTACGAGTATGTTTCTGGAATGGATTGTGCTCGTAAATAGAGATGAGTGTTTTGTTTCGGAAGGAGACTGGTTCCGAAATGAAATACACAAGCATAGCTGGTGCTCAGAACTCATCCCACACTCTGGAACAAAATCATCCACTGTCTTACCTTTCTTTACCTTGTGCAGGGCGAAAATCCAATCAGGAAGCAGCCTCCGATGCGTCATCTTTCCATCTCCCTGGCACTGGCCAATCAGGAACTCTGCAAGGACGTGCATCATCCTGCCTCCCTGTCTGATTGGCCAGCACCAGAGAGAGGGAAAAATTATGCATTGGAGGCTGCTTCCTGTTTGGACTTTTGCCTTGTGCAAACTGCAGCAAGGTAAGGCCGTGATTGATTTTGTTCTGGAGGGTGGGATTGGGTTCCGAGCACCAGCTGTGCTGGTGAGTTTAGTTTTGGAACCAATCCCCTTCTGAAATGAAACACCCATCTCTACTTGTAAACCAAGGTACCACTGTGTTATTGCTCTTGTTTGTAGGAGATTGGTACATGTTGAGGTGACCTGCATTGTTACCTTTTTCCAGAAATATTCATGGCGCCCTGTTCTGATTATGGGTTTTACTGTAAAGTATGTATAATGAAGAGTATCTTCTGATTTCCTTTCCCCCTTTTCCTAGAGAAATGAATTGTCAATATAGTATAGAACACTGTTGGTGAACCTATGGCAAGGGTGCCAAGGATGGCACTTGGAGCCCTTTCTGTGGGCACCCAACATCGCCTCTTCACAGCCACCTGTATTCAGGCTAAATTGCCATATTGGCACTTTGTGAATAATTCGTGGGTTTTGAATTGCAGTTTTGGCACTTGGTCTCTAAAAGGTTCATCATCACGGGTTTTTAAAGGATCTGGAGGCTCTCTCACTTCTTTCTGCACCTCTCCCAACCTTATTTCCCTTTATGTTGCCACACTGGTTTCTCTAACCTTTCTGCCTTATCTCTTTGTACTAAATGGTTGTCTCCTAACCTGTCTCTTGGCAGTTCAAGTAGCTTTAATACGGCTAAAATTAATACAAATTAAGCTGGGTTTAGTCCTCTTAGTTTGATAACAAATTTGTATACGGTCCAGGAAATATTAATTAATTGATTAATTAATTAGTTAGTTAGTTAGTTAGCTAAACTTTATGCCACTTTTCTCCTATTGAAGGTAGCTCTCCACACTGCAAAAATAAACAGGAATAAAACCCGCCTGTTTTGACTATTGAAAAGCTATTAAACATAGTAATTAAAACATGCATCCAAAATAATTTTAAACATGTAGAAATATTAACAAGCCATTAAAGGAATGTTAAAGTATCAAGCTTAGAGGCATCTTAACAAGAGAAAGGTTTTAACCTATCACCAAAAAGAAAAAAGATTGGAGAGGAGCCTACCCTCATGCGAAAGGGCATTCCATGACCTGGGAGCCATCCAAAAAACCCTTTACCTCTAAAGGTGATGAGGCCAAGAGAAGGGACTTCTCAGAAGAGCTTAATACTCAAGGAGAGTTTCATGGTGAGATACGATGCAACAAATAGCATCAAAGTCAGTAGTTTGAATTGGGGTCAGAAGAGGACAAGCACCCATGGCAGCTGCTGCAACAAAGGAACTACATGCTCCCCGTAACCAGCATCAGTTATCAATCTGGCTACAGTATTTTGCACCAGCAGAAGTTTCTGAATGGTCTTCAAATACAACAACATGTAGTATGTGTTGCTGTAATCCCTATGGGGTATATGGGTCATGTGTCAATGCAGCCAAGTGGAACATGTACAGGAACATGTGAACCACTTTCTTCCCTGAGCTGCATTTTTATTGACCTACATCATTTCTTCTTTGTCTGGATTAACTTTCAATATGTTTGCCCTTATCTAGACCATTGTGGACACCAGATATTGGGTATAGAACAGGAACAACTTCCTTGAACTTAGATGTGAGGGGGGGGAGGGAGAGGGAGAGGGAGAGGGAAGTGCCATCAGTGTACTTATCAAATTGCTGGTAACATGTGTCCTGGCTGCCTGACAGAAGGCCAAAGTCAACAACCCCAAACCTGAAGATCTAGAGACACTTTGTGAAGGTCTAATTGGTGGCTTGTGTATCTGCAGTCCGCCCAGTCGTCTCCCTGACTTCCCATCAAGGAGGAATGTTGAATTTCTGCCATATAGTTATTAAAGGCAGGGACCTCTTTCAGCAAAGGAAGCAGCATGCCTAGTTGGCAAATATTTGACTATGTTAAGTATACATTTATGGTTCAGATATTTGAAGCAGCACGAGACGAATACAACACGGCTCAAAGATAGAGAATAAAGAGATAAAGGATGAGCATTTTTATAGACAGCGGTGACAACATTTGATT
>JAHTLZ010000010.1:46058532-46099338 GCA_023846285.1 Phrynocephalus versicolor
AGAAAGAAAGAAAGAAAGAAAGAAAGAAAGAAAGAAAGAAAGAAAGAAAGAAAGAAAGTGAAAAGCAAGGTGCCTGGGATTAAGGACTGGAATCCTAGTTTAACATAGATGCTGGTGGCTTCTGAATTGATGGAAAGAGGTATGGAATGTGTGATAACTTTGGGAAAAGGTGGACTGAAGATTGTAAGGAAAGCGTTCTCTGTCCCAGGAACCTGAACTTATGAGAGTGAAGTGAAGAACCCCGTTTGATGACAGGGTGAAGAGAGAAGAAACTCATTACCTGCCCCTCAGAACCTTGTATCTGAAGGTCCCTGTGCAGCCAGTCAGATCTTGCATATTTTGAGTGCTTGCCAATTTTTTTTTTGCCTGCTTACAAGTGAAGTGATTTAGATGTGTATGTGTGTGGTTAGCTCAGTGTAGGGTCAGCTGAGCTTGGGGTCAACTCCCTTACGTCATTTTCTGAACTTTTGTGGCATGTAATGCTAGCTACTGCGATAAAAGTGCAACTCCCAGTTGATTTTCCCCACGGTTCTTGCTTCCTGATGTCTAAATGACAAGGACTGCCTCCATCACTTTCACAGTAGCCCTTTGTCTGAAGGCCACCCTTCTTCCACACTCCCACATAAATGGCAAGGGTGGGTGCTCTGTTCTCCATTGTCACATTATGACATTTGTGCTCTCCACCCCAGCTTCTGGAAATTGCTCTTGGTGGGAAGGGATGCTTTTGTAAAGAACAATTTCAGAAATATTCAAACTATTGTGGTTGCTTAACTCTGGAGAGCAATGTAAATCTCTCCTGGACAGAGCAATTGTTGTGTTATGCATGAGCTTTATTGTTCTTAGCTCTAACATTTCTTCTTAATGTGTCTTCCCATTTTTTAAAATCCATGTATTCATAGTCCCAACTTCCCCCAGTGAACTCAGGGCTCTCCCCCTCCTATGTCTACAGCAACCCTCTGAGATTGGTTAGATCTGAGAGTGTTTATGACTGGGCCAAGATCATCCATGGGTTCAGTGTCTGAGGGGAGATTTGGACCTGGTTTCCCAAAGCTTAGTCCACCATTCCCACATTGTACTATCACCATTCATTACCCTTAAGCTTGCTTTCTTTCCCTAACCAAATTAAAATAATCCCCATTTCACCCAGAGGTATCAAGGATTGAAATGTTAGCACATTATACCAGCAGGTATAATGATCCATATCAACAGACCAGTTCTTGTAACTTGGGTTTCTTCCAGGAGCAGTTGTTTTGCAAAGCTATTAGGATTGAGCTCCCCATTTGAGACCATAAAAAAGACATGCTGTTTCATTGTGTCGTAAGGCTTCGAATCGTTACAAAATGAAACGGCAGCCAGCACTTCGTAACGAAACGAAACACCATTTCCCCCTCTAGAGTGAAACAATTTGTTCTAGAGGAAATGGCAGGGGAGCTTCCTCAAGCTCTTCCTTGCAAGACCCCTGAAATTTGGAAAGGGTTGGGGGTTGGGGAGCTGAGTTATGAAGCTCCAAAGGGGCTGCCCCTAGGTAAAAACCTTTCTAATTAGAATCAATGGGAAGAAGCAGCAGCACTATCACTCACCCGATCAGCTTCCAATTCCAATTAGAAAGGTTTTTTTTCCTAGGAGCACCCCCTTTGGAGCTTCATAACTCAGATCTGTGACCCCTAAACCTTTCCAGATTTCAGGGGGTTACCGAAAATCACATAGAGTTTCATTTTGTTTCATTTCTTTTCATAACAACATTACTTTAACATTTGTTTTAATGAAACGAAACTACTCTAGAAACAAAGCAAAGCAAAACACTATTTTCCTGTTTCGTGCCTATCCCTAGACCAGGCCAATCTCAGATACAATGCATTCAGAATAACTTATACTACTTAGTGTTGCAAGGAAATTTTAGCTCCCTTTCATGCTGTGTGTGTTACAGTTACATTTAAGTGGTGACATGCCCCTCCTTGTCAAAAACTCATTGCATGCCCTATCTTTGCTACAACACTGGTTTCACTCCTTTGAAAAATAGCGCTCAGTAGTATTATCATCTCCAGAACTAGGGAAGGTTGTCATGAATCCTAAATGACATGGTTTGAGGAGGACACTTGACCTCTGGTTGACCAATAATAATGAAATTAGGATGAAGGAGATGGGTCAAATTAGAAATGCAGAAAGTTAAAGATAATGCTAGAAGAGAGAGTGTTGAACTCAGCATTTTTCGTATAACTCTACATGGGATTGTGTATAAATCAACACATACCATTCTTTTGGAGCCCTGGCAGGAACTGTCATATTTGCTGTGAGAACTGGACAGAGTGTATTTTGTTGGGGGAGGTGAAAGGGGGAAGCTGACATTTCCGGATTTGCATCACATTTTCAGCAGAAATTTTTGGAAGCATCACAGGGGGTGGCTTGCATGAAACGGAAGTGCAAACAACAGCAGGAAGTGATGAACAAGCCAAAAGATTAAGAGTGTGCTGGGATTTTGCTGAGGCGTGTATTACTATAATAGAAATGAGGGACAGAAGGGCTTAATTCAGTATTACTTCTTATGGTGACACAGAAAAAAATGCACAATGCTTTTGGCTTGATAAGTTAAGTAGAAGTCTTGGAGTCTTGCGTATTTCAAGTAACTGCCTGAAGAGTGCTCAGAAACTTGAGCTGGTTCCAAATGCTGCAGCCGGACCGCTGATGCTGGTTATAGGGAGAAGGTAATTCCCTTATTACAATAGCTTCATTGGTTGCCAATCTGTTTCTGGGCTCAATTCCAAGTGATAGTTTTTAACCTATAAATCCATATATGGCTTAGGTCCAGGTCATTTGAAGGCTCATATCGCCCCATGTGCTTTTAAGATCTTCTAGGGAGGCATCTACAGACCAGGGTTGGAGATCCTACGGCCCTCCCAATGTTTTTGTGATGTCATTCACATGAGCCCCATGCAGCACGGCCATTAGTCCTGGACAGCAAGAGATGCCACATGACAGTAACTGGAATACCACAGGTTGCCAACCCTAGCTGAGAAGAAAAAAAGGTCCCTTGAATTTTGAGGGAGCGTCTTGAAACGCTGATGACATGGCGGCAAAGGGGATCAACTCTTTGGCTTTTCAGCTCCTCAGCCAGAATCCTCTTGCTTAGCTATAGTGAAAGACTGCAAACACCATAGCTTTTGAAAGCTAATTCCTGTATCTCAAGTTAAGAAACCACCATATTTATTATCTGTTGCTGATTGAACTAAGCAACTCAGCATGCATCAGAGACTTGCTGCAGTGATTTCTTAACTAGCCTCCAAAAGATCCACCGTTTCTGTGAAGCCAGGGTAACTGGACAAGAGGATGTTGACCTTTTGTGTTAGAAAGCAAGCACTTGCCCATTTAATGTGACTCATCCTCTTTTCAGCTGATTTCGGAGTCTCTGCCAAAAACATGAAGACTTTACAAAGACGGGATTCCTTTATTGGCACACCATATTGGTGAGTGAATAAATTGCCAGATGTTTGCGCAGGCCACCACCAAATCAGACACAATGTATACAAGACCCATACATGGAATGGGATGTTGATGAAATCTGGTCCTAGTCCTTTTCTCTTTGACTCCTGCTCTCTGTCTCCCTCCACCCCACCCTTTGCTGCTTGGTGAAATGTCCATTTGAAGCGATTCCAAGTCTATGAAAGCAACCATTCACTCCAGGAATTTAATCTTTCAAACAGCGACTCTGCAGAGGAGGGATACGATCAGTGAGCGCACGGATTTGCTTTCTAAAGCAGCCTCCAGGCTGGATGTCATTGTCCTCCTGCTGGTTTTCTGTTCTCCCCGCCAAATGAGAATGGAGGGAAGAGCATGGTTGGAGGACAAGTGAATGAGGCACTGTCTATGACCAAAGACCTTTAACTAGGGCTGCTTGTGAACAAACATCAGTCGGTAGTAACATATTTGCTTCTCATGGTTTTGTTTTGTTTTGTTTTAGGATGGCTCCCGAAGTGGTGATGTGTGAGACCATGAAAGACACCCCCTATGACTACAAGGCTGACATCTGGTCATTGGGCATAACCCTGATAGAAATGGCCCAAATAGAGCCGCCTCATCATGAGCTCAATCCCATGAGAGTCCTGCTGAAAATAGCGAAATCTGACCCTCCCACCCTTAGTAATCCCTCCAAGTGGTGAGAAGATGTTTTTGTACGGACGTGGACTTATAGATATGTAGAAACTTAGGAATTATGTGCATATCAGCCTTGCCTGCCTGCCTCTGGTTGCCCAGCCTAGGCAGTGACCAATGGGCTGTTTACAAAGTTATTCAGCATTTCCTTCTCTGACAGAATGGAATAAGGATAATAGGGGAGGCAATCAGAAGCTGCAAATCACTGGTGCCCTGCAGATGTTGGGGGATTCTGTTACCCATCAACCCAGTCAGCAAAGCCCTTTGTAAAGGATGAAGGGGATTGGAATGCATTGACATGGCAGGAGGAGCACAGATTCCTCACCTTTCTTGTAAAATGTTGCTGCTGCTGGGTGAGACCTACTTAATGATAATGTTCCGTAGAAGGGCTGCGGGAAGAGGATGGCTGGAGACCTAAGGGGACTTTCAGTCCAGCAAGATCTGGTGGCAACTGCAATGGAGAAGCATGGTCCGCTGGATTGGGACTGTAACAGTGGCACCTTTTTGTGAACTCTTGTGTGCATACAAACTCCCACCACTCTTCTGTGAGGCCCAAAGAGTAAAAAGTTGTTTTGTTGGATACGTTCCTTGCCTAGCCAACATCAGTGCTTTGGGGAGAGAGTAGGAAAATAATCCAGGCTAGACCATCCTGAAGTCTAGAGCGGGAGTTCTCAACCATAGGGCCCCAGGTGTTCTTGGGCTACAAGTCCCAGAAATCCTGGCCAGCACAGTTAATGTGGAAGGCTTCTGGGAGTTACAGTCCAAGAACATCTGGGGATCTATGGGGAGGATCCCCTACTCTAAAGAACTGGTAGAATACAAAATTGACAAATACTGCCTAACATCAATGCAAATGGCCAGGTATTCATCAAATGTATGCAGTCTACCCGGACTGCCATCAACCTACAGAAGTTTTCGCAAAAGTAATGTAAGAGATACCCGTCTTCAGAGTGTCTCCTTCTAACATGGTCTCAGCAGATCAGCAATGATGAATCTACTCATTTCCTTGTGTCTTATCACACTTATTAAACTTAAACTTTAAGTTCTTATGTTCTTAAACATACCAGTTCTTGGAACCAGAAGTGGAAAATTATCTTCCATTTTTACTCATGTTTGCTGCTCATCCTCTTTGCAGCAACATTGCCTTTTCCCCCAAGCAATCAAAATGCGATATGCTGACCCTGGAAGAAATGGTATCGCACACTCCTTACAGATGCAGCATCTGTGTGGAATGTAGGTATTCAATGGGAAGTGCGGGAGTTTGCTGGGAAAGTTCCAAGCAAACTGATTGCAAAAAAGATACTTGGGAGGATGCCTTTTTCAGCCAGCTGATCAGGTACACAGACAAAGACTGTCTATCCCCTCCCAGAAGGCTTGCTTTATTATTCCATTTTATCTAAATTCATAAGCATACATGGGAGCATTAATGAAAACAATGATTGTAATAGGGTGCAAGCGTCCTTTAGCCCTTTGGCCGTGCCTCTAAGCAAAGGTGAAGGGGAAAATAGAAGGTCACCTCCTCTCAGATATGCCAATGTGGCAAAGCCAGGAGAGTGTGCTCTGCACTGAAACAAAAAGTATACCTGCAAAGAAAGTTTCCCAACAGGAAAAGTTGGTAGGTCCTATGGGCAGAGCATGCTCATTGCATTGCCATCAGAAGATACAAGGTTGACCTTCCCAGTTAAGTTAATCTAGGAACAACTGGTGCTAAATACCCTGTGCTTTTGGAGCCCTTGGAAAGCCATTGTCAGTCCTAATCGAAATACATGGGCACATGGTTAGCAGTGCTGACTAGGCAGATATATAGGAACCACAAGTTCCAGAATCCCTCCCACAAGTTATGCTTGCTAAGTTGATAAGCATTGTAGTCTCCCTTTCCCCCCTCCACCAGAAAAAAGCTGGAAGGCCAGAGTTTCCTGCCCTGTTTTAACTTGCAGAAGGCATTTTCCTGTAGCCCTAATGGGCACCTCTAATTGTTCAGTTGTAATGGATATCTGGTGGTGAGTGGTGGAGATGGTGGTCACCCAGCCCACACAACTCCAGCCTGGATTGCCTCTTCTTTTCCCTTTCCAGAGAGTAGTTCTTGCTGCATGCACCCAGAGTATGTGGACCCTGCCTATCTATCTGTGCTTCTCCTTTGTTCAGAAAGAAATGAACAGAAGGAAAGCTATTTGCTCTATTATCCCCTCCCCTGATTTGTTCCGTGTAAACAAGGCAGCATGGTATTTGTTGCTGAAAAATCACAGGGCAGCAGACTGTCCAGGGGTCACACTGCTGGTCAGTGCTTTTGGTGTGCCATTACATGGAAACCAGCATTGAAAAAGAGGTACAGCACAGTGGGTGGGTGGGGGGGGGTGGTAATCACTTGTCTGGCAGAAGGCTTTGTATTAGCAGAAGCTCAAGCTTAACCATTGTCCTCATGTGAGCTTGTGAACTTTGGGGCTTTGGCATGAATTGGGAATAAAATGACAGCATGTTGCTTGTTTCAGAACAGCTGTGTGCACTTCAGCTTAAAAAGAAGTGTGAAATCCATAACAAACTAGGCATCACTTTTAGTTTCACTGAAGCGAGTTAGCTTACAGTCAGATTGTGCTTCATCTCAGTAGACATTCCTTTCCAACCATAGGCTCTGTTCATTATTTGTGATCGTTGTGCTGTGAATATATAAGGGATGTGGTATTCCTTCTCCTGAGGTTCTTGCTAACAACTTCTGTAGTGCCATTTATAAGATTGTGATCATTCTTTCTGAAGGTCTTTAGAATTCAGGGACTTCCTGAAGACCGCCCTCGACAAGAACCCTGAAACGCGGCCCAGTGCAGCTCAGTTGCTGGAGGTAAGCACAGCATTTCAAGGATGACCCTGTGCAATACAAGTCACATTTGACCCTTCCATTCCTTGCATGGTCCTAATTTTTCTCCTCTCAAAAAGACGAAATTGCATATGAAAATCTGCATTGAGCAACTTGCAAGTCAAACCGTGGAAGTAAACCTCATGGTTTTCAGTGGGCTAGGGGTAGGATTGCAGCCTCACATAATGGTGGGATCATGGGTGCCCATATGACTGTACTTTGTGTGATGGGAAGATAGTGGCCCAGCAGGGCAAGTGTGTGCCTGGGACTTTATGTGGTATGCTACTTTCGCATACGAAATATTAACTGTGGTTCCCTGTGTGGCCTTCCCTGAACAGATTAAGTTTTAAACACCATTTAATGGATTCCTTTCAGCAGATTTGGGGGCCTTGTGGACTAGTGTTCTTGTACAAACTATTTAGTAAGCTTGTGTATCTCTGTTATGGCAACTTTCTTGGTCAAGAATACCGTTGCCTGATGGAAGGCCCATGGATGGGACCCAGTCTACCAAGACATATTTTTGTCTGACTCACAACAGAGCTACCTAGTTTTCTTGGGCCAAGTGAGTCAGGAAGTTGCTGAAGGTGATCCCTGGGAAATCCCCAAAGTCCCTTTTCATCTGCCATCCCGTTGCTTTACAGAACTGCTCATTCTGCTATCACAGTGGTTCCCAACCTTGGGTAGCCCACGTGTTCTTGGACTGCAACTCCCAGAAGCCTTCATCACCAGCTGTGCTGGCCAGGATCTCTGAGAGCTGTAGTCCAAAAACACCTGCGTTACCCAAGGGTAGGTACCAGTGTACTATGGGAACACAACAATGCAGTATCTTCGGTAAAGCCCCATTGTGTGGACAGAAAGGTTGGGCTAGTGGGTTAAAAAAAAGGCAAGGCTTTCTCCATAACAGCCCCTGAATTGTGGAACTTCTTCCCAAGAGGAGTCAAGTGTCTCTGTCCCTGTTGAGCAGACAGCCAAGCCTGTGTCATTGAAAGCAAACCCTTGGGTCTCAAAAATGTGTTTTCAGGCTAGCTTTTGAGTGTCCTTTCTGTTGGTGTTTGGCTGCTTCAATGGTCTTTTGTTTGGCTTCAAATGATGTTTCTATCTTTGTGCTTTGAGGGCCCTAATGGGCTAAGAAGCAGTAAGTGGATCCTTTGAGTAAATAATTTTAACCTTTCGATGTTTTTTAAAGCATCCCTTTGTCAGCAAGGTCACTAGTAACAGAGCCCTGCGCGAGCTTGTGGCAGAGGCGAAGGCCGAAGTGATGGAGGAAATTGAAGACAATAGAGAGGAAGCTGATGAGGATGACTCACCAGATTCTGCATCTGTAAGTTTCATTACCCTTGCCTCGTTCCATTAAGGAAATGTTTCTAAGGACAAGACCCCCCAGCCACACACATAATACTTGTAGATAGGCACACACACCAGCAGAAGGTCTTGGGCTTTCACAAAGAATGCTAGTTTAAAACAAACCAATGGCTGTCCTTTCACATAGTCTGAAGTGTGTGTGTGGGGGGGGTGTAGGTGGGTGTAGATGGAGGGGGTAGAGCTACTTTGTTGGTCTTGTGCAGGTGGACAGGAAAAAAGGCTCCTCCGGGAGGGGAGAGGGTGTTCTTCACTCTGCATCCAAGAATGCTGGAAACAATAATGTTAGGCAGAAAGCCAACCCTCCCCTTTCCTCTTGGAAAAGTTGTCTTCTGAGATACGGTTCTCTGCAAGCGACACTTGCTGGGCAATGAAAAGCAACTCCCAAGGCAGGGCTGGGAAGTGCTGGCTCTCTTGCAGTCAGGAAAGTGCCCTTAGAGCTGGAATTGTGGTCTCTCCCCCACCCCCCACCCCCACCCCGCCTTCTCCAAGCTTGTGTCCAGCAATGGGGCAGGTAGAAGCACAGGCTGTTGTTGGGAGGGTTGTAGATCCAAGATGCAACAGAACCGACGGGCAAGATTACATCTGTAACTGATAGGCAGTGTCGGGGGCTTGCAGTCTTAAAAGAGGTTTACTCTTAATCTCAAGGCAACAATTTTTGCAGAGGCAGGAGGGCTCTGCAGGGTTCCTGCTGCCCAAGGAATTTGGTTTCTGTGGAGCAAGGCATGAAAACCACATTGTAAAGAATGTCATTGGTGGGCTACATTGGCCGTACCAAAGGAGACAGGAGGAGTGCCTCCTCCATTTTTTCTTTCTCTTTCTTTCTTTCTTTCATCCAGAATTTGGTGTGGAGGAGGGCAGACAACCATTCATGGGAGGGGGTGAGGCAGTTGAAAAGTGCCTTTCAGCAGTGTTGAAATGGAAAACAACCCCCCCAAAAAAAATTCTTGCATGGTCTGCCGTCATCGGGATGAGGGTTCTTGCTTCCCCACAGCCTTGCTTCCCAGAGACTGCCCTTGCCCTGAGTCTTGCAGCCCTCTGAGGTACACTGGTGTCTGCTCGTGGGGAGGGGAAGGTATGCGATGATTCCATTTCAGCCTCCTCATCAGGAAGCTGCGTTTGGTTGATTAGACGGCCCTGTCTTAACAAGTCCTTTTTGATGCTACTTCATGCAAGAACAGGAACTCCTAGTCTAGAACAGATCCCCTGCACTTACCTTTAAATTGTGGGGGGGGGGGGGGTGATTTGGGGGTGGGGCGCAGATATAGCTGCTTCTCATGTCCCAAAAATATTGTTTACTTTTGCTAGTTGTTCTAATAGTCGGGAGCTCTTTCTTCAGTGTGCTTCACAACAGTGTGTTATAGTGGTTAGATTGTTGGACAGGAATTGGGAAGACTCTGGTTCACATCTTGTTCCAAATACAAAGCTCATTGGGTGAAATAGCAGCCACTGAATGCCTACCTTTTAGGGCCGTTGCAAGGATAAACGTGGTTGATGACAAACATACCAAGAAATGCACCATCATGAGGTCCTTGAAAGAAAGGCAGCAGAAACATGTCACCAGTGAATATATTCAGCTTATTCCCCTATCTGATGAGCAAGCCCAAGATAAATGATGTGGAATAGTTGTTAATGGAGGAGAGGAGTGTCGCATAGGGATCTCTTCTCCCTAGGAGTGAAGAGTTGGGCTCCATTGTGGGACCTCGTGGGCCAGGGGCAAAAGCAGCAAGAGGCTGTGAGAGAATTTCGCAGTGTCTGTGTAAAAGCAAGCTGAGGCATGGCCTCCCAAAGGAGCCCTGCCAGAGAGCTGTCAGGACTCCACTGACCTAAAACAGAAGGTCTCACTCCAACAAGCAGAGAATGTTCTGTCTCCTGAAAGGGCCATTTGTAACCAGGTAGGTTCTGTAACTATTGTGTTGAGGTTTTTTAAAGTAAAAAGGCTTTATGGGACAGCCACTCTGATTCTCATGAGATGATCAAACACGAGAGAGAGCGTGAAAGGTACATGTATCAAATGGCAGGGTTTTATAGGATGTTCAGTCCCCTTGATTCACATTGTCCAAAATCCTGTTCCATTTCTCACTTCCAAGGCAGTCTGTATAGGGCACCGGGGTGTGCAATTGAATGCCCCTTCATTTATGAGGAAGACCAGTTGTACAGCCCAGAAAACAGATCAGATCCCTTGTGTGACTGCCCTCATACCATCTATTCATCTGCCACCTCTCTCCAATGTATGGGGAGAGGTGGATGGAATAGTCACACTGTACTCAAATAGGTGGCAGACAACTCGGTAGGGAAAAGCCCTGTTTCCGTGACAAATGATGAGAGAATTCCAGAATGTCAGTAGGCTCTTTGACATGACACATAATTCAAATGTGGTAGCCTGTCCAATTGCACCGGAAGCCCTGAGGAACTCACACAGCTTGGGGAATGATTTTAGTTTCAGAAATGGTCTTAGAGAACAGACTTGAGTGAGACCCACAATATTAGCCTAATGTAAAATTGCTCCCACTCACTGAGCTGTTGAAGAGGTGTTTTGTCTATTTAAAATTCCAAGGTAGGGTAGACCTTTCCCTATACAAAATCAGGGAAATCACGGAATAGTGGTGTGAACAGGGGGACCCATGAGTAGATTGGGACCTGAGGGCCGAGATTTCTCACTGTTGCATTAAATGGGTTTCCTTCATATCTTTGCCGAGGAGTTGAATTGAAAAAGAATTGTACACCGAAATTCATGAACTTCCTCTCTCCCCCACCTTTTTTGTTGACTCAGCCTCATGACATTCACAAGAGGGACTCACCGGTTGCAAGCCAAATAAGTTTGGAAGGAGAGAAGTCTTCAGAAAGCCCCTTGTCACTTGTGGCCAATGGACCCATGTTGCCTTTAGCGCGGGCCAAAGAAACCTCGAACGATCAAAAGCTTTCCAGTGAAAGAACTGGTAATAAAGAAAAGCAGGCAGAAGACTGCAATCGTTCATACTTGTCCGGGCCAGAGGATGGCACAGATCCGTCAAGCACTGGAGGCAAGTCGGGCGAGAGCCCTCTGTTGCTGTCACCCAATGGAAACGTAAACACCCAAGAGAGCAAAGACCTGAACCTCCACCAAAACAAAGCTGTGGAACTCACAAGCAAAGACGATTCTAACACAGAGATCTGGCGGGTGAGCAGCCTCCTGGAAACACCCGCAGAAGAAAAACTGCCCAATGGGAGCCTGAGCTCTTCCTCTCCTTTGGAAAATGGCAGCTCAAAGAGAGACTCGGATTCTGGTAGCACCTCTGCTTCAGAGAGCATCGACCTCAATATCTCCTTGTCTACTGACCTTTCCCTCAACAGAGGCAGCGGGTCTGTCTCTTTAAAGGTAAGCATTGTGGAGTCCAATACTGAAATGTGCTTGTCACAAAAAAAAACCCCACCTAGGATCAGAACCTACACATTTGCAGTCAACTAGGAAAAGTGCATCTACTGTGGGCTAGCTGCAAACTGGCACAACCTCACTTGTAACACAGCCAAACTGCAGCACTTCTTGCTTTGTTTTCATCGGATATGCTGCAGTCTAGGTGGGTGTTCACACTGCTGCCACGGGCATGTCACAGGAACATTGTGCTCATTTCCCAGCTCCGTTTTTTAAAATTTTTAAAAAGATGTTTATGCACATCTTTAGATACGGTTTTTTTTTAAAATAAAAGGGATCAGTCCTCTGCGCAGATGTGCAAACGGGGCTGGTGGGGATTAAAAGACATAACAGGGGTTGAGGGAGGCCCAGGAGGAGGTGGCAAATGGAGCTGGTACAGAAGGGCCAGCCAGAGAACTGGTGGGAAAAGGAGACAGACCTGTGCCACCTGCAACTGCGGGTTCTCTGTAAATACTGGAGCAGAAAAGAAGGGGATTGGGTGCCATTTTGTAATATGACTTAGCATTGGGTGCCGGGGCAGATTGAGTGACAGCAATAACTTTATACTGAAATATGCTAATGTTTTGGGTCCCAGACAAGTTTGCTCTCCGAGATCATGCTGTGGATTCAAATCAGTTTTTTCCAGAGAATGTCCTTAAGACGTCCTTATCGGACCACATTTATGACAGGAGTGGGTGACTTCCCAGGAAAGGAGCATCTGCATTGTATCCTCCTCAAACCCACTGCAAACCATGTCCTTGCTGCAGCCTTTGCTGTTCGAGCTGAAATTTGGAGGCCTCGGAAGTTATGACAGTGGCTGACTAAGGTTGCAGACACACATCATAGAGCCATGCCAGTCTGCAGCACAGAGTGTACTACTCCCTTACAGAAGAGGAGGCAGGAAAGACAGATGCTGCCCAGCAGTGTTGTAAGCCCCCTCTAACTCACAGTGATCAGTCCACTGTCCGATGCCTCTTCCAGAACATAACAGCTGAGGAGTTTAATGAAGGCCACCCCTTGACCCGTAAAAGTAGGGAATAGATTTAGTTTTAACTGAGGGGTGGAACATCTGTGATTTCTGGTTGTTGTTGTTGTTGGTGGTGGTGGTGGTGGTGGTGTTTACTCACCCCTCCCATATTGCAGTATTTACAACTTATCCCACTAGAAGATTGGGTGCTTCTAGTTAAATCTATCCATCAAAGGGGCGACAGCTATTAATTTCTCAAGTAGCAATTTATAATGAGAGGCTGGATGGTTTGTCTTTAAAAAGCAAGGGCACTTTGTCCTTCCATATAAAATTGAAATTAGTGGCGGGAGGGAGATTTCGACTTTGAACGGTACAAATATGCTAGAACCAGGCAAACCTATTTGTAAATAACTTGGACGCAGAACTTGGTTTCCTCCCAAACTGCCCAAGTCCCTAAATGGGTTCTTCTTTATAAGGAGTTTTAGAGGCCACGAGGTTACACTGTGAATAATTACTGAAAATCGTGTGGAGTGAGGACTAATTTTGGATATCTTGTGTTCACACTCAGTTCAAACGCTCTTTTCTCCATGGCTAAGAGTTCGGCGCTGCCATTTGTAAAATTGGTTAAATCACAGCTTAGCACCCAGGTGCCCGCGTCATTCTCTTTCAAATTGCATCAGAAGCAAATTATGTAGCAATAGCTTGATGCAGTTCTACAATAGCATTATCAGCTGCTGGCTGAACTCAGTTTCCCATTAGGCTAATGGAAAACTGACAGTTGTGGCTACAGAAGGGCCACTTTGTCCTATGAGGCAAAGCAGATTCTTGTCACTGCAGCCCAGCTATGAGTTTTATCTGTAGGGCCTGTCATCATCATTCATAGCAGTGCTACATGCAGTGAGGGGGAAGATGAGGAAGAGCAGTGCTGGGTCCCTAGTAATTGCTTTATCCTGTGTTTGCTTAGATGATGTCCTTGTGTTGTTATGAAGGAGGCCTTGCTCTCTTTTATGCTATATCTGCCATCTTACTTAACCTTCTTCACAGGGGAAACTCCATGCTCCCCCTCCTCTCTGGAAAAGAAGCTGCCCCCAAACATCCCCCCCCTCTCTCTGATGGGAGGAGTTTGGCATTTTAGTGTTCCTAATTTCAGGTCAAGTCCAAACTCAGTTTGAAAATACAGAGAGTTGCCTGGTTTTTATGAGCTCTTCCCCAAGTCTAAAAAACAAAGACATATCTTTACCCACTCTTATAATTCCTGAAATTACTTCAGATTAGCAAAAATCCAAATACTAAACTGGCATTTTTAAGATATGTATTCAATAATGACCAATCTTCCACCCTCTTTTAACCCTGTTTTTCCCTTCTCTACCTTATGGTGTAGGAGGCAAAAATGCAGAAGATGACATTGAAACGGACACGACGATTTGTAGTAGATGGAGTAGAAGTGAGTGTCACCACCTCAAAAATCATCAGTGAGGATGAAAAAAAAGATGAAGAGATGAGGTTTCTCAGGCAAGCTGAAAATCTCCTTTGCATTGGGAAATGTTGATATTCCTGACTTTCTTGGGAGATCGGGGAAAGGAAATAAATATTAAAAATAGCATCCTGGGAGAAGTTATATTGATTTTTGTGGGACCTTAAGTCATACTGGTAAGACATCTGGTGGATCAAAAAGGAGGTTTGGTGGGTTACATTTTCCCATCCGGCCTCCAGATGCCTGCCACCTCTCTACTAAGCTAACATAACAGCTACTGCATCATTCTCTGTTCTTAGTAAGCAGTAGTATATTATTGAAAATCATGAAAGATCAAGGAGAATGTATTTAATGTAACCATGAATCAGCAGCTGAAATCCTGTTGCTCAGTTATACTAGTGGCTTAGGCTGGCAAATCTCTGTAGACCTTATTTATTGCATGCCAGGTCACACAACTCAGTATGCAGCAGATAAGTTCTGTGGGGATTTCTAAACTTATGAAAATTCACTTCCAAAAGTTACACTGTCTGCATAATTGCACAAGAAGATTTCAGCCAGTCTGTTTTGAATAGTTAAAATTTGTGACTAATTCTTACATCAACCTCTTTCTCTCTGTGTGTGTCTGCACATGCATACAAATACTGACTTTGCTATTAATCTTATTTTCAGTAATTTACATTTTTATGGTCAGTTATAGCAAACTAATAAAGAGATCTTGGGGAGATTCCCTGGCATCATGAATCAAAAAATCATTTTCTCAGTTTTAAAAATAACAACAAAATTCTATTTTAGGGTCATAAAACATGGTATCTAACATTTCCTTTCAGTGTGTTGAGATGCTCTCAGAGCTTTTATGATGCACCCTACAGTTTTATAGCCTTTCCTTCATAGGATGGTAGCCTGTGCCTAGTAGCCAGTGCTTGTGGACAGAATAATTTATTTAAAAAAACAACTTTTGGACCCATGCTTATCATATAGCACATTGGAGCATCTTTAGAATGCTTCAGAAAATGAAGCTGTAGTTCAGATTAAGACATCATAGCACCTACCTGTGCTCTAAAGGAACCTCCATTATTCTATCTTGACCTTGAGCTGTGTTCAGTGGAGTTTCTTTCACTAGCTCTGTCACAGCAAATGTATAAAATGGACATATAACAGGGCACTGGATCTGTTATAAGGTTCAAGCATGTGTCCCTTCCTAAGGATCCATTTTTCAGGCTTTGTGAATATGGCCTTGGTGGTGTTCATGTAAGGTGTGCATAATTTTTCACAGGTCCCTGAGAGGTGTCAAGGAATGTCGTAGGTATGGGCCTGGTCCCATGCCCAAGTCATACAGCCGAGATACAGCCTGGCACCTCAGTTAGCCATCATTAGCAGCGTCAGTCAGCAGTTTATAAAATCTATTAATAACAACAATCATAGAGCTGTGCAACTGGAAATGACACTCTTAAGGAGGCACAGTGGGGAATCGAACTCCCAACTTCTGGCTCCTCAGACCAAGGCCTAAACCACTGAGTTATCCAGCAGCCCAAGCAAACAACACCAGCAGTACTGCAGCTAACATGTTTATCTCAACAAACATTTGTTTATCAGAGTTTCTACATAAAATATAGACACCCAAATGAAAATTAGTTTCATTACAGCACCCCTGAACTGCTCTTCAACTGAAACAAGTCTGGCTGTTGATATCAGTTTTCTCAGCCTTGATTTTAAACCACCACCAATTCCACAAAGCTGAAAAAACATACACCCCTCTATATAGTTTATAGCACCTGTGGGGTCTTCAGTCTTCAGTGTGTGCTTGGATACAGTTGACTGTGGTGATCATATTAGACTTTTGTTTATTCAAAGTGTCTGTATAAGGAAGGTGAGCAATTCAAGGCCAGAGACACACATTACAGGCTGGAGAGAGTAAGGAAATGGCCTCTTCCCAGTATCCTGCATGAGAAACCGTGGGAAGCGTGAACGTGACTCAGGGAATCAACAGTTTCTTCAAGCAAACACAGCAAACAGCACTTAGAACATGGGGGCAGCCATCTTAGATGGGTCTTGCTAGGATAGTATCAACCAGGACGGTGCTCTTTCAAGTGTTTCTTTTCAATTTCAGGTGTCACGTGTCCTGTCAGTTGAAACTCTCGTCATTTCTTGATCTTTTACTCTGCTTTGGCCTTACAGGCGCCAGGAGCTGCGAGAGTTGCGTCTGCTTCAGAAGGAGGAGCACCGGAACCAGGCCCAGCTGACTGTCAAGCATCAGCTGCAGTTGGAGCAAATGCTGAAGCGCTTTGAGCAAGAAATGAATGTACGTAGATATGTGCATGTGCAAACAGGAGCTAAGTGAGCATGCCTCTTTTTCATTGAAACAACAGACCAGAATCTGACTGTGGAAAGTGGTGGGAGGTTTGTGAGACACATGGTTGTTAATTTGATTTATATCTCATTCTTCCTCATAGATGCTCAGAGAAGCTAACGGCGTACATGAAAACATAGTGCTAAAAATTATAGATTACCCAATATTTAAAAATAGCAAAATACATTTTTAAATAAATTACAGTGGAAGGGATATAAACAAGCAGCAACAGCATGTTAAAAGACTTCCATGGATGCATCTACAAATAACCATGTATTTAACTGGCTTCTGAAAGGCAATAGGTAACCCTCTCCTCTGGGTCTTGGCCTCAGTTTTTCACAGCAGGGCGATTTTTTCTATATCTAGCTGAAGCCAGCACCTCTCTCTCTCTCTCTCTCTCTCTCCCTTCCTGCTTACTAGTCAAGTAAAACTTGCAAAAAGTTGCAGGCTTCCAAATTTCAGTGGCCTTGGTTCCCCACTAAACCACCACTGGGAAATCAAAGAATAGAGATTCGCCAGGACTCAGATGACAATTAAGATTCCTATTCCTACTCCTATTCCTACCTGTACAGTGCTACAGGCAAGTAAAAAGCATCCCTTACAACATTACAGACTGTGCTGCTTATTAAGACAACTTCAGAGAGCACACCATAGGTGTGCAAAGCTGAATTCAGTGTGTCAGTAGCCCCATCTGCTACGTTTCAGTGTGTATCCTACACAATGCACTTCTGTTCATTTTAATTGACCCACTGGGTGTTTGAAAAATATTTCCATTTTTAGTGCTTCTATAACAACTAAATGACTCTTAGTAAGAAGACTGTCAAAAAGTGTGAACAGTTCTGGAAGAGTTGTGAACAGCAGTGCAAGCACAGTGTGGAAAGGAAATGCCTTTTTAAACCAGCTTGAGTGATGCACAGTTTATTTAGGGGGATAACTTATGACAAGGCACAGTATTTCATTAGTACCAGATCCAAAACCTTGGCCTTTGACAGTGGGTGATATGGCTTCCATCCCCTTTTCTCTGCAGCCAAAAGGAGCTGGGGGGGGGGGCAACCCTCTACAAAAAGAGATCCAGATTGAGATTCCTTGGAGAAAGGATTGCAGGCAAAAATCAAAGGAAAAACAAAACAAAAGACACAAAACGTGTGGCACCATAAAGACTAACTTTCATATTTTAATGTAACATTTCTTGAGCACGTCCACTTCTTCAGACATATAGTGCAGAATGAGCAGAATGGAGAAAGGGAGGTTGAGGAGGTGGCTATTTCCACTTTATTTATTTAAAATATGTTCATCCCAACCTTTCTCCTAAAAAAAGAAAGGTAAGCAAGGAAAGCTACTCTTATTTCTTATCAGTGATTTGGGGATAATACAAAGGAATATAAAATTTGAACTGATTATGTACCATTAAGTTGCTTATAATTTATTGTAATCCTGTGAATTAATGATCTCCCAAAGATCCTATCATTACCAGCCCTGCCCAGGTCTTGCACACTAAAGGTTATTTTGTTGAGTTAATCCATCACATGTTTAGTCTTCCTCTTTTCCCACTGCTTTCCCCACATATCCTTTTTAGAAGCACTTTTAAAATGGCATTTATATTCCAAATACAATTGGAATTTAAGTGCTTTGCATGCTATGTGTGTGTGTGAAAACACACCTGGGGGAGGCAATGGGTAGCTTACATAATTAAATTGTAAACGGACCAGAGAGTGCTTTAAGCTTGGTTTTCCTTTTGCTTCTGGGGTTGTTTTCACTCAAAGTACCAATGTCAAAAAGCAGATTGCAGCATCCAGATAAACAGTGATGACAGCAAATGCAATCAATTCATCTTATATTATAATTATTTTACCAGTAGATAGGATAGGAATATAGGAATATAGGAATCTTTATTGTCATTGCCCCCTTGCAGGAACAACGAAATTTTGTGGTTGCTATATAAAACTCATTTAAAACATTTCACATAGATTTAAAAACAGGTACAACACATAATTATGACATATAAAATGACTAAAATATGACATATAAAATAAGCTGACTTCAAAGTCCAGGATTTCCGTTTAAGGCCAATATTGCTCTAAAAAAGAAGCTATTTTTGAGACGGTTTGTTCTTGCCCTCAGTACTCTATATATCTCCATCCTGATGGCAGCAACTCAAAGAGGCAATGACCAAACATTCACTAATATTTCAGTGTGTCATAAAATCACAGTGCCATTTCATACACTACCTTTAAAATCCTTCCATTTGTGCTGCTTGCATCTTGGGCTGTATTGCTTCCAGATTCTCCAGGCAGTGGGGTGTATAGAGAAGGCCACTACTCCCAAGTACTAAGACACCCACACCCACAAGTGAAATCAGCTCCGTCTATTGTAAGGGTTCTAAGCAAGGCCACTTCTGATTACACTTAACAGATGAGAGAGCCGCCCTAGACAAGGTGGGGAGCTTCTATGCAACTGCAGAACCCAGCAACATAATTTCACTTTTTAGAACTGTTGATGCTAAGAGGCAGATTCAGGGGATTTCAGGTGGGGGGAGCCTAATGTTGAGGACAAAAATTTAGTTTTCTTTGGTATATTGTCGAATTATTTTTTAAAGGAATAATACAGTACATATAAGAGTTTTTGCTTGTTATAATAAGCATGGAGGTCCTTTTTGTCTCATATAGACAAAGAAGAAATTCTACGACACAGAACTAGAAAACCTAGAACGTCAACAGAAGCAGCAGATTGAAAAGATGGAGCAAGATCACACCTTGCGCCGCCGTGAAGAGACAAAGCGTATTCGCGCTGAGCAGGAACGAGATCTTGTTAAATTCCAGGAACAGCTGAAGCAAAAGAAGAAGGAGGTAACGACTGATAGCAGGTTATATTGTTAAAAGATAAAATTCTAGGGTTAGTTGGATCCGTAAAGGAGGTTGAACCCTTTTGGCCCATTTACTGGCGGAACTGCTGTTACATCCTAGGCAAAATGTTGGCGAGGGTGGGGCTTGGGTTGCCCAGTCGAAGATGGGAAGCAGAAAATACAATGTACAGCAAAAGAGAAGTCTGTGGTGAAGGAGGGGGCATAAGGAGGAACAGAGATACGCAGAGACAGGGAGAAAAGGCCTAAGAGAAGATAAACAAAACTGAAAGGAGACTAGAGGGAAGAACCCCAAAAGTGTGTACAGCATCATGTCTAAGAAACAGAGGGGAGGCTCTGCAGCGAACTTCCGACCTAGGCGGTTTAGGTAAGCCCCTGTCAGTCTCCCCACATATAATATGGGCACAACAAAGCTTACTTGATCTACACAGCTGTTGTAAGGATGACACCAAGATGATGTGTTTTGTGCGCTTGAAACTGTGTTGTCGTGTGCCATCAAGTTGCCTCCAACGTATAGGGACACTAGGGATGCGCAACCTCCAAAATGTCTTCTCATTAACAGCCCTCCTCACCTGTTCCGTACTCAAGTCTCTTGCAAACTCAAGCCTCTATGGACATCTTAATTATTATTAAAAGGGCCATAAGACTGCTTCCATGTGCCTAATATTCAGTCATATGTCAGTACTGTGGTCTCCAGTGCTGTGCTACTATACCCTCAAAGCCAGCCTGGAGCTGTAGCAATTTCTTCATTCTCATTGGGAGAGTGGGACGGGAGAAGCTACCATGCAGAAAAATGGTTGGAGGGAAATGGAAGACCAACGGGGACCCTCCATGGGCAGCATTCTAGGTCCCAAGAGGAACCATACAAACTGCTAGGAGGTGATGCAGACAAGTGATTAGAAGTCACCTCTCCCTGGCTGTTTCAAGACATCCTATCAGATTAAGTATCTGATGAGTAAGACATTTTTCTCACTTCATTCTTTTAAAGCTCAAGAGCGAGATTGAGAAGCTCCCAAGACAACAGCGGAAAGGGACCATGAAGGTGAAGATAGAAGAGTTTTCACAAAAGAAGCAAGTCATGGTAAGCTGGAGAGCATTGAGTCCATAGTCCTCAAAATTTGCAGGCTGCAGGTTGGGTTCCCTATCTCCCAGTTACCTGCTCAAAAGGCAGCACTAGGCCTTAGCCCCGTGGCACAGTGGTTAAACGCCTCTACTGCAAGTAAAACTGTGCTCATGACCTGGGGTTCAGTCCCAGGCAGCCGGCTCAGGGTTGACTCAGCCTTCCATCCTTCCGAGGTCGGTAAAATGAGTAACCAGCTTGCTGGGGGGTGGGGCAATGTGTAGCCTGCATGCTGTAATTAAACTAAGCTGCCCAGAGACCACTTTAAGTGGTATGGGGCGGTATATACGCAGAACACTTTTTTACTTTGATATGCCAAGAAGTGGCTTCATCTTGTCCCTGTCTCTTTCAGGAGCAGGAGTTCATTGCCAAGCAGGCTGAAGATATGGAGCAGGCCATAAAGAATATCACAGCCCAGAACCGTAAGGAGATCTGTGACAAGGAGCGAGAGTGCCTCAACAAAAAGCAGCAGCTTATGCGAGGTTAGAGGGATTGTTGGCTTTCTTCTTTTATGGGCTAGTAGAGATTGGACAGAGGAAGCAAACCAGGAAGAACAGCCTTTGAACAGCAATTGCCTCCAAGAGCACTGGCATAGCTCTCAGCCTAGTAGGGTATCAAGCAAGGCTGTGGAGTTGGAGTCGAGGAGTCGGAGTTGGAGGAAATTTTGGGTA
Source organism: Phrynocephalus versicolor (assembly GCA_023846285.1). Lineage (NCBI taxonomy): Eukaryota > Metazoa > Chordata > Lepidosauria > Squamata > Agamidae > Phrynocephalus > Phrynocephalus versicolor. Next base: position 46,079,716 of record JAHTLZ010000010.1, read on the forward strand.
CCTGGAGTCGGAGTCGGCAAACAATGCACCGACTCCGACTCCTACTGCTACTAAATTTAGATTGGAATTTTAAAAAAAGCAAGTTTAAATGTCCCAATTCACAAAAAGTTATAATTAATGACTTCTCTACTGTAAGAATAAAGACCAATGCATGCAGAGCCTCTCGTAACTGCAAAATGAACACGTTAAGTGACCGTGAAGAAGCATGCTTTTCATGTGCTTCACTATATGGCACACAATGCACAGTTAGGAGCGGCAATACTTATACTTTCCATAGTGTTGTATTCTGCTGTTACGCAGCACCCATGAGTAACCTAGCCTCTCACTGATAAGGGATTAAGCAAATATATAAATATTTAGTTTATGTAAATAAGTAAATAGTAAATAAATTCGCATATTAATACAGAGGAGTTGGAGTCGGGGAGTCGGAGTCGGAAGTAAAAAAATCTTAGGAGTCGGAGTCGGAACATTTATCTACCGACTCCACAGCCCTGGTATCAAGTACCTGGTAATACAGTGGTGCCTCTAAATACGAAATCCATTTGTTCCAAGGGATTCTTCATATCATGAAAAAAAATATCATAATTCGAGGCACGGTTTCCCGTTGGAATTCATGGGAAATCAGTTAATCCATTCCAGAGGTCATGGATTAATTGGGTTTTTTAAACTGTACTCCCCCACCAAAGAGCAGCTTTAGGAGCTCTTTTTGACAGCTCCAACAATCAGCTGGTTTTGACAGCCCTGACAGTCAGCTGATTGTCAGAGGTGTCAAAAAGAGCTCTGAAAGCTGCTCTTCTGCTGCTGGTTGATTGAGAGGTTTCCTCAGAACCAAGCAATGCAAGGAAGCTTTCCCCCTACTTTGCTGGCTTCCGCTTCACGTTGTAGCATCCTTTCAATAGGAAGCACCACCCCATGCATGCTGCGTGCAGCGTTTCCAGAACAGGGGCATCTGATTCTAATGATTTCCTTTTGTATTGGAAACGGATGCCCCACTTCTGGAAACATAACACACAGCATGCACAGGGGCGGCACTTGGTATTGAAAGGTAATCATTGGAAATGGATTCCCCTGTAACATGGAGCATTCCATTTAAAATTTTCTTAACGCGGGGCATCCCCATTTCCAATCATTCCCTTTTGTATCTCAAGCCATTCATATCTCGAGGTCCCACTGTACAGGAAAACACACCATGCTGCAGGCATATAATCAGAAGCACCATTCATAGTGAACAATGTTTTAATTTTGAACGTTTCTTTGAGGGGATACAGATCCTCAGGTTATAATTTTACAATAGGCTTACAACCCACAACACACTCTTGGGACCATTCCATGTCTTGCTAGACTTTAGTCGCCATTATCTCTGACGACCTTGGCAGGGGCTGATGGAATCTGGAGTCAATCTCCAGCTGGAAGGTCACAGGTTCCTCTCCTCCATGTCGGCTGTAAGAGTTCTGTAGTCTCTGTTCTGCTTTTCATCTGTCCTTTTTCTCTTGTCTCTTGCACCTCACTGATTCACTTCTTTTAGAAGACCGTCACAAACAAGTACAGGACTAACTTTATAGGAAGCAGAGAATTAGGGAAGAAGCTGAACCTTAGGACACACTTTTCTCCTGCACCGCTTTCCCTTCTTCTTCTTGAGCTATGAAATAAACACTGTTGGCCCTTTCTCACCAACACCCCGCACTACCCCGTTTCCATGGCATTTTGTTCTCTCCAGACCGAGAAGCCACTATCTGGGACCTAGAAGAGCACCACCTGCAGGAGAAACACCAGCTTATTAAACAGCAGCTGAAAGATCAATATTTCCTCCAGAGGCATGAGCTAGTCCGAAAACATGAGAAGGTAGTAGAAGTTTTAATTTTCTTTCTTTCGTTGGTCTCTTAATTTTGCCTTCGGTTGAGCAGGAATTGTTCCAGGGAGTCATTAAAAATCCCATAGGGTTAAGCACGTTGTCCCTTGTACTAACCCTGCAAGGTAGGCATACCAGTTACACCCACAAAACACACAGTCTCTTGGTAGAGGGTCAAAGCAAGGCCTGGTTTTAAGTACCCCCAACCTATTTAATCCAAAAGAATCAACCATTGTGAAAAGTTTATATTTTATTAAAACAGGTGAAAAAATAAAAAAGAGCAAAACTTCAAAAATTGTTTCTGCAGTCACAAAAACTATCAAGGTATCTTGGGAAAATTAGCACTCAGAAAGAAGCAAGAGCAATTTTAGAACACTCACGAAAATAAGAAAGCTAACTGGCCTACTCTTAACATTTGCATTATGCAACAATTTCAGCATAGTCTCAGAGTATAAATAAAAGTGCATGTCTTGTAGCAGGGCAGTAAATGGGCATAGCAGGTATTCTCAAAGTTCCCTGAGTTCTTTGCCGTCTGAAGACGCCAGCCACAGAGTCTGGCGGAACATCAGGAAGAAAAACTTACAGAACACGGCCAAACAGCCTGAAAATCTGACAACAAATATAAATGGGCATAGTGTTCACCTAAGAGATAACAAAGCCAAGTAAAGTGATGTCTGTCCCTATTTTATGCCCAAAGTTTCAACTTCCAGCCTCTTCTAGAACAGTGGTACTCAAACCTGGGGGGCCCAGATGTGCTTGCACTAAAACTCTGAGAAGTCCTCACTGGTAGTAGTGTTAGTCAAGAGTTTTGGAAGCTATTGTCCAAGAATATCTGGAGACCCATGCTTGAGAGGCACTGTTCTAGAAAATGTGCCGATCAATCATTGAGTTCCCCTTAACTTTCACAGTGAAGAAAGCAACTTCTTCACACTCTCCTCATGCAGCTGAAGCGATTTTCTTAATTTGCTCAATATCAAGGAGTGAGCTAAGCTCAGCCTTCAAGCTCTTTTTTATAGAGATTAGCTACAAGTGTTACTGCCTCCCAGTTGGCTGTGGGCATGTCGCTCTGTGGCTCTTACCAGGCACTGACAACAAAGCCAGAAGAACCATAAAGGCCATGATGCCTCATTTTCCAAATCTCTTGACAGTGAATTTAGCTGGCCGTTGAAAAATGCTCAGCCTACAGTTTTCATGCATTTAGTTTGGTCTGATGTCATGCCAAGATATGGTAAGGATGAGTAGTTGCCCAGGTGAGAGAGCATTGTGATAGATGTTGTTCAGTTAGACATAATAAGTCAGAAGAGATAACCTTATAATTAGTCATGGAAAAAGAGAGGATTGTAATATGCTGAAGTAATGCAGGGAGACCAGAAAGCTACAAATGTTAACAAGGCATATCAACAAGGCTTTAGTATTATCCATCAGAATTATTTTCAGATCCCCCCTAAGGCAGAAGGAAAAGAAGCGGGTCTCAGAAACTATAGCCATATGAAAGGAAGTTGTGACATTCTTAGATAAACAATAATACAAGTGTGATATTTATTAAAGTCCTAGGAACAGGGGAAATAGGTGCTACCATCTTCAGTAGTTGCATTTTGGGGGAGATAGGAGCAAAATGGAATTGGTTAAAAAGAGTAAAAGGCTAGATTTCCAGCAAGCAAACTGTAGCACAAAGGAAATCTGAATGAAATAAGTGATCTCATTCAGAACTGCATCTTGGTTATCCCTGAAGGATTGTATTGTCAGTGGCATTTAGTGTCTCATAAGAACAGAAAAAGGGCCATGCTGGATCAGGCCAAAGGCCCATCTAGTCCAGCTTCCTGTATCTCACAGTGGCCCCACCAGATGCGTTTGGGAGCACATGAGACTAGATATCTGTCTCCTGATACCACTCCCCTGCATCTGGCCCTTGAAGTACCCCGGTTTTAAGCCTGGAGAGTACACATCTCCATCATGGTTTGTAACCTGTGATGCACTTTTCCTCCAAGAATCTGTCCAATCCCCTTTTGAAGGCATCCAGGTCTCCTCACCATATTGTGTGTATGCTTTAAATTACTGGTAGGAGCAGTATGTATTAAAAGCAATGATATACTTCCAGTCCCTTCTAGAAAATGACTGGCATGTGGTTGCAGTACGGGAGCTGCCTTGTGCATATACTTTTTTGCTTAGTGACTCATGGAAGTACGCATGTTTGCTCAAGGAGGATCTCTGGAGCTGATAGGACTCTGATCTCAAGTTTCAGAGAAGTATATACATGTTTCCAGAGTTTTTACTTCTAACACTTGACCCTGGCGTGACATTGTACTGTTGACATTTTGATGCATTTTATATCATGGGCAAGGCTGAACTATTGCTTTCCCAAGAGCTGGCTCAAATGTTCTAGTTTCCTTATGGAGATACAGAAATATGGCAGGGGGTTGGACTGGATGGCCCTTGAGGTCTCTTCCAACTCTATGATATCGCCACATGGGACAGGTTTTTGTAGAGCAAACTGTAATAATTGTCAACTACTTAACTATCTACAGAGTCTCCTGGTGTGACAATTGTAATGGCCACTGTCATTAGTGTCAGGAGTTATCTTTATGACCAAATCAGTCTGTATGACAATAAGTTCCTTATTTCCAATAACCTCTGTGTCACCCTGGCATTGTGTGCTAGTGTTCCTTGCCTGATCTTGGCTGTGGCTGTTAATTTCAGTTGACTCATAGATGTCATATTATTGTTTTCTGGGGTTATGCCCTGGGAGGGCAACTCTCCATTCTGTCAAACCCTAGTAGAACTGGTTGCAGGCTTTGTTTTGTTCAAACATACCTCTATGTTTCTCCATTTCGTCCATTCTTCCAAGTCTATTGCCCTTATAATCTCTTGAATAGTATCCCAGGCAAAAAAAAACAGAGTAAACTTGAAGTCTATCCTGTAGCATTTGCTATGATGACTCATCCCTCCCCTCCCCCGGCCACTGCAATTCCAGGAACGTGAACAAATGCAACGATACAACCAGCGGATGATGGAACAGCTGAAAATACGGCAGCAGCAAGAGAAAAACCGCCTCCCCAAAATCCAGAGGAGTGAAGGAAAGACACGCATGGCCATGTATAAGAAGAGTCTCCACATCAACTCCAGTGGAAGTGCCTCGGAACAGCGAGAGAAGATAAAGCAGGTGATGCTTGTTGGAGAAGGGGGCAGATAGCAAACTGGTGGTGAAGGGATTATCTCACAGCACTGACATTTTTGCTCCAATGGTAATTAACATCACCAAAGGATTTAAACAAGGGGAAACTCAAGTGATCCTCCTGCAACATGTTTTATGTTGTTGCAAATATGGTATAGAAGTCATAACACTGTTTCCTATCTTTTTTTTGTCTCCTGGTGTACAACTAATGCAAGATACAGCAACACATCAAGAATCATGGGGTGGGGAAAACAATTTCTTTTAGCAGCAAGTGCCTTAATTTAGCTTTTGGACTAGCAATAAGGTCTGCCCTGATACTGCAGACCAATATAAAAAAGTACACAAGTTTGAAGACCCAATTGCTAGTCCAAAAGCTAAATAAGGACTCTTGCTGCTAAAATAAATCATTTTCCTCACCCCATGACTCTTGATGTATTGCCGTTCAGTGTTGTACATGGTGACATTTGAACATGGTAAGAAATATGTATATACTTGAGTATAAGTCGACCCGAGTATAAGTCGAGGCCCCTAATTTACCCCCCAAAACTGTGGAAATGTATTGACTCGAGTATAAGTCTAGGGTGGGAAATGCAGCAGGGCCTGGCAGCTCCTCCTTTGTAAGCTGGGGGAGTGGTGTGTGATGTTTAAAATGACTTTTAGCCACTGACCCAAGCACTTACCAGGCCCTGCTGCATTTCCTACCCTAGACTCCCCTGTGATGCAGAGGGGGGTCATGAGAAGCAGCACACAATGTTTAAAATGACTTTTAGCCACCGACCCAAGCACTTGCCTCAGTGGCTAAAAGTATTGACCCGCATATAAGTCGAGGGCCCTTTTTTTCAGCCCAAAATTAGGGCTGAAAAACTAGGCTTATATTCGAGTATATACAGTATTTTTTACATTCTGAGAAAATGATCTTACTGAAGTTGAGTGCTCCCTTCTTTTACAGTTTGCACAGCAGGAGGACAAGAGGCAGAAAGCAGAGCGACTGCAACAGCAGCAGAAACATGAGATGCAGATGAAGGATATGATAGCTCAATGTGAGAGCAACATGAATGAGCTCCAGCAGTTGCAGGTGACTTAATAGCAAGGTTATCCTTTATAGCTGCAAGGGTCAGTCCAGGGGAGGAGTAGGGAATACTACTAGCATACCCTATGGAGAATATTTCCAGTCTTGAAAGAGTTGAGTACTACTTTCGGGCAGTAAAGCTTGGAAGACAACTGGAGGACAATTCCAGATGAGCCTTTCATATATTATGGAGTCTCTCCTCCCTCCCTCCGTCCAAGGAGCATAGTAGAGATGGGCACGACTTGGCGGAATTCCTGTTTCCGTTTCTGTTCCTCGTTTCCGTTACGGAACGGAAACGGTAACGGGAATTACTCTGCCAGAACTCGAACTCGAACCAACTAAAGAATAATTGGGTCTGATTTGTCGTGGTCGTTCCTGGCATTGTGGCGATCCCGCGATGCCAAGCGGCACAGAAAAAGTTTTTAAAAGTTAAAAAAATACCCGATTCCCGGCCAAAAAGCAGGCGAAAATATGCCTGCCTGAGTGAGGGTTCAGGGCACCTACCAGAGGGGTGGTTTCTGGAGGGGGGTCCCCAGCCTCCCCCCTCTCCTCCTGTCCTGTCCTGGGCTGCTCTGGTGGTGGTGGGACTCGCCGCAGGCTCGCAGCAACAACTCGGAGTCTCGCCGCCGGCCGCCGCAATTCAAGCGGAAGCGGCACAGAAAAAAAGTTTTAAACTCCCCCCCCATTCCCGGCCAAAAAGCAGGCGAAAATATGCCTGCCTGAGTGAGGGCTCAGGGCACCTACCAGAGGGGTGGTTTCTGGAGGGAGGTCCCTGGCCTCCCCCCCTCCTCCTGTCCTGTCCTGGGCTGCTCTGGTGGTGGTGGGACTCGCCGCAGGCTCGCAGCAACAACCCGGAGTCTCGCCACCGGCCGTCGCAATTCAAGCGGAAGTGGCACAGAAAAAAAGTTTTAAACTCCCCCCCTATTCCCGGACCAAAAAGCAGGCGAAAATATGCCTGCAGTGCAGAGTGCACCTACCAGAGGGGTGGTTTCTGGGGGGGGGGCTCCCCCCTCTCCTGTCCTGGGCAGCCAGACTCGAGTCGCCATGCCATGCGGTGCGGGCGGGGGATCCAAAATGGGGCGGCGACCGCAATATTTTTTTTGAAATCGTGGTCCAAAAACACACAAGCACCACAGAAACATGCGAAAATTGCTAATGCTATTGCTAAAACTGCCAGAATTTTTACAGTAGCAGTGGGTTTTTCTTCCAACAAAATGTCTCCTCCCCTGTCCTCTCTCCATTGATTTTATTTTATTTTATTTTTTACACCTGCGCAATGATGGGCTGGCCAAGTGGCCATGTGGGAGTGGACCATGCAAATTTTTGGAGCCATCCCACCAATCGCATGGCCACTTGGCCACTGAGACTTCTGGGATGTGCCAAAAAGCCCACTAAACCCTGCCCTAGCCCCCTAGCCCTAACCCTAATCCTTGATTCCTTACCTATATGCCACAGTACACTGTCCTCTTAGTGGGTCAGAGAGGCACCCAGAGGTGCACCCCACTACCCCACCCTAACCTCACCAGTAACTAGCATAACCCTAGCACTTGCGCTAAGCTGCTGTCCCCTAAGCCAGATCTACTTGCATTGCACTACGCAAGTACGATTCCCTTCTTAGTGAGACACAGCGGGTGCAGCAGAGAGCCTTGGTGGAGAGAAGGCATCACCCTATGGCTTCTGCCAGTCCACTGCTGCAAAGTCTCACTATAGTCTGCAACTGGTATGCATATCCATATGGCTATGCATGCCCTTTGCAGCAGCAGGTGAGGAGAGGAGACCCCCATGCCATGATGGGTCTCCAGGAGCCTGCTTTCCCTTCCTAGCGGGTGAGGATAGGAGGCACCCACCCCCCAAAAAGAGGTGCCTCCAGGAGCCCGCTTTCCCTTCATAGCGGGCCAGAGGAGGCACCCACCCCACAGAGGTGCCTCCAGGAGCCCGCTACCCCCCCTAAACCAGTATAACGACAGACGAAAAAACGAAAAACGAAACGACTATTTTTTGCAAAGTTTCGCGAAAAACGCAAACGAGCCGACACGGGCCGCCTCCGACACACGACAACTCAAAAACGTCATTTTCCCTAGTCGTGCCCATCTCTAGAGCATAGTACCCTGTTCACAATCTGAGAGAAAGTGACTTTCCCAAATCCACCTAATTACATTTGTGGTTCACCCAAGATTTGGACACACATCTCTCTCTGGTACTCGTACTACTATGAATTAAGCAGACACAACATAGAATGCCAGGCATGGGGATAGAAGGGAAAATACATTTCATGTTCTTTCAACGCTGTGTCTTAGTTTTGGATTTGTGGCCAAACCAACAGAGATGGTAAGGCTACTATCAACCTTCTTTGCTTTACATGAATGATCTCATACGTTTTTCTCCTTCCTTGTCCCTCTGTTAAATCTATATAGAATGAGAAGTGTCATCTCCTCGTGGAACATGAGACTCAGAAGCTGAAAGCACTGGATGAAAACCACAATCTCAACTTGAAGGATTGGCGGGATAAACTGAGGCCACGAAAAAAGGTGACAATAGCTGAAAGAGAAAGCCTTGCATATATTTTGAAATAGGGCAGACTTTCAGAATAAAGTTTTGAACCTCCAACATTTGAGATCAGTTTAACAAAATGTAGTGCCACAAGTATTTTGATAAATTGTTGGTTAGCTTCAATAATATCTAATGTGTAAGGCGAGGAGAGCCTATCTCAGTATACAGTAATACTTTGGTTTACGAGCATAATTTGTTCCAGAAACATGCTTGTAAACCAAAACACTCTTATATCAAGGCAAATTTCCCCGTAAGAAATAATGGAAATGCAGATGATTTGTTCTGGGGCTCCATAGACCACATACTGTACACACAAAATGCCAAAACTTACAAAAGTTCTCTCAAACCCCAAGTACACACCATGGTTTAGGTACCTGGCTGCAGAATCTGATCTGCTGGGGACTCGCAACTGGATTTTACTCTGTGTTTTTAATGTGACAATAATAAAATGCAATTTGTAGCCTTATATACACTTGACTAGCTGCCATGACTTGAAAGTTTAAAAAACAAGAAACAATGTTGAAAACAAATTAAATAGAAATAGAAAGAAAAACCTGTACTCTCCTTTGAAAATCTTTGAAAACTGAGGAAAGCCACGTTTTTACAGCTGAAGGATTTCATTTAATTGAACCAAGCATTGCTTTTTAAAAAAACCATTGATCTCCTTTTATCTTTCAGGCCTTGGAAGATGAACTAAACCAGAAGAAGCGAGAGCAAGAAATGTTTTTCAAACTCAACGAGGAGGGTGATAGTCAGTCTCCAGCGTCTCCAAACAAGCCTGCCAAATTTGTCCCATTCAGCTCCGCCGAGGCCTCCTAACTCTAGGCTAGGCTTGCTTCTCATGTACCTGCCTTGATCTGGATGGCTTCCAGACCTCCCCTTCCTTCTGTGACAGCTCTTGATCTGCTCAGCCTGTTTATCAGTGGGTGAGGTGACTGGCACAACTGGAGGTCAGATCTGCTGTGCTAGAGAAGAGACTGACTCATACTCAGTTGACCCTGGCAGGTGCTGGCTAATTGCACTAGGAGAGCTGTGATTGAGCTTCACGTTGGAGGCAGAGATTGTGCTGTTTGCCCAGCCATGGAGTCCCTTTCTTTTTTGCATTTCTGCTAAGCGGATAACCATTAGAGAATGGACAAATGCTCCAAGTGGCTGCTGAGTGCTGCTGTTAAATGTACCTGTTTCAGTTTCCTTTCAAACTCACCTCTGAGGACCAGCGCCCTGGGTCAGGGGTTTCCTCTGACAGCCCAGTAATGGACTCACTGGTTGCGTTGGCCACCTCAACATGCAAGAGGTTGAACTGTGACGATCATTTAAAAGACCATGGAAAAAGTACTTGCCTGTTTGAAAATCATGCAACCATTTCTGTCAGTGACACCAAGGACAAGCTTTCCTCCTTCCTGTTGAAACTCATCCATTCTTCATCGTCTTTTGAATTGCCCCAGTATTTCTCATGGTGATTTGCGACACAGACTATCCTCTGTCATCACATGGTGTGGGGTACACGTACCAAAACACTTCTGTGATTTTTCTTTCTTTCTTTCAAACCATTCCCTGAGCTCACTGCTGACAAATAAAGCAGAAACTTGCCGTCCCACTTTGGAGTAGTGGATTTCCCACCACTGTGAAGGTTGGGTGTACTTAGGGGCTATAGGTATTGCTATCCATTTTGGAGATGCTTTGGACTAACATGCTTGCACCAAATAAATGTTTTTAAATGAATAAGCCCACAATCTAGATCTGAGAGAGACAGAGGAGGGTAAAATGTCTGCTAGCTAAGGAGTATCTTCCTGTTTGTGCTTGTTGTGAAGAATGGGCAAGATGAGTGATAGGTGTCAATATTCATTGGTGGGGATGGCTTTGCACTTTGCAGGAAAGAGGGCATAATGACCCTTCCCTGTTCTTTGCAGGCATCTGATACTGATTGTACTCTTTTTCTATTGTGGTTCACTGCATTTCTTTTCCCTGTGGTGATGGATGGAGTGAGTTTTCATTCAGAGCAACTTTCCTTTCCTAGGATTATAATCTTGGGAAGGACTCTACTCAGGGCATGGCAAAACCAAATGATTTATCTTCTAATAAAAGTCAGTAACAAAAAAGGAACAAATGTCTTATGCACCAGATTACAGCTGGCCTTATGTCAAAGGCACTTTTTTGCATTAGCTCACAAATGCAACTCCCATAGAAAAGCAAACACCATTTTTGGAAGTTTTTTGTCCAGTGCTAAAGTATTTGATGTGCTTTGATAAGAAAACATAGTTTTGATATAAATGGCAAATCATTCTGTGGTAAGTTTAGTCATTTTCTACACCTTTTCTCTGAGTTTGCAAAAAAACTAGAAGGGCCTGTGTAAGAGAAGCCAGAGATATTAGAATATTAGATAGTACCTGTTTGAAATGATGAAAATATATAGAATTTCCTACCCCATGGGTTTAGGAAAGGCTGTTTATAACCAAAGAGATGGGATTTCTCCTACTCCCTTCTATTGATTTTCTTAAAAATAGACTTCAGAAGTATAAAAAATATACTTTCACTTTACTGGTTGTGCTTCCCTATCAGTGAATGATGCTTTGGGACAAGGCTTTCCATTCAACCTGCAGCCTGGGCAGCCAGCCAATTGCAGTAAATGTTTCATTTGGGAATTCACTTAGATGTAAAAGCAAGCACCAGTCCCCCTTGTGCCACTCTAAACCACTGTTCATTGTGATTCCTTTTGGTCCCATGTTCCTTTGATAGGTACCACTCAGGATCTTTCCAACAACAGTCCCTTTGCCCTCCGAAGAAAATAATTCTTTGGTTTTTCCTTCTTGTGTATCTTCCCATGGAGTGGTGTTGCTGATGGCATATTTTAATCTGCATTGTTACCTTACCGAAATGAAAATGGAACTCCTGGATACTGGTGTATTGAAGGCTCACAGCATTGCTGAATAAAGGGCCAAGAATCTATTAAAAGCGTACAAACAAGAAACTGATAAAAATATCTGTTTAAATAATTCCGGATTCTCAGATTTAGATTCGAGAAAATATTCACCCAGGAAAGCGCTTCAGTCTCTTGTTGTGACACTTTTCAAGAAGTGAACGGGATTGGAACAGGAGTGGAAGTTTATGTGTGCAAAGGATGTAAACTTTCATTACAATCAGTCAGGTATCTGTAGAATTCTGGCCACTATGCTTCTTCTGTGCTCTCCAGCAGTGTCTAGCTTCTCCTTTTTCTGTCATTTTGGTACAATTGGAAGGCAGTGTCTCTGTAACAGAGAACTCGCTATGCGCAAGCAAGTACCGTAGAAAATCACAGTTTGTGCTTGCATGTAGAGACTATTCATGAACAGAAATGTCTCTGTCCTAGGCATGTTGCTTTCTATATGAAGCAAGTAATGAGAGAGATAGGGAATAAGCTAGGAATAAGCATGGTGAGTGTGCCTTAAAGAAAACAATACCCCGTTTCTTGGCCAGGGAAGATTTCAAAACTAAATGTCCATTTGGGCTTTTTTTAGCCAGTCCTACCCAGAGAAGTCAAGTAATAGCCAGATGCACCAGCACTTTGTTGGGTCACCATAAGCCAGGCTCACTACTACACCTGGAGCCTGGGTTTAAACCAATGTGAGCACCAAATCAATGGAGTATAAAAGAAAGATAGTCAAGAACAAAGCCTATAGAGATGGCTGTATTCTTGGAATGTAAAGACTTGAGAAACTTTCTCAACACGTAACAGCCAGTGTGTCTATTCCCGTTCTCACATCCTTTTGAAGGACACGCACATACAGTATGTCCATGTACACAGTGTTCCACCTTCTAGTCAAGAAACCCATCTTCCATTTATTGTTGGTCATATTACACATTCACAGTTGCAGTATCTTTCTTGCTGTGCCAGACGTGCCTTGGCTGATACTAAGAGGTGCTGCAACTTCACAGAAGTGCAATATATTTACCTCACTTAGTGTTTTCAAGGAAGGTTCTCCCTGCTTTTAAGGTAATAAAAAAGTGTCAGTTACTCTTTGTAAGTAACCATCTTCTAATCAACCAATGTATTTTTTTAATCGGTTGGAACTAAAGTGTGTATGCTTTGATGTTACTGTTTTTAACATGGGCTAAAATAAGATTTTTGTAAATGATTCATTTTTTCCTAAACAATTTGTTTTCTTTGGGAAACCACTATGATATAAATCACCTATTAAAAACTTGAGCACAGCGGAAGCACCTCCAACCGTGAGTGTATATCCAGCAGTTCTGTGTGACTTGTGAACAACTTTTAGGTCAGCAGTGCTGGCTTGCTTTATATTTATACATAAACAAAGCTTAGTGTAATAAAATGTGATACTAGAATCCTGTATATTGGAATGTAAAGGCTCCAGAGCTTTTAGGCTCTGAACCAAACAGTTAAATCTATACTGTTTCATTTGAGACCATCTGTACCGAATTATGTTAATAATAAATGACTAATTCTTGAAGCTGACAGTGGTCATTTGGTGCATTTTCATTCCTTCTCTGTCCCTGTAATCCAAGACTAGCCAAATAGTGACACTGTTTGGTAGAGACAAAAAGCTGCATCTCCTACCAAATGTCATCCGATCTCTTAATGTAAATTCTTTTGGTTCTGTGTTTTGATATTAGCAGTCCATTTTAGAGCAAATAATAGGGGGGGGTACCGCACTTGGCACTGCTGTAGCTCAGTTGCAGAAGTGTGCTAAGCATCTGGGTATGACATTGTGTTCTTGCTGTGTAATGCAGCCACTGACAGAAGCCAGGCTTAGGTCACACTTAATCTCAAATTTTCTTGAAACATATGTGGTCAATATGTATACAGAAGTGGTGGTGAACCTTTGGCACTCCAGATGTTTTGGACCACAACTCCCAGAGTCCTTTGTCATTGGCCATCTAGGCTTGGAATACTAGAGTTGTGGTTCAAAACATCTGGGGTGCTGAGGTTCACCACTACTGGTATACAGTATTCCAGGTGCCCAAATCTTTTAATGGAAACCAGGTAGGAGATAAACGTATTAAAATTAAAAGGAAATCTGTGCTGAGCAGCTGATTAACGAGGACTACTGTCACAGAAGAAAACAACAAATACTGTTCCAAAGAGAAGTTAGCAGGGAAAGGCCAAATGTCAAGGCAATGGATATTATAGACCAAGTTCCATGAGCCTAGCTGTATGGGAGGAATAACTGACAGCTTTAACAAAGAAAAAGCAAGCAAGATTGAGAGAGAGAGAGAGAGCCCTCCCAATGAACCCTGGATAACTTATATAGTGATGCTACAAAAACTCATAATGCATTAATCTGTAATTAATTACCGTAGTATGTTTTGAATCAAATGGGTAACAAGGTTACTTGGCTCCAATAACTTTTTATACCATACTTGCATTATTAGAAGAGGGAATACTGTACTTGGGAATGTGTATGGGATGCATTTATATTTGCTTTTCAAAGTAACTTTGCCAAAATTCCCATTATTTAAAAGTGAGGCTGAAAGCACAGAACAACCAAACTTTTTATCCAACTCTACTTGTTTATTTACCCATCAGCTAGTTGGCTTGTGTGAATCTTCCAAGAATGGCACTTTCTTAAAAACTGTGTGGGAAGTGTTATCCTTTTTGGAAAGTAAAAAACATTGACCTTGATGCTGGGTGACAATGACAAAATTGTAGGGAAGAAAAATGTTAAGAAACATGCTGAACCCATTCCGTAAGTTTCTGAGTGGATCATAGGGTTGAGTGGGTACTGTATACAGGCTGGGGCAGGAAGCTGGCTGGTTCTCTGCTTATCAGCCTCATGCAGCAAGGTCTCCATCTCCCACGTCATTTCTGGAGGTCGGTGGGAACAAGGTCTCTTTTTGTGGGACGTGGGATTCAGTTGGCTTTCCAAATGCAAGCATACCTTCCATCTCTAAAAACTTATATAGTTAATAACACACACACACACACAGAGAGAGAGAGAGAGAGAGAGAGCACCAATGAGCAACATGGATGCATCATGATTCATCATGTGATGTACAGCCAGGAAGGGCATACAGTATAATCTATATTTTACAAGCCATGGTCCCCAGGTACACTTTGGTGACCTAAACAGGTGAGCACTGGTAGACTTCTAGGAGAGCACGTTTGTTCTAGTTTAGAATACTGGACTTAGAAATCAAAAGCCAAACATTCTTTTTAGCATTTTCCCAAGATAGCTTTTCCCAAAAGGGGTCCTCCAGATTTGAGGGACCAGAATTCTCATGGTCCTAGAAGCAAAAAGATATTTTTTCCACCAAAGGTTTTTTTGTTTTGTTTTTATGATTTTTTTTAAATATTGCATATTTTTGTTATTTTCTGGGAGCTGTCCAGAATAGTGGCTTGCCCACTACAGTGGTTGGGGCATTCGTTTAAACAAATAAATCAGCAGCATGGTGGGTGGTGTGCATCTGCCCTAGCAATACCTTTTCTTCCAGCCTAATAAATCATTTCAGACGCCATTTTCAATTCCTGAATTCCATTACCTAGCTTTTGGCAGTTTCCTGACCATCTGCTTTTCTTTTTTTACTTCAGTGTTGGATTCACTGTTATTTTAGTTCCAAAAATAGTTAAAGTCCCAAAATTTATGGCGGAAGGTGTGAATGCAGAGTTACGAAGACTAAGGTGCTATACTTGGCACCTCTGTCCCAGTTTATGGCAATGTGTAGTCACACTGGCTTCAGTTCCAGAGACCAAACCCTGAAAAGCCATTGCAGAACTGGAGATATGGATGTGGAAATGTGGGAAGTGAGAGCTTTGAAGTATAAAGAAGCATTTTTTTAAAAAAACTTAGAGTTCTGTGAGAAGGTGCTAACTTCTATAGGGCACCATAGGACAGAGCTGTGCATCCTTATCTAACACACTACCTTCAGGGGACCAGTTCTGCCTCTGGCAGCTGTCACCTGAGAATTTAGAGGTCTGGGTCCACACCATGCATTTTTCCATCATTCCCAGTAGGTGGCAGCACATTAAAGGGCAAGGTCTCCTTTCTTGAGACTTTGAACTTGCCATTACAGTACAGAGTTTAAATGCCAGAATGCAAAGTGTTGCCATTCTGAGGAATTCACCTACACAGGTTACTCTGACTTGAAGAACAGAACAGGACATGGCAAGTAAGCATAGGACGTTTCCTGAGCTTTTTCAGTCTCACTTTGGCAGCAGGGATGTTACATGTTGCCTTTCTCCAAACTTGGTTGGCACTGTGACATCATCTCACACTCTCTAAAGCCCTGCATTATGAAGTCACCAGTGAAGGCATTGCAGTCCCTCAGTAATGGATAAAATTCCCAGTGGGTAGGCGTCCCTGAATGCTGCCACATTTGAAGCTGTTGCCCTGGTGTTCCCTTGAGCCCAACACACAAGGGAAAAGTAAAAGAGAAAAATGGACAAGAATCTTATTCAGAAATACCCAGGTAAGAAAGAATTTCAACAAGCTAGAGATCAAAGTAAGGATAACTTTCCTTTCTACTTTTATCCAGGGAGCTGTTTATGTCCATCAATCCTATAAATGTTTAGAGTTGAACTTGGAAAAGTTCCTTTTTCATAGTGTCACTGGTAGAATTCACTAATCGGCAAGAGAGCTGGAAGATTCAAAGAGTTAAACTTAAAAAAATAATGTTTGAGGCTGATTTAGATGAGCAGTGTATGAGGGTTGTTTGCAATGATCTATTGAAGAGGTTGAGATATAATTTATTTATTTATTGTGGGACTTTCTTAATTTCCAATCTGCATTTTAGTGCTCTGATTCTTTTGGATACTTCCTGAATGACAACACCCTTTTCTCGTCCATTTATTTGTGATTTGGAGCTATACATAATACAGTGGACCCTTGTATAACAAACAGCTTGTATAACATAAAATTTGTACAACATAAAATATTCCAAAGATAGAGGAAATTTGCTTAACAGAATCACCTATGGGGAAAATCCATACAACATAAAATGGGATTACTCCATTTTCAATGCATTCTTATGGGAAATTTGTATAAAGGAAAATTTCCTTGACATAATTTCATTTGGAACGAATTAATTCCTTTATACAAGGTACCACTGTACAATATTCCTTTCCATGGGATATAATCATGTACTTTTCCCCATTTCAACTGTTTTCAGAGAGGCCATAGTGCTGGGTTGTTGTAGTGAGATCAACAAGACGTCCTAAACCTTTGAGACTTAGTAAAGTCTGTATGTCCTCCACTTCTAGCTCCTCCTTTTCTACATTCACCCACTTAACAGTAGCTAGATTTTAAAGGGGTTAGTGTAAAAAAAGAGAACAAGAAAATGGGCTTGATCAAAAACACCTTATTCCACAATAAACTAGAGGGTGGGATGGATAGGTGAAAAGGAAATATTTGAGCCAGAGAAGTTTGGTTTTGGGAGGGCATGGGAGAATGACAGAGCAAAATGACCAAAAGTGACAGGAAACAAGGAAATACTCTGTGTGTCTGGTAAACAACCGCATGACACATTTTTACAATAATTTATAGAGATGGACATCTTAATGGAGAAGAAGTAAAGGTCTATGGAAGCCCTTGTCAATTCAAACACTTTGAGGCACTTCAGTGGAAAAGCTATCTTAGTTAATTACATAATAAGTAACATATTGAGGAGGGAGAGCTGGTGTAGTGGCAATTACAAATGGTGCTGTTTGCTTCTTTTTTTATAGAATCACAAATAGCCAGTGCAAATTTAAACAACTGACACTTCTATACACCATCATGCAATTCATACAAAGTCATACAATGATTTTAGATCAATGCTTAGCTTCAGTAATGAACCGGATGAGAAAGAACTGAAATTAAATCCAGATAAGACAGAGCTGCCTTCTGGTCAGTCGAAAGGGAGATCAAGGGATAGAGATGCAACCTGTACTGGATGGGATTATCACCACCCCCAAATTGAAAAAAGAGGTGCGTAGCTTAGGGGTGATCCTGGACTTATCCTTGAGCCTAGATGCCCAGGTCATAGCTGTGGCCAGGTGTGCATTTGCAAAATTGAAACTAGTATGCCAATTACACCCGTCTCCAGAGAAACTTGCTCTGGCCACTATGACATATGCCATAGTGACCTCCTGGCTGGACTACTGTAATTCACTCTCTGTGGGGCTACTGATGGATAGTCTCAGAAAACTTCAACGGGTCCAGAGCACAGTGGCCTTGGTCCAAGCTACCTCAAATATCAAATTTCACAGTATGAACCAGCTCGGGTGCTAAGGTCGTCAGGAGAGGCCTTTCTCTTCATCCTACCACCTTCACAGGTACATCTCATAAGAACACATGAAAGGGCCTCCTCTGTTGCTGCTCCCAGACCTTGGAACTCCCTCCCAATGGAGGCCAGGACTGCTCCATCTCTGCTATCTTTCCAGAAGCAGGCAAAGACTTTCCTCTTCAGGCAAGTTTCCCCAGAATGAGGGACTACTTCCTATGTGACTTTTATATGGATTACCATACATGACTGCATAGGCTGATTTCATAAGAACACCATTGTTTCCATGTTTACTTTCCACCTCTCGTAATGATTTTTTTTCTTTTGGTATATTTTTCATAGCTTTAATGTTACTTTTTAATGTTATAAGATGCCCGTCTAATTCCCTGTTTTCAATTTGAATATGTTTTAAATGTTCCGGGCTGTATATTGTCCCTCATTATTGTAAGCTACATTGGGTCCTTTTCCAAGGAGAAAGGTGGGGTAAAAATATTCAAATAAAATAAAATAAAATAAAATAAATTCAGGGATACCAACTCTCTTTCATTGGGCTTGTACCAGTGTGAAGAAATTAAAGCCCAAAAGCTCATGGCAAGATTTTGACAAATACCCAAGGTTACTTTAGATAACAGAGATGAGTTTGTTGTACTAAATAAATTTATGTTTCATCTGGCAGGGCATCCTAGGACAGGGGGTAGTGAGCAGACCACAGAGCCTGCCTATTGGTTGGGGTAATGGTGAGGTTGTCACATAGTGGTAGACGATGTGCTTTCTATACAGAAGGGTCAGTTACTGGAATCTCAAGGCAGCGATAGGACCAACTCTTGTCTGAAATCCTGGAGATTCAGAGTTGACAATACATGGCTAGATGGACCAATCCAAGATAAGTGTCAATGGACACATTGGGCTTGGTGTTTTACAATAATGTTTCCCCACAAAAAGCCAAGAAAATGGGTGGTCCTACTGTGCTTTTCTGTCAACGTGATATAACTTTCTAGTGTACTGCTGGAATAAATGGGGGTGGGGGTGGGGGTGGAACAAAATGAAGTGTGTGGAATTAATTGTATGTGTTTTTTAAAGAGCCAGGTAGGAGTACCCCCATTTTTATATCATTATCATAGCTAGAATCTAAGTGCTTATCAGTGTAAATCCCACAGGCAGGCAAAGTATCAATAAGAGTTGATGCTTTCCATCGCTGTTTGGTTGGGTCAACATGAACAAGAAAAGCTTGTTCAAAATAATGAATAGTATGAGGCATTTTAACACTTGAGTACCTCTAATTAATCTGTCCTCCACTTGGCATCGTGCCAGTTTTCTTGTACTTCGTGGACTGGAATAGCTTCATGAAGGGGCATAGATGGGCAAGATAAGTTTTTTTTAAATGAGAGGCTAGGAGACTAGATATGATTAATTGTGATTAATATCAGAATAAAGTGTGGTACTATTGACCATATCAACAGATGGTGAAAAAACTGCCAAGGGCTGTTTGTGTGGCCCCATGAACCTTTGATAGATCTATAGTTGATCAGTGATTGTGGTACTAAACTTTACAGGGATAAGTGGATTTTGCTTATACAGTAGTTCACGTTTCTCTGTTTAAGGTTTAAAAGTGCTCCATTAAGGAAATAATCTGTCTAAGAAGACTGTGGACTGTTCAAGGGCAAAATCCAAAGTTGCCTGCAATATTTCTCAATAGCATTTGACATAACATTAAAATAAACAATTTCCCCCATCATTTATTTATTTATTTATTTATTTATTTATTTATTTATTTATTTATTTATTTAT
>JAHTLZ010000010.1:46099348-46166770 GCA_023846285.1 Phrynocephalus versicolor
TATTTATTTATTTATTTATTTATTTATTTATTTATTTATTTATTTATGTTTCAATACCACCCCCTTAATGCAAACTGCACTACCTGGGGCAGTGTGTCATCAACAGACACACAAGTTAAATATCCGTGCATTTTACAGCTGTGAATTGCTAGCATTGGAAATACAGAAATACATCAGAGATGCAAAAGGAATACAGAAAGATAGTTTTTTTCAAATGTCAGAAGCCATCATCAACTTACAAGAAATTTATTCCTTTAATAGAGTTATAAATATTGTGAAGGAATCCAGAGACAAGCCCTAAATAGCACAAAAGAGATAATTTATTGTGCCCTGACCATAAAGTACCCAGCTAGCACTATCTCAAGACACCAGAAAGTAGAGAGAGAGTTGCCTTAAGGATTTGGGAGGAAGATATGGCACTATCTGGACTGGAGAGATATAAACCCAGAACCTCAAGCATTTAATTTTATTACAAAGGGATGCTGCAAATTGCCCCAGATATACCTGGGACGCAGCGAGTATGTGCCACACCAGACAGTTTGGTGGAAAACTTAATTTGATTGGCTAAAGAAAGTCCACCAAGAATCTGCAACAGGGTGTAAAGTTTGTACAGTTCCTCACATTCAAGGAACTCCATTATCTGTAGATTCCACACCATGTGCTATTGGTAAGAAAGGCACTGTGCACAATCTCAAATTCCTTGCCATGTTGTTTCTGTTAGGTCTCTCCGGGTCTAGTAGGCTACAATAGCCTTCTTGTTTTCGTGTGCAGGTGATTTTTGCAATTACTGTCTTTGTAATTAATTTGCAGGTGATTTTTGCAATTACTGCAATTACTGTCTTTAAAATATGTTGCTCCCCCACACTGCACCCCCGGTTAGGCTTGTATCTTTCTTATTCCGTAAGCCTAGTTTGAACACTTCACCCAGTGTTTCTTGGCTGGTGGTTGGGTTGCCCGGTTCTATATTCAGTTTCTTTAGACTGTAATTGGCTAGGCTGAGGAACATTGCTATTTTGTGCCTACATTTTGTTCTGCCTTGAAGAGATGGTTCTCAAACCACTGGTACAGAGTTAATGAACTGAATAGTGCCAAGTCTGTTGACAATCTTTGGGCTACTTAGAACCTCTGTTGGGCTATATTCTGGCAGAAGGACTTGGAGTGAGAGGAAATGCACCCGCATGGGGATGCCTTCTTGGTGGCAGCACAACCAGGTTTTATAAATGCTCCAAAGAGTTTGTCCTTCACAAATATGGTATATAGGGGGAGAAACCAAATCTGGCTCTTTTGTCCTAAGTTGTGATTCTTAGTAGAATCTCTGCCTTGACAGCTTTGGAGATAGTTCCCAAATGAACACACCTGCTTAGATTTTGTTCTGACAGGCCTACCACCTGAGGCTTACTAATTTGGAAAGTTGCTTCAGGTGGTGAACCAGAGTTTAAGAATATTCTAGTCTTTACTGAATTTTATTAGGTTTTGGGTTGCATCAGTCTTATTATAGGTCACCACTATACAAAAGGTGAAGCCACTTTATCTGTGTACTCAGTGTGAAGGATGTCTTGGTGTTATCCTGCTGAATTATTCTTGGGAATGTACTGCATCCAAGCTCTGCCCTGTATTCTGATTACTTGCCCCAGAAGGTCTGTCTTCGTGTAAGTATGTGCTCGTACTAGTTGGCTTTTTAATTTTGTCTTGTCTGTGTTTCCAAAAAGAGGTTTGTTGAGCTATCTGTACATCATTAAGCTTGTTCTCTCTGTTCTACATACAAAACATGCTTTGCATAGACTCTCTCTCTGTGTGTGAACTGATATGCATGCATGTGTATTCATATGGCATCTACTGATACTTGAGTCTCCTGGCTTGGAATGATGAGTAATTATCCCAAGCCAGGAGACTGACTGGGATCTCTCCTTTGCAGAGCTCTTGTCTGTGCAGGTAAGCCTGGCTGTGCCCAGAGAAGTAATGCCTTCTGAGGCTTCAAAAGCCATACCTCTCTATGACAATGGTCAGAATCCAGTTGGTTATTCCTACTAGTCTAAGTGCAGTGGTTTGTACCTCAATAACGAATTGCTTCTAATCTATGAGTTACCACTTGTATTTCTTGTTGCATGCCAACTGCTTGGCTTTGCTTGTGTTAAGGAAATCAAGTGACCACTTAACTAGTTTGGCCAATAAAATTTCAATACAAGGTGCGTATGGACAATGTCTGCAGGCTGTAGAAAGCTGATAAGATACTTTCAAATGTTAAATGTCTTTTTTAACCTTAAATAACTGGTCAATATGCTAAGTAACAATTAGAACAGACTCATTTGAATCAATGCACTCACCAAATCCCCATGATTCAATGGACCCACTACAGTACAACTTACCATGCTTACAAACAGAATTTTGAAACTTGTTTCATAAGACACAAGGATTTTGCACTATTCGCAACCAAGGCTTTCAATTAGATCAACAAGATTGATGGTCCAAATATGTGTTTTTCAACTTTCCATGCTTTTCTTTGTAAGGAATATTTAATCTTTCAGAAAGATTTGAGAAATGCAGGACTAGGCACCGAAGCATTGTCAGTCCATACATTTACAGGGTTTTCCCCTATTATGTAGAGGTGGTGTAATCTCTTGAAGTCAGACTGGAATAAGGAATAGGGCCCATGCTGCTCCCTCAGTCAAATAATATAAGCAAAAAGGGGGACCTGTGTCACCATTACAAAATACAAATGCAAGACTAGGATTTAGGCCACACCTTTACAGTCCACTAATTAAAAAAAATCATTGCAAGTTTTCATGGACAATGACCACTTATTTAAAGCTAAATCCAAACATGGCAAGATACTAGGAGCTGCTGCATTTCACACTGTTTCCTTCCGTAGAAACCCTAGTTTCTGTGGCAAAAACAATCTTGCTTTTTGTTTAACCCTGGGAGTTTGTGAGGAGCATGCTCTGTATGTGTTACTAAACCTAGAGAGTTTTTAGAGTGTTTGCCCCTACTTTCCTATTGCTTCTGTCACCTTGGGCCTTTTTGAGGAGAAAGGCAGGATATAAGTACTTTTACATAAATGAATTTAAATAAATTATGTTGATAGCCATTTCTATTTTCTCTTCCATTTACCTGTATATACTCGAGTATAAGTCGACCCGAGTATAAGCCGGGGCCCCTAATTTAAACCCCCAAAACTGGGAAAATTTATTGACTCAGGTATAAGCCTAGGGTGGGAAATGCAGCAGGGCCTGGCAACTCCTCCTTTGTGAGCTGTGTGTGTGTGTGATGTTTAAAATGACTTTTAGCCACCGAGGCAAGTGCTTGAGTTGGTGGCTAAAAGTCATTTTAAACATTTTTTTAAAATGACCTTTTAAAAAGTCATTTTAAACATGGGGGGTCAGGAGAAGTGGCGCACAATGTTTAAAATGACTTTTAGCCACTGACCCAAACTTGCCTCAGTGGCTAAAAGTATTGACCCGCATATAAGCCAAGGACCCCTTTTTTCAGCCCAAAATTAGGGCTGAAAAACTAGGCTTATAACTCGAGTATATACAGTATTTGGAGTTGTAGCTCTATAATATATACAGTACATAGAGGAACAAAGCCTTGATATGTAAGTAAACTTACATGTGGGTCATTTTACCAAGAAGCGTTCAGAGTAATTATTCTTCCTTTTCCAAGGGAAGAGATGAGACTGTGCAGACCTCTCCTTGTTCTTCTCTGCACTAAAAAGGAAATAGTCAAATTCCAAATCGCCCCAACAGTTGCTGGGCAAGATTCAAAGAAAGAGGCAATGCAGGGTGCACAGTCTCTGTATTTAATGTTAGATTTTTTTTTACAGGCAGCCGGAAACAGTGGTGTTGTGACGTCATCTGTTTTGGTCCCCGTGTTCACTGAGGGTTGTGTGTAACATTTTGCTCTTCTGCTTCTTTGAAAGCATAGAAGTCATACATTTTGGAAGGGTTGTAATTTCAATAATTTCCTGAGTTTTTTTTAAAACTCAGAGGAAAGTAGCAGTTTTAACGTCACCAAAACAGTGCCGTCACCCATACCCAAAAGAGAAGCATCAGAAGACTTGGAAAAAAATCTCAAGTTTTGTACAAGCAAAAGCATGATTTAGAGGAGGACATATGAGAGGGGAAGAAGTGGACTGGGTTTGCTTCAAAGCTGTGAATTACTACTATCTTCCACTAGGAATGAAATAGAAAACAGGTTGGGAACAAAAGGAGAATGGAGAAATATAAAAATCAATGTGGCTGTATGCAAAACTGAAAGTGAGCAGTCCATTCTGCATGATTTGGTTATAACATCCAACTGCTGTGGGCTAACAGGGCAGTGAGTCTAATCACCTGAATAGAAGGACCTCCACTGGAATGGGAAGCAGCTATAGAGGCGATAATGAATAAGGCGCTCCATGAATGTGTTAATGCAGCCAATAGAGCAGGCAAAGGCTATTTTTGTAAGTAATGAAGTAAGAGCAATCTGCGTAGTTGTAGATTAAATTACACTTTTCTACTGAGTTGTGTTACTATGTATTGCACAAAAGAGAAGATATGTTTAATTTGCTGCTAAGGGCACAGAACAGATGTTTATAAGGAAATTCAATTACAGTTTAAAACTGTGATGTGCTGATACCAAATCTGGGTTTACTTTAAAACGAAACAAAGCAAATTCAAGGCTCAAGCCTAGTTCCCATGTCATGTTTCTGCCACAGGATTTTCCTGTAAGCTACAGCATAGTGATCTCCATATGTGGAAGATATATGCTTCTAGCACAACTTTCCTCTGCTCCTAGAAATCATGAGTGAGGAAGTAAACAAAAACAGATTGAGGTCTGGGTTTTTTTTGCAACATGGACATGAAAGATTTGCAGAGTTTAAAAAAAAAATCCAGGCAGCTTTGCCAAATAATTCCAGAAATGTATCTCCATATGTAAGAAAAAATGCCATTCTTTCAGTGGCAGTGTTCATAACTCTGGCCACATAACATCTAAAGAAGACTCCGCACCAAACCAATCCTCCTATTGGGTATAGACAGAAAGAGTCCATTTTCTCAGGTAGCAGACACTGAGAAGATAGTGATGGGAGCCTTAGGCTGTTCCACATCCATTCTTCTGGCATCTCCCTCTGCTTGTCAGCAAAACAGTGTATGCCATGCAGCCTGCCATTGCCCCCCTACATTAGCTTACATTCTCAATTGTGGAAGGAAATGCTATCTGTCCCATGAAGTTCCAATCAGCATCTCTATATGGGATAATGACAAGGGTGCTGTCTGGTCCTTTATCTCAGGCCATGACTGAGTGGTCAGACATAAATGACAATTATCCTAGATGAATAGATAGGGAAAGAAGGCAATTTTCCACGTGGGTTGCATCACATAATAAATTGGATCAAATATGAAAGAGTATCTTCAGATAATTACAGTTAATTATTTAAATAAGTGGATGAAGTCCTACTGGCATAATTTTACACTAGGCAACTAAGATGATGTCTTGAATCTATGTTGGTAATATTGTATTTAGATTAATTAAAAGCTTCCTACCCCTTTGCCCTTCAGCCTCCAAGGCGCTCTCTTGCCCTGGGGGAACCTTTGAAAGCCTTGGAATAGGAGAGTGGAGGCTTTAGTCACTAAATTTTTTTTGCCACAGCTGGTTCCACATCTGGGATCAGGATACTGCCCTTGATCTGACTTTGGTTTTATCCCTTAAAGTTTTCTTGCCCCCTACATCCCAAAGCTCCCATAATATTCCAGGGAGCCTTGGAACTTGAAGGTGAGACTGGGAAGCTTTCAATTAAATTCAGCTTAATACTACCATCATGGCCTGATTACATCATCCTAGTTGCATGGCATGAGGTTATATTAATAGAATTTAAGCCATTATTTGGTAAACTAAAATGAGGAATTTGGGGATTTGATTTATTATATTTGAGGAATTAATTACTTTGCCCATATTTCAAGTGGCTACTTTCTTACTAAGGATGTCGGGCTTTTTTAAACTGAGCAGCAGGCATAAATAAGAAAAATGTTGGTTGAAGACCAACTGTATTTGCAATTAAAACAAAAAATGTACTGCATTGATAACACAATGCAGATGATCAGCACCCAAATTATACACATCAGTTACACATCAGTTCCTAATCAGTAACATACTGTAGTCAGAAACTGTATGTGAAGATAATATGCTATTACCGTAAGTAAAGGGGACTGCAGGATAATTGACATATGTTGCCAAAAGTCACTTAGTTTAATAGCAAAACTCCCAAGCAATAAATAAATCCCAAACTTTTCCAGCAGTTTAAAAAAAAAGCAATTAACTAATAACTGATTAAGGAACAGGGGAAAAAAAGAGCTCACAGTAACTCTGAACATTAAGATTTGACAATCACAGGACATGTAACTAATTATCCTCTCTTTTTATGCCTCCTAATACTTGTTTGCTTCATGCTACCACCAATATACCGGCATCTTTGGGATCCTGACTATGTGAGGCAGGTATGCATGTCAGCATGTGCACACATCCATAATGTGATCCTAATGGTACTAGCAGGATTAGGAAAGAGACCACAGAGGTGGGGGCTTGCAAGCTGGTAACCTTAATAGGTAAATGACGAGATATTACATTTAATAATTTCAGAGTCTGAGCCATTATCTAGGATGAAGGAACCAGAAAACAACAGTCCACAGATGGCTACCTTACAATACACCAAGAGAGCTCAAGGGGACCTGTTGCATCTATCTCCTTCCTTCACTTCCCCCAGTAGTTGCTTTAGATGCAACATTGTGGTGCTAATTCTAGCATGGTCAGGCTGACAAAACTTAATTTAATGGTTTTCTTTTAAAAAGTCATAGCCCATTAAGGTGATGCAAAAACAGCTAGCAGCAGGCAATATCGTTAATGCTGTGAGTGCATCATAACAACTTGCAGGCAACCAAGCTGAAGTGTCTCCTGGCCATACACACTGACCCATTAGGACTTGGTATAGTTCTTATATGTCTTTCTGCACCTGCATTTGCAAATATTCTGCTGTCTTTCTGCATCTGCAAAGCATAGGCAGCCATAAACACCATGAATTGATCACATATCAAACAATCTAAAGTCCCGGGGAAGTGGTGTTAAACGGAGTCAAAACAACTAGCTCATTATATCTGACCTGAACTCTTAGTTACCAGTTAGGTGGTTTTCAATATATTACTAAATAGCAATCCAATTTAGTCTCCATAAATGTGACCAAAGCTGTTTTCAACCCCATACCCAGGGCTGAACACAAATTGAAATGGATCTAGATAATCCATTTCATTCATGAATCTCTGGAATAGGAGGCCATAATTCACTTAAGTACATTGCCCCAAAATGGTACAGTATGTTGGAGATCGGCAAGTATTTATTTGGCACAGTGTGGATCAAGGAGAACTTTTTAACTGTGGCCTTGCAATTGTCTCTTTTAGGCACGTTGGAATCCTGCCATCTTAAATAGACACATCCACTGCTCCTTGAACCCACTCAGCCAGACCTCTATTTAATGGTTTTATGAACCAGAATGGGCAAAGATCCAAAGTGCAAGTGGTGACCTTCATCCCTCTGAAGGTCCTGTCCACATCCTCAAGCTATACAAGTCGAAACATAACCATTAATACAGAGCAAGGAGATGCCAAAGTTACATCCACTACGACTACCTCAATTACACCATCTAAACTGGAAGGGATTCAACTTATCCCTAGAGACAGGGATAAGCAGTGAGGTGGCCAAGTTTACAGATGACACAAAACTTTTCTGTGTGGTATAAAACAGCGAAGATTGTGAAGAGCTCCAGAAGGATCTCTCCAAACTGGGGGAATGTGCTGCAAAATGGCAAATGCGTTTCAATGTAGCAAAATGTAAAGTAATGCATATTGGGGCAAAAAATCCGAAACTTTATCAGCTTGTGGGCTCTGAGTTATCCATGACAGTTCAGGAAAAATACCTTGGTGTGTTGGTGGACAGCTCCATGAAGGCGTCTCCCCGATGTGTGGCAGCTGTGAAGAAAACCAATTCCATGCTAGGGATTATAAAAAAGGGGGATTGAAAATAAAACAGCCAACATCATAATGCCATTGTACAAAACGATAGTAAGGCCGCACCCAGAGTATTGTGTACAATTCTGGTCACTACATCTTAAAAAAGACATAGTGGAACTGGAAAAAAGGTGCAGAAGAGAGTGACTAAAATGATTACTGGACTGGGGCACCTCTCTTATGAGGAAAGGCTAAAACATTTGGGGCTCTTTAGTCTGGAAAAAAGGCACCTGAGGGGGGGATATGATTGAGATGTACAAAATAATGCAGGGCATGAGTAAAGTGGACAGAGGGACACTCTTCTCCCTCACAAAATACCAGAACTAGGGGACATCCACTCAAACTGAGGGTTGGGAGAGTGAAAACAGACAAAATAATTTTTTTAACCCAGCTTGTTGTTAATCTGTGGAACTCCCTGCCACAAGATGTGGTGATGGCATCTAGTCTGGATGCCTTCAAAATAGTATTGGACACATTCCTGGAGGAGAAGTCCATCACAGGTTACAAACCATGATGGAGATGTGTAATCTCCAGACTTAAAAACAGGGTATTTCAGGAGCCAGATGCAGGGGGAGTGGTATGAAGAGACAGATATCTAGTCTCGTGCGTTCCTGGACACATTTGGTAGGGCCACTGTGAGATACAGAAGGCTGGACTAGATGGGACTTTGGCCTGATCCAGCATGGCTCTTACGTTCTTACCTGCCAAGTCCTGAGCAAATTGGTTATAGTGAGCGGGCCTTTATTTTTCTCCTGTGGGCCAAAGCATAAGAGGCCCTTGACAACCTGAAGAAGCTCTGCAGTAGATGGAATATTGGCAGTGAAAAAAATTATATCTTGACAACCACCATTGCCCCAGAATAGACTTCCAATGAGCTGTAGTTAGTCCATGTTATATCTGATCGGCAATAGTTTTTCTACCATTGTCTCTCTAGTCTCTGTCCCTCTTATTAGAGCCTTTTCACACGACCCCTAAGATCTTCTGGCCACTTAAATTCGGACCAGAGATCTTGGGGGTTTGTCGCTGTTCCTGTGTTCCCACCCCCTCCGCACTCCTGGCTGCTGGCTGTGTGAGGGGAGGGAGAAAAAAAGAAAGAAAAGAATGCCGGCTCACTTCCCTCTCGCTCTGCTCCCGGCAACATTCCAGTCTTAAAGGGGCGGGGGGCAAAAAAACCAACAAACAGAAGCGAGGAGAGCCCGGCACTCACTACGTTACATCCGCATCAGGAATTTTTCACCCCCAGAAAACAGGTACTTGAAAAGTGCGCTGGGACGTGCTTAGGTGGGTGTGGTCGCACTTAATTTTTTGTAAACGCCGGAGCTGGTGGGGAAACAATTCTAAGCTCCGGATCTGGGAGCCATTTGCCGCAGATTTTAGGGGTCGTGTGAAAAGCTACTTAATCCACATCGACTGCTGGGAGAAGCAGGAGGCTCATTTGCTTCCACTCTGTGGGAAGGGATGTTTAGAAGCAATTGGGTCTTAGACCGTGGCTGTTTTCCCATTCCAAGTGCTGGCCTGGAGTTTGGAAGAATTGCCTACCATGGCTGAAGTGAGATGGTCTCTTCCCTTCACCAAACTACCATTTGACAGCAGCTGTTCTAGCTTCAAGCTAGCTGTTCTAGCCTGTTCAACGTTACCCAGAGTATATGAAATGGTAAATACAGTAGGTTAGAAGAAACAAATGCAGAGCCAGGAATGCATTCAGTGGCAGTTCTCTGGTTCATCCCCCTCCCTCTTCTTGTAGCTCATTTCTCCCCAAGCAATTCTAGTAATAGTTAAAAGCAGACAGGACTGAGATAGACCCACAAGTAATAGACTTCCTTGTTCTAGTGCAGAGAGAGAGAGAGAGAGAGAGAGACACGGGCACCGGGTAGCAACAGTGAAGCAACAAAGCTGGGTGAGCAGTCCTGGCTGCCAGATATTCCTGTATTAGGAGCAGCCTCACACGTAGATCATGCTGCTTTGGTAAAGGCCTTAGCAAGAGGCCCCTCTGCATTTCCTCCTTCCAAAGAAGTGATGCGAACTGGGAGACAACTGGGATTGGCCACTTTTTGAGGAGAACCCGGGGATATTCCTCAACAGGCCCATCCCCTCCTCCCTCAACTTCAGTATGTCTCTTCCATTGCTTTTCCCACAGCAGATTTCAACAGCAGAAGGGGCCACGGTGTGGGAAGGGCGGGTGTAGTGAAGTCCTTGCTCTTCCTGCAGGCCTCCAGAGAACTTATTTCAGGGCTCACTTGCCTGCCCTTCTTCCCTCTAAAGCAGGAGAGCAAAGTGGAAGGGAGTTTGAGAAACCGAACCGTCCGTCATTTATTTATTTATTTAATAGAGGAAGAACGCAGCGTGCCTTCATATCTCTGGGGGCTGGAAGATCGCCATCACCCTGTCTCAGAAACACATCCCAAAGCTGCGTTTTAATGGATGGCACTTGCAGACGACCGTTCGTTAGTGCTCTTGTCGACGTATGGATGTGACCCCTGCTTGCAAATGCAAGCTCGCTGCTCCTCTTCCCGCGCTTCTCAAGGCAAGGCAGGGCAGCTGGGGTCAAACGGAGGTTAAAATGGTCTCTAAATACCGGAGGGAACCCGCTCCTATTATTGATGAAGATCTACAGCCCTCCCCTTTCCCGATGCCCTTGCTTTTCATTTCACATGTCCACTTAGCATAGGCAGTGATCACAAAGGAAAAGAAGCATGCCCTGTTTGTAGTGCGCATTCTGTTTTCTTTTTAATGCGCTTCAGTAACATTTGATCGTGCGTTCTTCCTCGCCCCATGTATTTTTTGAGTTGCTCAAAATACGGGCCGTAACTTGATTTTGCTGGCTAGCTGGAGATTGCCTTCGCGCTGTAATCGAAACGTTGTGTTTGTTTTTCCCCCCTCCCTGCTCAGAGCCCAGGCAAATCCTTCGGGTGGGGTGGGGTAGGGGCTGTTTGGAGGCGGCGGCGGAGGGAGAACAAGGGACACCACATAAGCGGCTGAGGCTGGCTTTTTGTTGAGCGCGGTGTCGGTTTTGTCTGAGCGAGGCTGGCTCTCAGTGCTCGTGGCCCTTTAAGAACCCGAGCCGCGGGGTTGGAACGGCGAGTGCATAATAACCACACGGCCTGCGCTTGAGTGGGATAGGCTGCTTTGGCAGGGATGGGCTGGGAGGAGTCCTCCTGCATCTGCAAACTCTGGAAGGGAAAGAGAGAGAGAGAGAGAGAGAGAGAGAAGGAGAAGGGGAAGGGGGTAGAACCAGAGGAGGGGGAGGGGGAGGGAGAGGAAGCTGCAATCCCAGACGCCGAGGGGTGCTGGTAACCGAGACCGCTCGCCTTGAAATCTCGTAGCACAATATCGGCGTCTTTTGGCCATTCCTGTTCGGAAAACTTTGCCCTCTTTTGCTCGGAGCTTTCCCTGCAACCTACCCACCAACCCACTTACCCTCCCTCCATCCCTCGCAGAGGAGACGGGGGTCTTTTCCTCCTTCCCTGCCTGCCTCTTTTTTTTTTCCAATTCCAGATTTGCACTTGTTTGGAGTTTTTGTTTTTGCTTTTGCTTCACGGGTTGGGGGGTGCAGAGGACCAGCGCGATGCCCCGGAAGAGTATCTTGGAGGTGAAGGTGCTGGACGTGCAGAAGAGGCGAATTCCCAACAAGCATTATGTGAGTGAGCCCACGCGTTGCGAGTGCGGGGAACGCGCGATCGCGCCCGAGTGCCGTTGGCCTCCGGTGGGTCTTCCCGGTTGCGGTGGGTGGCTGGGCGGACCTCCCGGGCTCCTGGCTCCCTGTGGAAAAAGGGGGCGCAGGGCGTGTGTGTTGGAGTCAACAAGGGGCTCCCCTCGCCCTCTCTCTCCGCAGTCACTTCTATGTGTGGTCCGCTCCTTTCCTCGGGGAATCCGCGGGTGTGAGAGGGATGTTGTAACTGGAATCTCCTTCCCTGTGCAGAATTATCCATTAACTTCCTAGCGGGCCAGGCAGGAAGTTCTTACTGGCTGCGCCTGCCTTTTCTTTTCTTTCACCCGTGCGTTGCCTCGACAAAAGCAGGACTGTACATGTTCATTCAGACCACCAGTTCGTCCCGATAGCCAAGGCGCAGGGTTTGGGGCGGGGAGGGTTGCCCGGTCTCTCTCTCTCTCTCTCTCTCTCTCTGTGTGTGTGTAAAATGGGGAGAGTGATAATCTTGTTTGAAAAGTTTGCTGACGATCTTAAAGTGCTAGAGGGGACTTGGGGGAACAGCTGGCAGAAGATCCTTCTGCACTGATCTCTTGACGCTCAGAAAGGGAAGGAACAACTTCCTTTTTTTGCCAGATTTGTGTTCTCACCATAGAACCGAATATCCTGGTTTCTTAGGCAGTGTGCCCGCCCCATTATATGCCTAGCTGTCGTGGGAACGGGTGAGGGAGAAAATTGGCATAGAGACAAGAGAGTTATTCCTTGCGTTTGTCCCCCCCCCCGCCCCCGTGCTCTGCAGGCATTCTAGGGCAGTGGGCGTCGGGGCTGCTTTGTGTCAGAACTGTCAGATTCAATCTGGAGTGTTGCAACTAGTGGGGTTCGTGACTGGCAGGCGGGATGCTGCAGCAGGTCACTCCAGCTAAAGCTGGGTATGTCTGCTGCATGACAAACAGTGCCTTCTTGCTGAAGTTGTTCTCTGCCCACCAATACCCTGTCTGTTTTGTGATGATCAGTCTGGAGGAGGCTTAAGTGTTGAGTACAGCAAACATACGTTCTGAATTGCTGATTGCATGGGGACTTCTCAGCCCTCCGCCCGCATTGGCTGGCAACTGAATTGTGCTGAGGAATCCAGAGTCATATTTAATTCATTTACATACATAAATGAAAGAAAAATAAACAGAGCTAAAACAATCTGTGAGATGTCACAGATTGTTGCCTTTGACATAAGGGGAGCTGGTTGTTTTGGGAGAATAATGGAACAGCATTTTGAGTAGGAGGCAGTTAGGATGCAGAGGAGAACAAGGGTTGAACGGTAGTGTAGGATGGTCTGGGAGAAGGAGAATACAGCTGTCTTAACCCCATAGCCTCCTGTGCTGCAGTAGGTTACCAGTACTGGATCTTGTATAAAAGAATTGCAAATAGGTAAGGTGACCATTTCCCACCACATATCTAGTGGTGTAGAGATCCACATGCTTTTCAATTAAACAAAACTTATTGATTTTTTTTTAAAAAAGACTCCCTTTCTGCATTTTGTGATAAGTAGCCATGAGAATCCACATATGTGAGATAATTTTCCTCATGACAATGCATTTACACAGCGTGAGCTGTGTGTGCCTGGAATGGGCACACTTCTGCATTTTTTTTCCACTGGGACACTGATCCACCAATCAGGGCTGTTTTTGAAATGATGCCATGGTGGGCTTTTCTGTACAAACAGAACTAAGGTATTGAATTCCTCCAAGTGCCATGTTCCTCTTTGAACTTACTTTCAGGGCCCAAACTAGCTTTAAGCAGTTTGTTCCCTTGCAAATCTCTCTCCCCCCCCACCCCCCGCTTCTCCTTTGACTTAATTGTGCCAGCAGCTCAATGTATAGATGACAGGGGCCTTTCTGTTGTCAATTTTCTTAAACCATCTGAGATTGGAGCCTCTTGAATACCAACTGCAAATCGCCCTTAGAAGTACCAACCGTTCTTTTACTACCTTGTGGTATGTGTAACCTCTTTGTGCTTGGCCGTGCAGTTCTGTGCACAAAACACATCAAAACAATCCTACTTTCAAAGAGCTTTTAATCTAGCTTTCAATTTCATTACTTTTGCTCCAAAGATCTTACAGTGATATGTGAGGTTCCTGCCAAGCATTTTTTTAATCTTCACAGTAGCCATTGGAGATGGGCTAGAGTCTGAAAGAACCAGAGTGGTGTAGTACAGTGGTGGCCAAACTTCGGCCCTCCAGATGTTTTGGACCACAACTCCCACAGTCCTTTGTCATTGGCAGTACAGGCTTGGCATTATGGGAGTTGGGGCCCAAAACATCTGGAGGGCCGAAGTTCGGCCACCACTGGTGTAGTGGTTCGATTGACAGACAAAGGACACAGGGGCCCAGGTTTCAGATCCCACTTAGTCGTGGAAAGTGATTGGTGGTAGGGGTGGTGTGGTGGTGGTGGTACTAGAAGAACTACTCTTTGAATAGCACGTACCTTGAAAATCCTATTAGGGTTACCATAAGTTGGGTGTGATTGGATGGCAAGACAGACAGGCAGAGCGATTGGCCCAAGGTCAGCCAGTGAACTACTTAATTAAATGGGGGTTTCTTTGTACGCTTCACTGCTCCTGTTCTATACTGGTGCAGTGCTGGTTGTTTCCTGCTATCAGTCTACCCGACTTTGATTGTGGAAGGGGGAAAGGGAGACAAAGAGTAATGAGGGATGAATATGATTAATAGTGATTAATGTCAGATGCATATTTACTCACTTCTGAGTAAGTCACAATGTATTTAACATAGCTTACTCCCTTGTAAGGAGAGGGCTGCACCCAAAACCTTTTAATATTTATTTATAGCATTTATACCCAAGACCTGTAAGCTGAGACACACTTTACTAACTTACTTACTTAAAATATTTATACGTTGCCTTTCTTCTAAAGATGTCCTCAGTTGGAAATGAGTTTTACATATTGCAAAATGTTTGCTTAATGTGTAAACTGCATGATACTCAGTACACTATTACCCTGCATGTCACTTGCACAATATTCTTAACAAATAGGCTGTGTTGTGTGAATCATTTGGAAAAATATAATATTGTGTGTTCTGCTGCCTGTAGCACAATAATGAGTTTTTGTTTTGGCAGTCGAATCAGTATGGTTTTATAGCTCTGTATTTTTGCTATCTATAAGATTTATTCAGTCTTATGGAGTGCTGTGTCTGAAATAAGGCAATTCTATTTTCTAGCTACCAGTAATTGTCAGATGAAGCAGTCTTTCTCTTATATCACTTGTATCTTAGGGTCAGTTCATATCTGATATTAAACCATGGTTTGTCACCGCAAAAAAACAAACAAACCACCCTCCATTATTTTATACCCCTCTCAGCCTTCTTTCTGAAAAGTTAAACATTCCCAGTTTCCTAAGCTGTTCCTCATAAGACATTTCTTCCAGACCTTTAACCATCTTGGTTGCCCTCCTCTGGACTCATTTGAGGTTGTCAACATCCTTTTTAAATTGAGGTGCACAGAATTGGACACAGTACTCTAGGTGGGGTCTGACAAGAACAGAATAGAGTGGTGCTATCACTTCCCTTGATCTAGACACTATGGTTCTGTTGATGCAACCAACAGTGCTCAGTGAAGGTGAGTTGTTAATGTTGAGAACTTTCCTACCAGAATATATAATATATATGATAGCTATTAGAGATGGGCACAACCAGAAAAAATTACGTTTCGAGTTGTCGTTTGTCGGAGCGGGTCCGTTTCGGGTCGTTTCCGTTTGTTGTGAAATTTTTCAAAAATTTGTCGTTTCGTTTGTCGTCTGTCGTTTGTACAGTGGTTTAGGGGGAGGGGTTGGGTCTGGGAGGCACCTCACTGGGTGCCTCCCTCTGAGTTGACCCAGAAGGAAAGGGAAGCGTAACGCATAGCCGCCGCGTACCACCAATTATGTTGGGTTGTTAGTGTGACAGGAAACCTCATCGGCACTTTGCTGTCTCACTAAGAAGAACATTATAGCCAGCCATATTAATAGCTTAGCCAGGGTTGGGGGCTAGTGTGTCAGAGGCACCTCTCTCGGCGCTTCTCTGACTCACTAAGGAAAGCATACTGGCGTACTGGCGTACAGGTTACACTTAGGGAGGGAGTGGGTCTGGAGTTGGAGGCACCTTTTGATGTACCACTCTGACCCACTAAGAAGGGAAGTGTACTTGCATACGAATCTGGCTTAGGGTTGGGGTTAGGGTAAGGGCTAGGCTTAGGGTAACGGTTAAGGTTAGGGTGGGTTAGTGGGCTGCACCTCTGGGTGCCTCTGACCCACTAAGAAGACAGTGTACTGGCGTATGGGTTAGGGTTCAGGTTAGGGTTAGGGTTAGGGTTGGTTGGCTTTTTATATCATCTCTGGCACATCCAGAAGTCTCAGCAAAACCTGGCCATGCGATTGGTGGAATGGCTCCAAAAATTTGCATGGTCCTATCCCATGGCCAGCCCATCATTGCGCTTGCGCAGGTGTAAAAAAATAATCAAAATCAAATCAAATCAAATCAATGGAGACGTTTTGTTGCAAGAAAAACCCACTGCTGCTACTATAAAAATTCAGGCATTTAAAATACCTAATTTTCACATGTTTCTGTTGTGCTTTAGTGGGTTTTTGGACCACGATTTAAAAAATAAATATTGCGGTCGCCATTTCGGATCCCCCCCACCGCATGGCATAGACTGAGACTACGAGGATGACCCCCCCCCCCGGCCGGGGGCAGGCGGCCCAGGAAAGGAAAGGGGGGGAAGGCTGGGGACCCCCCCCAGAAACCACCCCTCTCTGGTAGGTGCCCTTACTGAGGCAGGCCTATTTCCGCCTGCTTTTTCGGTCGGGAATCGGGTTTTTTTAATTTTTAAAACTTTTTTTCCCGTGCCGCTTGGCATCGTGCGATCGCTACGATGCCATGAACGACAACGACAAATCAGACCCAATTTATCTTTATCGGGTCGGGTTCGAGCTGGAGCGGAGTAATTGTCGTTACCGTTCCTCGTTACGTAACGGAAACGACAAATGGTAATGGAAACGAGAATTTCGCCACTCCGTGTCCATGTCTAATAGCTATGTTTAAATATTTGAAAGGATATCACATTGAAGAGAGAACAGGTTTGTTTTCCATGGCTTCAGAGACTAGGACTTGGGGCAGTATTTTCAAACTACAGGAAAAGAGATTCCATTTGAACATTAGGAAGAACTTCATGACAGAGCTGTTTGGCAGTGGAATATGCTGTCACGGAGGGTGGTGGAGTCTCCTTCTTTGGAGGTTTTTAAGCAAAGGCTGGATGGCCATCTGTCGGAAATACTGTGATGGGGGTTCCTGCATGGCAGGGGGTTGAACTGGATGGCCCTTGAGGTCTCTTCTAACTCTATGATTCTATGATTCTAATATGGCTAACTGGTTCCGTGCTGATTTTTCACTGGTAGTATTCTCGTGATTTTGATACACAAAGCTAGATATGGGCCGAGTTGATTTAGACATAGAATTAAAAATGCTAATGTGCCTGGTGTTTTTATCTCACTTTTTCTATCTTGACGTATGTGGAGACATAACTGCATTGAGAGTAGCAACTGAGACTCTGGGGAACCCATTTGTCCTTGTTGTGTCATCTGCTGGAAAAGCATACAGTTGTTGTACTGATCTGGAATGTGCAGTTGGTTTCCTTTGTGCACCATCTAGTTGCCTGAGCTTTGCTCCATGTGATTATGGGCCATAATTTTTTTTGCCTGCTCCTGAGGTAGTCGCTGTGCCTTGGCTGTTGGTAAGAAGGAAGCATCATGGTGCCTTCAAAGGACAAGTGGCATATAAAAATACATTTAAAAAAAACACATCCATTTTTCAAAATGTTTGAATTAAAAGAGTGGTGGCATGAATGAGGACACTGTTTCCATATGAATGAGTACATAAGAGCAAGATGAGTTCCCAGAATCAGTTAATTATATACACACTCAGCTATTTTTGCTGCACTTAAGTGGAGAGGAGGAAAAGTGAGTCATTTTGCTGCTGGCTACCTACAGGCACCCAGTAAGAGACAACTATAAATATACCTGTCAAGGCCTCCCAATTACTAGGGAGATAAACCTCCCTTTCTTTTTTCCTCAAAGCAGTCGCTTCAGGTCCATGGGCTTGGAAGACTTCCCACTGTTAGAGTACTCAAGTCTGACCGAGAAATGACATGTTAAAATTTAAATCACTTAATTTTCTAGATTAATTTTCTGTTCTGGCCATGTATGTGAACAAAGCATGTTTTTAGGTGTGGGACAGTCATGGAGAGTCTAGTTTTTTATGATACACTTTTGCAGAGTTCTAAGCAGTTCTTGTATTGCTAGCATGGTGGATAAAAATCAATAGTTTTTTTAAGCTGTTGTGAGTTTTTTGGGGCGGACTGTTTGGCTGTGTTCTGGGGAAAAAAACCTTCCAGAACACAGCCGAACCGCCCGAAGATCTCACAACAACTATCAGATCCCAGCCGTGAAAGCCTTCGGGAATACAGGTTCTTTTAAACCACATTGATTTTAAATCATGATTTTAATTTAAAATGTTTTTTAAAAAATTTTAAATTGTCATAAGAGAACCTATTTTCTGGTTTGACGTTAAACTATGGTGGAGGAAGCATCATGATTTGGGTGTGCTTTGCTGCATCAGGGCCTGGCCAGCTTGAAGTCATTGAGAGGAAGATGGATTCCCAAGTGTATCAACAAATTCTTCAGGATAATGTGAAAAGGTCTGTTTGGCAGCTGAAATTCTGTAGAAGTTGGGTGATGCAACAGGACAGTGACCTAATACACCAGAGCAAATCCACCTTTTGGAGTGGTCTAGTCAGAGCCCAGACCTCAACCCAATAGAGATGTTATGGAATGATTTGAAGAGAGCCATACACATGTCACAAACAAAGAATATGACAGAGCTAAGGCAGTTCTGCCAGGATGAATTGGCTGAAAGTCCTCCTGAACAATATGCAGGTCTGAGCCACAGCTACAGGAAGTGCCTGGTTGAGATTATTGCTGCTGGCAGGGTGGGGAGGTCAACCAGTTATTGATTCCAAGTACATTTCCCACTGGCATTTTGAATATTGAATGAATGAGTGTGTTCAATAAAGACATAAAAGATCAAGATTTTTTCTGCATAATTATTTCAGGAACATTATATTTGTCAATACTGTACACTTGACTTAGAGGAAGATCAGATCACATTGTATGACACATTAATGCAGAACACCATGAACTTCCAAAAGTTTCACATACTTTTTCTTGCAACTGTTAAGTCTAGTAGAGCCTTGTGGTACAGTGGTTAAACTGCTGTACTGCAGCCCAAACTGTGCTCATGACCTGGGGTTCAATCCCCAGGTAGCTGGCTCAAGGTTAACTTGGTCTTCCATCCTTCTAAGGTCAGTAAAATGAATACTCAGTTCATTGGAGGTGGGAGGGTCAGCCAGCAAGATGTAGTCTGCTTAATTAACTTGTAAACTCTATGGGATGGTATGTAAGCAGCACACTTTAGAAAGCCAATCAACCAGGCAAATCAAGAATGCTTCACACCTCCACCAACAAGGCCATAGTTAATCACTCACACTTTATGGGTGTTGGGAAGGTTGTAAAGGTGGGTCGTTGTTCATCTCATGAGCCTATTTCAGACCAGGGGGATATGAGGTCAAAGTGAACTATAAAATGGAAGACCTGCAACTAGCTTTCCTCAGGCTGATGAAGCTGCTTGGACCTCTCAAGAAAAAGAAGTCCATTTGCCATGACTCAACTTCCAGATAAACTTACCTGGATGACTGAGAATCTTCACAGACACTTTAGAAGGCCAGATGGCAGCATTATGTCAGACTTAAACCTGGATGAACTGTTTGGAGAGAAAGCCAGGCATTGACTTGGAAAGCACTTATCAAAGCAAAGCAAAACACTTATCAACAAAGTCTTAGGTGGTTTAGGAATCTGGCTGCAGCGCCAGAGGTTGAGTGTTTGATTCCCCACTGTGCCTCATAGACAGCGTGTGGACTTGATCTGTAGGTCCCTTTTGTGTCTGCAGTTCTAAGGTCTTGATTATGAAACAACTGACCAGCTTTTGACTCCCAAGGGTCTCTCTGCCTCAATATACTGTGCAGTTCTGAGCGCTTTCAGTGGCAGAAACTCTAAGAAGGCACGTAAAGACCACTTTCCCTCTTCCAGCTCTAACATGTTGGCACTGAAGGCTGTAGCAATCTGGTGAATCAGCATCACCATCGCAAGACATCCAGTGATTGGTTCCAAAATTGACATCACACCAGTGATATCATTCTACAGAACTGGCACACAAAACTCTGCAGAGAGAAGCTTAAAACCAAATCACTTACCTGTGGTGCATTCTTTGCTCTGGAAACCATCTCTTGATCGAAACTGAAGGCAAAACCTGTAAAAGAAACAATCTATCAAACTAATTTGATTTAAAAGATGACAACATACTATCTGAAGAATCACCACCCCTCCTAGTATCATTTCAGGACTTGCATCACATGTTACTGAAACCAACCCTCCCTCTCTGTTGGAGAACACCAGTTCTTCTTGGTGGTCTCCGGGAAACCACACAAAATGGGTTATTCTGCACTTGTGCAATAGCCTCTTTGGAACTTTGTAATGCTTAAGCAAAAAAGCCA
The DNA here is from genome assembly GCA_023846285.1 of Phrynocephalus versicolor. Classification (NCBI taxonomy): domain Eukaryota; kingdom Metazoa; phylum Chordata; class Lepidosauria; order Squamata; family Agamidae; genus Phrynocephalus; species Phrynocephalus versicolor. Next base: position 46,119,670 of record JAHTLZ010000010.1, read on the forward strand.
TGAGTAAGTTCCACTCTACTGTGCATGCCTCACTTCCTTTTAGCCACCAGTATGACTGCTTCTCAGAATGCCTGCTGAGTGAAAACTTCCTAATTTTTCAATGTTTACTACAGTACTTAGCTTGTTGTTTTTAAATCTTGATCTAGTCTTTGTACTTTGTGAGTTCTCCCAAATACAAAAATAAAGTAAAGAGTTGTGAGCGGAGTTTTTTTGGCTCCAATGCTGAAGTTGAACCACTGCTTCATGCTGGCTATAACACTGTTCTTTCAACTTTTGGACTCTGTTATACAGAAGTCTTTTACTTAAATAAAAAATGCTGCCTGTCTACATTGCCTGAAAGCTGCTTTCCTCAAGAGAGGTCAAGGCTACTGTGGAGTTGCCATTAAACCTCTATATACTGTATAGCATAGCTGCTGGTTCTACCTAATGGCCAATCCTAATAATACACCTTGGGTAGGTGTTTCCATTTTTTATTTTTAAAATTATTTTATTTTTCACCCAGTAGATAAGTGAAAACACAGGTACTTAGCCCCTGGATACGGCTGTCCCATTTTATTGTGTAGCTGTGGCCACTGAATCAAGGGTGCCACGAGTCTAGAGATTTATGAACCATTGCCTTGGTTACATCGTAGTTGGATTACTGTAATGCACTCTATGTGGAGCTGCCTTTGGAATGTGTTTGGAAACTTCCATGGATCCAAAATGCTGCCGCCAGATTGTTAGCTTTAATTGATTACAGAACTCACATAAAATCTCCTCGCTCCCTATTACAACAGCTCCATGATCTGTTGCTGAGCAGTATTTTGTATTCGCTGGCTACTGGTAGGGAAGTTTGTGTTTCGAATAAATATTCTGCTTAGGAGAGGATTCTAGCAATATTGCAAAGTGAACCTTAGAAGATGAATGTCAGATGTGATCACCGCATAGCAGGTTCAGTGCCTGAAGGTGAGGTGTAATTTTTTTTTTTTTGCATTATAATTATTCGTGTTTGCTGGATGTTAAACTTTAATGAGCAATGATGGCTGTTTATCTCTGAAAGGCCACTGGATATCCTATGGAGGTCTCCTGGAGAATGGCAATACAGTATGTACTTGCTTGGCAGTTGGAATGTTGGGAGAAAATGCTAAAATAACTAAATGTTAACTTTTTCTAAGCATTTGAGCAGTGACCCCATGGGAAGAAATTCATTTAAAGGGATCAGTTAGTGAACTAGATGCAAATTTGAATTTTCCATCAAATTACAACACTTGCAATTGCAAAGCTCAGTTCTCCATCTTTCCATCACTTGAGAAATGCATCAAAAAAGTTCAAAAACCGCTGCAAAAAAATTCCAGAATGGCTCCAAAACTCGATGCAAAAATCGCTGCAACACCACACCTCCACACTCAATGTTACAGACTCACACATTTATTTATTTATTTAAATATTTTTATACTGCCCGTCTTCCCAAAGAAACTCCGGGTGGTTAACAATAGGGAGAAACACAATACATGGGAGCACAGTGCATCCCGGGTTCAGTTTTCTTTGCAATGCCTTACAAAAAACCCCATAAAGTGGGGTCTCCCATACAAAGTTTTCATAAACCGAGGCATTGTATTTCCTATGAATTTTCCTTTTGTAAACTGAAAATTTTGTAAACTGAGGTAATACTGTATATGCATTGATGTATCTGGAAGGGGTTTCTTCTTGGGAATATGTCATCTGTTGTGCTGGCTTCTCCTACAGAATCACATGAGCTCATCTACTTTCCCCAACATCTGCTCTACCTTTCAGGTTAATCTGCCATTTTATTTTCTCCTATGAACACCCCGCCCCCCGCGCAGCTCTGTCCTCAGAATGACTAGCAAAAAATTGTGTGTTGTAATGCTAGTACTACAGAATTGGCTCAAAGTATTTATTATGTCACATGCTTTAACCAATGTATTGATGTACTGGCCATGAAAAATGACTATTTTATTCACTCTGGCATTTGAAAACATTTTGGCATTAATCAGCTAAATGTCATAATTGATTTATTTTTTTAATTGCTTTGTACAGTAATATCTTGGTTTACAAGCATAATCTGTTCTGGAAGCATGCTCAGAAACCCAAAATACTCATATATCAAAGCAAGTTTCCTCATAGGAAATGATGGAACTTACCCGATTCATTCTGGGGTCCCAGTTTCCATGATTTCCTGTGGGGAAATTTGTTCTGGCTGGAAGCTGCAGTGGCCTCTGGAGTTCGCCCTGGACCTAGCGCTGCCCAGGGTGCTGCTGAGGCCCTGGCCTGGCAGCGCCTGGCCTATGGGGAAGCCCTGGAGGCCACTTCCATTCCATGTTGAGGGCTGCAAAGCTGGGCACATGCCCACAGCATGTCCTGGAGGCTTGTTCCAGGCAGTGCCAGGCCTTGGGTGAGCTCTAGAGGCCCAACACAGACCAACTGCATCGCCTGGAATGAGCTCCAGAGTCCTGTTACAGGCAGCACAGGGCCCGTGCTGAGGTGAGCCTTGCTTGCAAACTGAGGCAAAATGTTACTAAAATTTTTGCTCAGTTTGCAAAATACTTGCAACCCAAGGTTTTCTTTTGTGGCCCATCCAGACAATTTATATTACAGGACATCTATTTAAATATTGTACAATAATCCTGGCTTGCCTAGTGAAGTCCCTTATATTATCGCACTTATATGTATTGTGGTTAAAAACTGTTTTCTAAGGATGCTTCCAGGTTAAGTAATTATGCCGATTTCATTTGCCTGAATTTGCACAAATTTGCATATGAATGAAAAGGCTCACTACAGTTTATTTATTTATTTATGTGCTTATTAACTGCCCAGTTTTCTCTCAGGAACTCTGGATGGTGTACAATAGATTGCAGCAACAACTTTAAAAAATTTAAAAACAGTAGCAACAAAAAAACCCAAAGCAAAACACAGAGTCTGGCAAGGAGAGAGAGAAAGGAAGGAAGGGGGGGAATAAAAGAGAAATGATAGTAAGGTTTTGCATTCAGAATTCAGTTGCAGGATTATGTGAAGGGAGAAAGCAGCTGGTTTGGTAGTATAGGTAGATGGGCAGTGCAGGATGTAACTGTGATGTTGGGAATTTTTGCTTCTGAAGAAGGCCTCCTTTGTTTGGTAGGTGTTGCTGGCCTTCCTCCCACAATTATAACGGGTAGGTGTGTATATGGGAAATAAGAGGCTGGTGGATGTCTTAGTAACGTCAATTGTATAATGCTGATAAGATAATATTGGAATAGATGACATAAGGAACTAGGCAATTCAGGTGCTTTGTTTTGAAAATATGAGTGAACATTGTACAACTGTACTGATGCTAAATTAGAGTACAACCACTGGCCAACTCAGTGCACAGCTGCCGTATAAGCTGAAGAGTTCAAAGCTGGCAGTATTTTTATATAAGTTTGTAATGTGTATCTTGGGTTTGTCACTGCATCAGACTTGTCATAAGTGAGAAAATAGATGGGGTCAATTGCATCTTGCAATGGGACTGGAGCAGTGTAGATTAGTGATGGGCACCAAATGAAAAATGAAACACTATTTTGTCATTTTGTTAGCAAATGAAATGAAATGAAATGGGGAAAGTGCTTTGCTAGTAATGAAATGAAACAGCTTTTTGTTTGTTTGTTTAAAATGAACCAATTTATTTTGCTGTAAAACGGCTCCTCTGGGTCCTAGAGGCACCAGAACCCAGGGGACCCGTTTTATAGAGTAACAAATCGGTTCGTTACTGTTCTGTTCTGTTTTGTGTATATATATATATATATATATATATATATTTTAAAAAAAGCATTTCTAATGAAATGAAACCAATCACAGAGGAACAAAATGAAACAATTTTTCTGTTTCATGCCCATCCCTAGAGTAGATCTTCAGCTGGTCTCGAAATTGGCTGGTTGTGCAGGCTGTGCAGCTGTTATCATGAAGATTCAGAAATGGCAACACAGCTGCAGCGTTGCTCTGCTGGCTTTTCCAGTCTTGACAAAAGACATACAACTGTTTTCTGTCATGACCCACATGGCTTGTCCTGGTAGAGCTTAGGTTGTGTTGCTTAACCCCTTCTTTGTGTTGATTAAAGGGGCTGCATTTGTTTTCTTGCATTGCCTTGCTTTAATTCTTTTGAATTCGCTAGAATTGTTTAAGTGGTGTTAACACTATTTTCCTTGGATGTGTGTTCTGCCCTAAGAACTGTGGATGAGAAGACATGTTTAAATACCGTATTTTTTTTCTTTCTATAAGAGACCGCCTTTTATTAGACACCCCCCACTTTTAGACTGCCAAATAAATAAAATTAATAACTCCCCCCTGAGATCTCCACTACCCCCACTGTTACCTTTAACTTCCCGTTCTAAACACTCTTCTTTGTTTTGAAGGGTTTGTTTTTTGTAGGATCAGGCTTCATCAGGCTTGAGCAGCCCACTAAGAAATGCCTTTTCACACTAAAAGAAAAAGTGTGGCTTTTTTCTTTTCTTTCCACAGCACTTTTCTTAATGGGCTGCTTAAGCCCCGACAATGGAGCCTGATTCTGCAAAAAACAAACTCACAAAAGCTGAGAGGAGTGTTTAGAATGGGGAAGTGAAAGAAAACAGTGTGTGTGTGGGGGTGTTTGGAGGTGGAGAACTCAAGGAAAGACTGAGCTAATCATGCAAAATACAAACCACAGAGGGAACAAACAAGGTGAGTTTGGGTTCTCCTCCACCCACCCACCCCGAAAGGCTTACTTCCATGTGTATGATGCCCCTAAATTTTGTGTGTCATGGTTTTAGAAAAAAGTCGCATGGTATAAATGGAAAAATACAGTTAAGTAGAATACAAGTCCACTTTTCAAAGAGAGGAGAACTGCATTGGTACCCTCTTAAAAGTTTTCTGATGGTCGGAAGGGAGAGAACAGAATGTTTATAATAAACACTCTCTCCCAAAATGTAAGTGTAATTCTTGTTAAACTTGCTAGTCCTACCAGATCCTATTGCTGTTTTTTTGGTCTGCTCCAGGACAGTTTCAAGTTCTATTTTGTTGCATTAAGTTCTGCAGTACTCTTTAAAAAAGTCTTCTATGAATTTCTCTGTTGACAGTACTGGCTGTTGGGTGAGGCTTTGCTTTCTTCAGTGAACGCTCCCACCGGCTGCAAGAGTGAAGGAAGATTATGACTTGCTAGTCCCCCCCCCACCATTCCCCCAGTTCTTTGAGTGGCATATTTTTCTGACAGCTCCGTTACAGTTGGACAAATACCCACTGCATATTTGAAGCAGCTTGTCACTTCTGGCAGTTTTCCTTTTGGGTATTTTTTTCCAATCCTGTTTCCCTCAACATGTGCTCATTTCAGTTTTTGAAAGGCCCTAGAAGATTGTGAGGGAATTGTATTATACGGGTGAGATCATACAAGGGTTGTGTGAGAAACAATATCGATGCCAGAATTTATCAACCCAAAGGATTTTTTTCTTTCTTTCTCCGCCTGCAGTGAGGTTTTAATTAGTCAGGGCTCAGTGCAACCTGGCAGAGAACATTTTCTTAAAATCCACCTTGGTGAGATATCCTGGCTTTTCTTAATTTTATTTCGGCTTTGTGATTTAGTGTTCAGAAGTACTTTTAAAACATGATCATTAAACAGATAAGTAGCAGGAAGAAGCCTCTGCATTGTCCCCCAAGCACTGCTCTAATGGTAGGGCTAGAGAAAAGGGACCAGTCAGGAACAGAGGAAGACATGCATACACGTGCTTCTTTTGTCATTTATTTTTTTATTTATATAGCTTGTATGCCGCCCACTACCCAAAGGTCTCTGGGCAGCTTACAATCAAAATTTGCTTTCCACTGGAGGAGTAGCCCAGCAATTAGGCTTCGTATGTTGGGAAAAAGTCAGATCTTGGCTGGCCTGAGTTGCAGAAATAGGTCTTTTGTGATGTGAGAAGGGAGGCTGTTTTGTTTTCTTTTGTGGTTGTTTCTCCCATCCTTAAAGCTGAACACCCACCAGGAAGCCGTTAACATGGGCATGTGTTCCTCGTTTCCAAGCTGGCACAGAAATTATTCAAAAATAAAACACCAGCCTGTACTTCCAGATGCACCAGAAGCAGCCTGAGATGAATGAAGTGAAATAAATAAGTAAATAAATGTGCTCTGCCAGTAAACATCACCCGGTGCTATTTGTACTAAGCGCATCACCTGCCCTTTTTTTAAAGGAAAGAAGTCAAAGTAATAGCTGGAGGGAGGGGTGAAGGGAAGGGGCATGAAAGAGGGGTAGTGAGAAGAGTGGGAAGCTCTGATCCTTATGTGAGAATTTTAGCTGTTCTAGAGGTACAGTGTGAACTTGTGCAATGCACCTTTCTGGGTTAGTTAAACACTGTTTTGTAAAAGGCAACCTCAATTTCAGCAGCAGAAATCACCTTGAGCATGGTACAGAAATCTTTGAATAAGCTTGAGACACTTTTCCTATGTTGTTGAGTTGATTTCAAATGTGAACAATTGCTGAGTTAACCAAGAACGTGGCACTTCAGAGCTTTGTTGAGGCGCAGTGGTTAAATGCTGTACCGTAGGTGAAACTGTGCTCATGACCTGTGGTTCAATCCCAGATAGCAGGCTCAAGGTTGACTCAGCCTTCCATCCTTCCGAGGTTGGTAAACTGAGTCCTCAGCTTGCTGGGGTGGATGGGCAATGTGTAGTCTGCATACTATAATTAAACTGTAAACCGGCCAGAGACTGGGGCAGTATATAAGCAGAATACTTTGCTTTGTTGCCATACAAAGGCTGAGATGGGGAACATGAATCTTTTCTGCACCCTTGCCCTGTGGGAAAACAGCGGGGAGGGGGAATGTGTGGAGACTAATTTTTGCTCCCATAACCGAGCAGGAGCTGCACTGATGCTGCAAAATCAGTTTTTTTTTGGGGGGGGATACCCGAAACATTTAATTCTTGTGAATTTTGGGTTTTAGAATGTGTGTGCCCCCCCTCTCTTGAGGGTCTCAGGGAGCAACGTAGCATCATTCATCATTTTTTATTGGTCTGTGTCATTACTTTAACTAAAGAAAGACGTTGGCTAAAAGCTTGCTTGTAATTCCTGAAATAATTTATAAAATGTATAATTATACCCAACAGGAATCCATTTAAAACAATTTGCATGAGAGCAGATATTGGCATGAATCCAAAGAGCTACTTTTAGCCCTGCCCAAGACCTAGAGAGCAAAGAGAGAGAGAGAAAGCACACTTGAAATGCTTTTAGGGCTTATCTTCTTTTTCAAAAGTCAGTGTTCATGCATTACAGTGTGGGCAGTAAGGTTGTAGCTGAAGACATGGATGTCCATGCTGCCACAGGGATGCTAACTTCATTGCATAGTTCTTTGAATCATGTCCAGTATTTGGTAAACCTTGTGTAAAATGTGCCTTGTTTATTTGGAAGAGTTCCTGGTGTTTTGTCCTCTTTTCGAAAGCATCTCTCCCATGTCTTCTTCCGTCAAGTTTAGAGCTGGGGGAAAGATTAGTAGTCCAAACAGTTATTACCTCTATCACCAGATATTTGATCTCAGAGGAAATTACAGTTTTTATTATCTCCCCCACACAGCAGTGTTGCTATGCTGACCCTTATTTCTGTCCTTTTACCATTACTACAAATTAAAATATTGTTCCCCCCACCAACCCCAAACAAGTAATAGTTAGGCCACTTTTCATACTGGCCATGCAAGCAAAACTGACTCTACTATTAGGCCACTTTTCATACTGGCCATGCAAGCAAAACTGACTCTACCATTAGCTGAAGCAAGGCAGTCTCCTTAGGTAGTGGAGTCAAAGAAGGAGGGAGCAAAGGCCAGGAGCCAGAACAAAAAGGTTGTACCATGTGATTTCCTCTCGGTACAGAAGCCAGGTGTATTCAGGTGTGGTTAGAGGCAGGGTGGATATAAAAGCAATGGCTTCTTTAAAATCAAAGTAATTTAAACCACTACAAACTCACCGTGAGTGGAGAATGCTGCCCCACTATTAGGAAGTTAAAAAATTATTTATTTAAAATATTTATAATCTGTCTTTCTCTTAAAAGACAGTACAGTACTAACAGTGTATGCACCATACTAAAAGGATCAGTGAATTCAACACCAAAAAACAAAATGCATTCAATACAGTAGTAAGGTACAAGAATGCATTTTAATAAACTCACTTGGCTGCAATTCACTCCAGCAAAAGCTTCCCACAGCATTTGTCCAAGTAATGGAGAAGAGTCCCATCTTACACTTTGCCGTAGACACCAAAAATTGGGCAATAAGTCAGCCCCAAATCAGTGTAGCGTGTCTCTATGCGTGAACTGATCACTGAATTAGTAAAGAAAAGGATCTTGGAAAACTGCCCCCCTCCCATTTATCTCCCCTCCCCCTTGACTTTTTTTTCCAAGGATGCAAAAATCAGACATGCCATTCTCTTCCCCAGCGAGGATCATGAATGCAGCAGCTATCTCAGGCTAATCAAGTGTTCCATTTCCTCTGAAGGACTCCCAAGATGCACCTGGTTCACCAGAAGGGCTTGCCGCAAAGCAGCCAGCATGACATCATTTAGGTCTTTGGCCCCCAGAAGTTCTGGCTCACAAAGCATTCTATAACATTTCAGTAATGGATCGCTTCTGGCAGCCAGCCTAGAGAGAGAGAAACAGAGGGAGGGGGGAGAAAGGCTTTTGCTTGGGCTGGAAAATCTTCTATCTCCTTGCTTCTTTATTCTGCCTACATTTTGAGCACATCCTTATAAGACATGAATCAGATTTGTGGAAGCTGATTTGTTTAATTTTCAGAGTGATAAGATAAAATGTGAGAAAATGCAGACCTGTAATGTAGTGTTTAATTCATAGAAGGATGGGGAAACAGGAGGTGAATCTTTCTTACAAAAGTTATAATTATGGCTGTCAGAGATTCAGGTTTTCCCTCACTAGGTTGCAACAGGCAGGAAGGAGCAAAGTTGTACCAAGTCTTCAGGAGGACCTCTCCCTATCAGTGGAGAATTGGTGCATTGCTTGCCTGCATTATGTAGGTACAGATATGCAGAGTGATTGTAGGTAGGTAGCATGTGCCATTTCACAGCAAGACTAGTGAGCTGTAAGGAAAATGAGTTACAGTGATGCAGGACAGATGCCAGATGTATAGGGGCATCAGTAGAAATGACCAGCTTAAAGGAGGGGAGGTGGTGGGAAAGGGAATACCTAGGGTAGGTGGAGAGCTATTTGCAGGCAAGAGGCAGGTGGGTCTCTGAATGGAACCACTCCATAAGAATTTGCAAATATCCAGGGGTTGGGGGATGGGAAATAAAAGAAAGAAAACAAATAAGCCGGTTAACTCTGTATGGAGGCTGTATTTTACTTGCCCAGAATGTCGATCTGCAAGCTTTGGCCTGTGCAAATTGTTAAATGTGTGTGTGTGTGTGTATTTTGTGTCATTACAGTCGTGACTGACACTTTGTGACCCCATGTCCATGGAGTTTTCTTCACAGGAATTCTGGAGTGGTTTGCCAGTTCCTACTCTAGACACCTACAGCGCCTGGTATTTCCTCATGGTCTCCCATCTAAGCACTAACCAGGGTTGACCCTGCTTAGCTTCTAAATCCAAAGTTTGAACATTTCCTTCTTAACAGACTGTATTTGAAGGTAACATGTGACAAAGACACCATAAATTTCCTACTTAGAAAAGGAGCACTACCAAAACAAAAGTACAAATAAATGGTAGTTTATTTCTTGGCCACTTTCAGAGGCACTGCTGACAAAAGCCTGGCAATGGCACAGCTTGTTGCATTGCTGTGTTCTGCAGTCCTGCACCAGCTTGGGCCCCCTTGGTGATACTGAAGAGCTGCATCATCAGGGGTTGTTTTGGTAATCAGCCTTAGGTCCAGGTAGAATAAAGCCCTCCCATCTCAGTTTCTCATTAACCCTCCATAACCTTCCCACTTTGTTGTTCACCAGAATTTTAAAAAAGTTTTTGGGAAAAGGTACAGTAGAATTAAAGGTGAGAAACAATCCCAGTACAGTGGTACCTTGAATTACAAATGCCCTGAGTTACAAAAAAATTGAGTTACAAATAGAAAACCACTGGTATAGGAAAATTTCAAGTTAGGAAAAAAAAGGTCTTTTTTCAGTTACGAAAGGGAAAAGTAAAGGAAAGATTCCTTTTCAAAAGGGCTCCTGCTTGTTTGCAATAGCAGTACTGCTATCTTGTGGCCACCCAACTACAGTGTTGCAATTGGGAAAAAGAGGGAGCCATTTTGAAAAGGGAAGCTGAGAACTGGCAGTTCTGTTTTTCAGTGACCTGTACAAAGTGCCCCGTTTTGGAAATATTTGGCACTATTTTGGGGGCTTTTGAGGACCTTTGGTGGATTTCTCAGGTGGTTATAAAGTATGTTGCTCATCTTTTGTTTTTTGCTTTCCTCTTAACTGTGCTTTTTGCTTTCTGGGGTGTGTTTGTGTGATTTCCAACTTGGAACAAATTAATCCATTTCCAGTGCATTCCTATGGGAATCTGTGTTTTGAGTTAAGAAAATGTATTTGGAACACATTAATTTTGTAACTCAAAATAAGTCCATGTGACATAATGGAACCTCTTTAAAGGCATGGGCGTGAATATTTTATGCAGTAGTGTGAAACAAGATATAGGCAAAGTTGAGGCTTCAGTGATCATCTAAATCGTAGATGTGCATTCAGATTGACAAAGAACAGTTTCAGTGAGTCTCTTGGAGTCCCAGTTCTACACTGGACTACATGTCTTCCTTTGTTCAGATTCCTTTTGGGGAGTGTGGAAGAGAAGGAGTGTGCTTGTTGCCTAGGCCTATGGGCCAACTGTCAAGTGTCTAAACTTATCACTATTAGGTATATTTCCCATTTAAGTTTGGACAGCAATAGAGGTAGGATTGGCCAAGCAAACCTAGGACTGATACAGGCCAAATATCCTTCTGTCACAGTACTGTGCTTGGAAGTTAAACTTGTGAAGTTTTTTAGGTCTTTCAGTCTGTTGATTGGAATTGGTCTACTTCTGTTTTAGATGAGACCCTTCTCTAAAGGCAAACTTTCCCTTAGTGTTGCCTTCCCACATGGGTTTTTTAAAGGGATTGTTGTGCTTTACTGCTTTGAATGTATTTTTGGTATTGCTTTTATTGAGCGTTGGAGGCTGTGTCTTCATTTTTTAAGAGGCTGGTATGTAGTGGGGAGTCAAAGACGTTTGAGATCCAGGAGGAGATATGCCTGTTATAGGGCATGCCAAGATTACCAGCCTGTGATCTTTAAATATTTGCTAGTTTTCCCAGGCTTGTAGTTTTTCTGAGTCAATGGAAACTAGATAGCGCAAACAAACTTTCCCAAAGGATATATTCCTGATGCTACTTTTAACCCATTTTTCTTTGGTACCACACATTCAAACCTATGCATTATCATCCTCACATCCAGACTCTTGGCATCATAGTGTAGTGATAAACCTGTTCTCTGGGTTTTGAAGTCAAGTTCAGATACTGTATCATTGAAGCAGGATGTGCTAGGCCTTGTCCAATGGTTTGAATCTAAGCTTCTGTGATGTTTGACATATGAAAGGGTCTCATTGTAGGGGCCTTATTTAGCTTGCTGTGGGACAGTTACGTCTGAACCATATGGGTTTTCCGGCATGAAAGTTTCAAAGGACTTGTTTGAGCAGGGCAGGGACCAAGTGTTTTATCACACACCATAGTGGTGATTGGTTATGTACTTTGTGGCTACTGTACACTATTCTAATTGTATACAGGGGGAGATCTGGAAGCATCCCCCTCATTCTGATTTGTCTTCAGATGTCATCATATACCCATATCCTATGTTGATGCTATGGTGCATCATCATGAAATAGCCAAATCAGAATGAGAATAACACTTCACCTCACACTCCGACAACTTGTGAAGTGATGTTAACAAGTCAGATAAAATGAAGCAGCACTGCTTATAAGGACATTCAGCACAGACAGCAAGAAAGACGAGTAAGAAACCTTCCTTCAAATCCCATTTTTCCAATCTCTTAGTACTGTACTCCTGTTCTCATCCCCCTTTCACTGAAAAAAATTGTTGGTGAACTTTTGGCTCAGCCCTAGAGGCAGTGTTTGGCAGTGTTATGCAAAGCTTCCACAGTCTGAAGAAAATACACATACAGCACTCCCCCCCCCCCCGCCTAAAGGGGGTAGACAGGAAAAGGCATCTGTTGGCACAGGGTAGCTTTGTTTAAGTGAAAGCTATGCTCTGAATCTCTTTGTTGGTATATACTTCTGTGACCTTTTGATTTCAGTACAGATGTCTGTAAGTTGCTCTGTTCAGGGAGCCATAAATATGCAGACAAAAGGAAGAAGTGTCATCTTACCCAGTATACCATGACTGTGACAGTCATGGCCTGGAAGTGATCTGTGTAGAGTGGTGTTTTTCAAGAGCAAATCAGTTGCAAATTATTGCCCAGAAGATAAGCTTCTTCTGTGGAGCCTGGGCTAATATAATCAATTAAAATTTATATAAATTTAGGTTGAAAGAAATTATCATATTTTGATGAAACTCTGATAGCAATGTAGTAATATGATAATTTTTCTAAACTATTTTTCTTTTCCCCTACAGGTGTACATTATCAAGGTTACCTGGTCCAATGGCTCTACAGAGGCCATTTATCGACGCTACAGCAAGTTCTTTGACCTACAGGTAGGAGTCCCGAACCTTGTTGCAGTATTTTGGCTTTGCAGTGGCAAATGGTCCCTACTTGGATAAGGTTCTTCAGCAGGTGATTGCCAGCCAGCTTCATATTCCTTGGCTCACATTTTCTGGGTTTGCCTAACTTGGACGCGAGGCAGGTTTGATTGCCCTGAGTAGTGAGGTAGGGAGGGCAGCCTTCTTGGTTCTCCTTACCCCTCTCAGCAGTTTTTGATACTGTCACCCACAGCATCCATTTTGGATGACAGCCTAAGTAGAGGTAATGCTTTGTGATGCTTCTCTTATTATTTAGATAGCTGATGCCAGATATTGGTATTTTGGGTCTGTAGTTCAGCTCCATGGACTCAATCATTTGTGGTTCCTATTTCCTTAGGAACTGGGTTTCTTTCCCATGCTATTTACCATCTTCTTTAAATTTCTGCATCAGGTCACCTTGAATTTTGGAGTGCTTTATCACCTGATGACAGGTAGCTGTAGTTTCTGTTTTCATCTTCTGCTGTGTTGTGGATATTCTGAATCTGTCCTTAGCTGTGACCATGAACTGGATGATGGCTAATGATCTTAAATCCAGACAATATTGAAGTGTTCTTGATGAGTGGCACTAGTCCTGATGGACTAGGTTTTCTTGGCTCTGGTACTCTCACTTGAGGTACATATTTAAAAAGCAAAGAAAAAGCAAATTGTTCTGCTTCTACACTGCGCCACAGTGCCTAAAGCACTTTTTGAGCAGTTTCCAATTTAATTATGCAGGCTACACATTGCCCCCACAGTGAGATGGGTACTCAGTTCACTGACCTTGGAAGGACAGAAGGTTGAGTCCCCCATGAGCCATGTAGCTGGCATTGAACCCTGGGCGGTGAGCACACTTTTGGCTGCCATACAACAGTTTAATCACTGAGCCATGAGATAGCCTCAGCTATGTAGCAATATGTAGGTGGGATAGCCTAGCTTCAGTGGCCTGTGATCTGCGGACCTCCAGGTTAAACTGCAGTGGTATGCTGAATGTAGGGCTGCCTTTTAAGATGATTGAAATATGATGACGGGAGCCATTAGATATAAGCATGTAACACCTAATCTGGGCAGGTGGTAGTGGCAGCTGATAAATTTCGGAGCCCAGTTCAAAGTGCTGATTTTACCTTACCAAGTCTTAACAAGAGTGAGGACTCTGACACTTGATGTAATGCCTCTTTGATGTGTCTTACACCATCCCCTGAATGCTTTTTGTAATGTTACAACATGAGAGAAGGGATATCCAGCTGTGGCTCCTCACTTATAAAATATTCCTTTTCCTGAGGACTCTCTGGCCCCAGTGTCACAGTACTTATGGTGCCTTGCAAAAACCTTCCACTCACCTGCCCCTGCTTCCAGATGTGTGTTGGAGTATAACTGACTGGCTTGAAATGTGCGTTGATAAGTATTATGCCAATTGATGGTTTTTATAGTTTAGTCTTCTTAGTGAGAAGCATAGTTCTAAGTAATGAATATGTTATTGCTTTTAACATTTGGATGAGGCATTTCAAGTGTTTTATAGAAAAAGTTAATGCATTTAATTGATGTGATGTTGGTGAACAGCCTTAATATTCTTTTACCGGACTTTGAGTCTGCACTGGCAACAGTTGTCTGGGAATAATTTTATGCTCATACGCAGCTATCCCAGACAATCTGCAGCTTCAGAATCAGTGAGCTATATGATCAAACCTAAGCCTGGCCACTCTACTGATCTTTGCATGATCGTAGAAAGTGTCATATTATGGTGTTCCACATTATTCTTTCCTGCTTTCTGAGGTGCACAAAGTATCCCATAATCCAGTGCTCCCCAACCTTTTTGTCCCCACGGACCGGAAAATATTTGATGATTTTTCCGTGGCCCGGGGGTGGGGGTGGGGAGGGGGGGAGATGGGGGGTGCGGGGGATGGGGGGAGGGAGGAGGGGGAGGACGGGGTGCGGGGGGCTTGGAGTGTGTGCCTTGCGGGGGGGGGGCCACGGGAGCGGCGGTGGCGGCAGCGCTCGCCGGCTGGGGGCGTCGGGCTTGCCGCTCTCCCCCGCGCGCACGGGCGGGGTGGGGGGGAGCCCGGGGCTCCTGGGCGGGCGGGCCCCCGCCTCCTCCTCCTCTCGGCGGCCGCGGCGGCCACGGCAGCCGCCCGGGTTCGGCCACCGCATCCGCCGCATCCGCCGCATCCGGCAGCGACCTTTGGGTGGGGGAGGGGAGGGAGGCCGGTGGGGGTGTGGCGTCCCCACGCGCCCCCGCGCCACCCCGGAGAGGCCAGTGTCCTTTCCTCAGCCCTCCCCCGACACACACACACAGGGCAAAGTTCACCCTGCGCCGCGCGCGCCCTCCCCCACCACCAAGACTTGCCCCCCCTCCCGCCGGGTCTCCGGGCCGAGAAGGGGGAGCCCGAGCGCCTCCCGCCGCCGCCGCCGCCGCCTCTCTCACCTGCTGCTGGGCAGGGAGCCCGAGCTCTGGCCAGGCGCGAAACTCTCCCGGGGAGGCGGCGAGGCGGCCGCTGGGGACTGGCGGTAGCGCCTCCTCCTCCTCCCGCCGCCGCCGCCGGAGAAGCAGCAGCAGCAGCGGGGGCGATTGCGGCGGGGGGTCGCGGGGCGGGGCGGGGGCGACCGCGGGGGGGTCACGGCGGCGAAAACACCCGGGCCGGCCTGCGACGCCCCTCGCAACACAGGCGCGGTCCAGCGGCAGCGGGGGGGCTCCGCCCTGGAGCACGGCCGCAGGGAGGGGCCAAAGGGCACACGCCCCGGAGGAGGAGGAGGAGGAGGAGGAGGAGGAGGAGGGGCACCCACCTCCTCTTCCGACCGAGGGGGCCCCCACGCTGCGGCGGCGGTGCGCGCACGTGGGGGGCTCGCCAGCGCCTCCCGCGCACGCCCCCTGCTCCCCGCCGGCCCCCACGCGCCCGGCCCCCAGGGCAAACGGGCAAACGGGGTTCCTGCTGCTGCTGCTGCTGCTGGTGGAGGGCGAGGAGGAGGAGGGCGGAGGAGGAGGAGGATGCGCCGCCGCCAGCGGCGGGCAGAGGAGGAAGGCAAAGGCGGCGGTGGCGGCTCCTCCTGCACTCCTCCAGCCTTCCTCCTCCACCGGCCGCCCACGGGAGAGAAGAGGAGGAGGAGGAGGGTGGTGGAGGAAAAGGGGAGGAGCCTCCCCGGCCTCCCCAGGCGGCCCGGTGCCGACCGGTCCACGGACCGGCACCGGTCCGTGGCCCGGGGGTTGGGGACCACTGCCATAATCCATCCTCAATTCTAGTCACTTTGGAGAAAGATTATACATTGGTGGGGATAGGAAATCTTTTTTGGAATCCAGAGAGGCAGAGATTAAGAGATTTATCTTAAGGTTGCTTCTCTGCCGTCCTCATTACATAGGTTAACAACTATGTTTAACTGAGACAGGATTATTTTTGCCATCATTCCTATTTGTTTTAAGTCATTTCTTATTTGCTGTATTGTATCTTTTACTTGGTATTTTTAGGGGTCAGTTTTAATATTCATGACTGATTTGGGAGCCAGTTGGCCACCTCACTGCTTATTCCTATCTCCAGGTCATTTATGAACAGAATGAAAAGCACTGGTCCCAGGACAGATCCCTGGGGCACACCACTTTTCAGCTCTCTCCATTGTGAAAATTGACTATCTCAACCAGTTCTCAATCCAGAGGACCTGCCCTATTATCCCCTGACTATGCAATTTTTTTCAGCAGTCTTTGGTGAGGGACTGTGTCAAAAGCCTTCCATCCACTAGTTCACCCAAATCCACATGCCTGTTGACCTTTTCAAAGAATTCTAAAAGGTTTGTCAGGCAAGACTTACCCGTACAGAAGCCATGCTGATTTTCCATCAGCAAGGTTTGTTCTTCAATGTGTTATAAGATTTTATCTCAGATGAGGCTTTCCTCCATCTTCCCTGGGACAGTCGTAGGGCTAACCGCCCTGTAGTTTCCCAGGTCCCCCCCTCCTTTCTTTTTAAAAAAATTGTGTGACATTCGCTATCCTCCAGTCCTCCGACTCTGTGGCCGTTTTAAGAGGCAAGTTGCATATTACCGTTAAGAGATCCGCAATTTCATTTCTCAGTTCCTCCGTTCTTACAGTGATGAGATTTTAATAGGACACATTGTAACAATTAAGCATTGTGGACATTCACCCCCTGCTGTTAACAAGGAAATGGTTCTTTCTTCTTTGGAGCCTCATAGCACAATGGTTGTAGTGCAGCCAAAACTGTGCTCATGACCTGGGGTTCAATGCCAGGTAGTTGGCTCAAGGTTCACTCAGCCTTCAATCCTTCTGAGGTCGGTAAAATGAGTACCCAACCTGGGGGGAGGGAGCTATGTGTACCCTGCTTAATTTAAATTGTAAACTGCCTAGAGAGTGCTTTAATCACTATCGTGTAGTATATAAGCAGCATCCTTTGCTTATTTACTTTGCTTTGGAAGGTTCTGTGCCCATTCTTGAGATGTGGAGAGAATGCTCAGTAGTTGGATGTTACAGATACAGTATGAACTATTGAACTCAAGATAACTGCCCACATTTTGCTTGGTGATTTGGTAGTTTGCTTTTATTGCTAATGAGTGGTGATACCCTGTTGAGTTTAAGTTGTTTTGCTTAATTTATTTATATTTATTCAATATTGCTTTTGCGGGAGGAGGCGGAAAATACAAATAATACAAAATGCTGCATCCAACAGGGAGCATGTAAGTTTCTTCTTACAAGAAGTCTGTGAAGATTCTCAGTCATCCATGTGAGTTTATCTGGAAGTTGAGTCATGGCAACTGGACTTCTTTTCTTGAGAGATTGAAATGTTTTGCTGCTCATCCAAACAGCTTCATCAGTCTGTGGAAAGCTAGTTGCGAGTCCCCCATTTTATAGTTCAGTTTGATTTCTTGTCACTCTGGTCTGAAATAGGCTCATAAGATGAATGGTGGCCTGAATAGAGTTGTTAGGTGATGAAAGCAAAGCTTATATACCGCCCCATACCACTTCAAGTACTCTCTGGGCGGTTTACAGTTTAATTATACAGGCTACACATTCGCCCCCCTCCCCGGGCAAGCTGGGTACTCAATTTACAGACCTTGGAAGGATGGAAGGCTGAGTCAACCATGAGCCAGCTACCGAGGATTGAACCCCAGGTTGTGAGCACAGTTTTATCTGCAGTACAGGCATATAACCACTGTGCCATGAGGCTCTTTCAATAGGCTCATTAGGCGGACAATGGGCCAACAAGTACTAAACTGGCTTCGTGGTCATTTCTGCCCAATTCAAAGTGCTGTTTTCGACCTATAAATCCCTGTATACTTGGAGTCCAGGCTTCTTGAAAGATGGTGGCTCCCCATATAAGCCACCAGAACTGTTAAGCTCATGAGGAGAAGTCCTTCTCTCAGTTCTGCCACACAGGTTCATCTGGTCAGGATACAAGAGATGGCATTCCAGACCCTAGAATGCTGTTTCTCCGGAGGTTGGCTTGCTTCCCTTGCTGTTCTTCCTCTTGGCATTTCTTTTTAAATCAGACATTTGGCATTTTGGTTCAGATATTTTATAGAATGCTAGTCGTTGTATTCGAATATTTATGTTTTAATCATGTTTTAATGCTTGCTTGATTAATATTTTTGATGATTTATTGTGTTTTGCAAACTTGTTTTTAAATGTAAATCACCTGTGTTGTGTTGTGTTGTGTTTGTTGTTACAGTCGTGACCAACTCTTCAGTCATGACTGTAACAACACAACACACACACACCATGGAGTTTTCTTGGCAGGAATACTGGAGTGGTTTGCCAGTTCCTACTCCAGACGCCTACGGCACCTGGTATTTCCTGGTGGTCTCCCATCCAAGTACTAACTAGGGCTGACCCTGCTTAGCTTCCGAAATCAGGCAAGATCAGATGTACTTAGGGCATCTGTCCCATATATAGGGATAAAGGCAGTACAGTATATAAATAAAATACAATAAAAGCAATAATCTCGTGATGCTGTGGTTAATAGTAACTGTCTTGACTGTTTTGGAGTGCTAGACTTACTGTGGTCATTTCATGTGTTGTGACCTATTTTGGGCTTAGTTGTGCAGGAAAACAATGTGTAAATAAATGAATAATCATAGAGTCACAGCATAATTGAATTGGAAGGGCCCCGTCAGGGCATCGATACCAATCCCCCGCAGGAACCCAAATCAAAGTAGCATTGATGAAATGAAGCTGAATTCTGTGAATTATGGTTTGGATACACCTTAACATGGACAAAACTAGAGTGAACAATCTGATTTGATGTTAAGTTAATGACAGAAGAGTGGAGAATTTTTAGGAACAGGATGCTTGGTGGAACTAGATATGGATGATTATGATCAAAGCAGACATGTGAAATCAATTTAGTCCTGGGCATCAGATAGAAAGTGCATTTCCAAAGGGTGTTGCAGCAAGGAAACTAACTGTGCTTTATGAGCCAGAACACAAACCTGGCTGCTGATCACAAATTAACTGTGCATACATGGGACAGCAAAATTCTGTTTTACTTTTAGTTGGTTCCAAGGCCTTATGGTTGTGGTATCCCCTTGATGTATCTAAATCATAACAGGGCCAGGAAGTCTTAGATGCAGAGCATAACTATTTGGTTAGTGTCTTGGAACAGAGTTCCATAACGCATAATATATTTGCTGATAGTTTGAAAATTAAAATGGTTACGGTAGTCCTGTATTCTTGGTGACTTCTAACTGGGTTATCTGCTTCCTGCTTTTAGCTAATATAGTTTGTATTCAGTTATTTTGGCTGACCAAGCATATTGTCCCTGGTTTTGTGATGCCTAACCTGTTGTGCTTAGCATGTTGTTAAATTTTAATTATGTCAGAAAACTTATGCTGAGCATGTGCTACTGCTGGTGAATGTGATCATTTTAAGCTTCGTATTGCTATTCTTTTGCATAACCTAAACTTAATAAGCAAAGCCAGCTGTTGGATAGCTTAATTCCATTGTTTATACTCCACACAACTAAAAGGGCCCACTAAAAGTAATGCCAAATCAGATGAATCATTTCTAACTTAATATAGGCTTCAGCAGTCGCTGGGCAGACTTTCACTACAATCTCATTTATCATTGAGGCATTTATATAAGCATGAG
The DNA here is from genome assembly GCA_023846285.1 of Phrynocephalus versicolor. Classification (NCBI taxonomy): domain Eukaryota; kingdom Metazoa; phylum Chordata; class Lepidosauria; order Squamata; family Agamidae; genus Phrynocephalus; species Phrynocephalus versicolor. The sequence continues at coordinate 46,139,405 of JAHTLZ010000010.1, forward strand.
GAGAAGACGGAATTGAAATGAAATGTAAAATATAGGCAGTATGGTAAAAGTCTTATCCCTGCCTGATAATGATTTATATGTACTTGACTTAAATTTGTAGATTTTGTGGATGGAAGGCAACAGATGACAGGTGCATGGCAAAGAGCACGTGATCTTCTATCTACTTCCCCACCTTCCTGGTCCACCCTTCCACTCTCTTGGATTTTTCCTCTGACCCAAACCCTCCTTTTTCTGTCCTGCCTTGTCAAACCTACCACACATAGTTTATTTTGTGGTTGCTATTGTTGGTCAACATGAGTATGATCTGGCAAAGTGAGTCTGGAGAAATGGTTCTTGCATTTATCTGGTCTCTCCAATCCTGACATCCTTGGGGGGGGGGGGAAATGACTTCTGGAAGATGAGAGATCCAACCCCTTCCTTTTACCAATAGTTTTCCAGCAGTTGTTTATCTGTACTTGGAACCATGCAGCCTTTTCAATAGCTTATTCACTTGCAAGAACCGTTGGAATGCATTGGTGCATGCAAAATATGAATATCTCCACTGACAGAGATTAATGGCATGGCTAGCAAAAGGTTCAGGCAAGCCATCGCTGTCTGACGTTTTGCTTGGAAATTGGCAGTTTTGTGTTCCAAGAAGTTCAGATGACTAACTTGGTAATTAGAGCAAAATGCTAGTTACCTTTGCTTATATTGCATGTTTCCAAATGGTTTAAATGAATCCTGTCCCCTGTTATAGAAGATGCATAGCCTTGTGCCTAGGAGGGGATGTTCTGAGCCAAGAAGTCCCTGATTCCAACTTGGCCTGTGCTCTGTACTTCCTTAATGTTTGACTATTGCCTCTTGGCTTAGCAGTCTCCTATGTGCATGGCATTTGTATTGTATAGCAGCAGTAAAAAAACGATCATCCTGTGGATTTTATTTGATTCTGTTTCCCATCGGATCCATGCAGCATAGCCAACAGTCATGGATGAGAGCTGGATTCCACTGACATGTGCAGGAGCACATATTATCAATGGTTCTGCTCTTGTCCTCATTCATACATATAAGCTGTGTTTATACACATGTAGCTGCTGCTTCTTCCTAGCATTTTCCTACAGGTGCAGGGGCCACTTTCTGGATCCTGAAACAGCACTTGGCTCAATCAACCATGTCTTCAGGGTACAGATTCACATGTCCTTATTGACAGTGTCCTTCCATTTCTATTTGGTCACCCATGTAGCCAATGGCCATTGGTTTCTAGGTGATAAAACATTTTGGGTGATGGTGGAAGGTGCTGCTTTGAGGACATATGCATACCAGTGGAGCTGGCTTTCTTCTCTTTATTCAGGACATTCCCTGGGTGTTAACAGTCTCTAGATACTCAATTTCCTTGATGTTTAGTTGGAGTCTAAAGTGGTTGAGGTGGTCATTCCATGTTTGAACTTGCTACTGCAATTTGTTCCTAGTGTTAGTAGCAAGCACTTTATCATTGACACAGGGCATGGTCTAGGGAGCATTTTGCTGTGGGTCTTGTGTGATGATATCTATGACTAGTATAAACAGGAGCGGTGACAGTGCAAAGCCTTGGTACACTCCTACTGTCACCAGAAAACTGTTAGAGAGGCCAGGTCAGCATCATATGTGGCTGCTAGTGTTCTTATATAGAGCTTTGACCCAGTCAATGAGTGATTCTGACACTCCATAGTTACAGGGGACTGACAAGATCAATTGATGTGAGACCCAGTCAAATGCCTTCTCCAGGACTAGGACTGCCATGTGCAATGTTTGGGTCTTCTCTAGTGTTTCTTGATGAGCTGCAAAACTGGTATTGGTCACTCTGTATCCTTTGACAGAGTTGCATTGCTTGGTGGCGAGTTGGACAATGTTGTGAATGTGCTGGTTCAGAATTTTCTCAAAAGTTCTTCATAGTGTGGGACAGGAGGTGGATTAGCCAATAGCCTGTGCAATCAGTTGGGTCACCCTTGTTGACCAATAAGTTGGTACATATCCATTACTCATTATAGCACTGAAGAGCTCTGTCAGCCAAGTTATCCCCATGTCTTGGAGTTGCTGAAATTTCAGCAGGCAGATCATTGGCTCTGGGGGCTTCATGTTCTTTACACTGCCGACTGCACTGGTGACTTCTGTGGTCGTAATGTACAGAATTGGTCCATAGATTGGCATGCCTCCAGGGAGTGGTGGGTGTGGAAATTCAGTGCTGGGGATCTCATTGAAATGATCTTGCCATCACTACAGCTTTTCCTGTTTACCCTAGTCTGTATCCTTTATGAATGGATAACACTCAATGTCTTAGGTGGCCTTCTGTGCTTTGGCCAGCTGGTAAATGTCCTTCTCCCATACTTGCATTTCCAGGTCATTGTATAGATCTTGGTAGTGATCTTGGCTTTGGCAGTGACCCTCTTGGTTGCTCATTTGGCAGTGACATAGTTCTGCCAATTTTCATATCTTTTCTGCTTGGTATTTCTTAAAGGCGCTCTTCTCTTGCACTTTCTCCTGCACTTGTTTGGTCCACAGCCATGCCTACGTGTTCATTGTAGCAACAACCTCATTTCGTAACACCAGGTATTTCCCCAGTGGTGGTGGCAACAGAGTCACAAAATGCTGTCCAGGTGGCGTCACTTGAGGAAGTGTTTTTGGGTAGCAATATGACTTGTCTGATAATCTCTTCTTTGTGGTTCCATAGCTTCCATCATTGAATCTTCTCTGGACCTGTGGTACCTCACATTTGCTTATGGCGTTTTATCTTTAGATCTCTGAAGAGTGACCTGTGGGTGAGGAGGACAAAGGAGATAACATTTGTGTTTGGGTCTAATGGGAAAATCATGCCTTCTCAGAAGGATGAAATCAGTCTGGCTATTTCTGCCACGGTGTAGATGATGAGATGGTTTTTACATTTCTTGAAAAAATTGCTGCATATTATGAAATTGATTGCTTCTACGAAGCCAATGAGTTGTAATCCATCTTCATTGCAGTTTCCGTAACTTGGTTCCTGCAACATGCTTCCCACATGGCCTTTCACGTTGCTGCTAATGTCACAACCTTAACACCCAAGTCGTTTCATACTGTGAGATTTGATCATTGAGGTAGCTAGGACCCAGGCTGTACAGTGTTTTGTAGGTTATATACAACCCAGAATATTTAAGAAATGTTCAAATTAAGAACAGGGAATTAGAAGGGCATCTTAGAACATTAAACGGTAACATTAAAGCTACAAAGAACACACCAAAAGAAAAAAAATCCATTACGAGAGGTGGAAAATAAACATGGAAACACTGGTGTTCTTATGAAATCAGCCAATGCAGTCATGTATGGTAATCCATATAAAAATCACATAGTAGGTAGTCCCTCATTTAGGGGAAACTTGCCTGAAGAGGAAGGTCTTTGCCTGCTTCTGGAAAGACAGCAGAAATGGAGCAGTCCTCGTCTCCATTGGGAGGGAGTTCCAAGGTGTGGGAGCAGCAACAGAGGAGGCCCTTTCATGTGTTCATATGAGACACACCTGTGAAGGTGGCGGGATGGAGAGAAAGGCCTCTCCTGATGAACTTAGCATCTGAGCTGGTTCATACTGCAAGATTTGATCTTTGAGGTAGCTTGGACCCAGGCTGTTTTGTGCTTTGCAGGTTAAGATCAGCAATTTGAATTGCACCCGATAGCTGATTGGCAACCAGTGGAGCTGCTTTAGTAGGGGTGTAAGGTGATCTCTGTACCCTGCCCCAGTCAGAAGTCTGGCTGTTGCATTTTGGACCTGTTGAAGTTTTCTGAGGCTTTTCATAGGTAGCCCCACATACAGTGAATTACAGTAGTTTAGCCGGGATGTCACTAGGGAATGTATCACCGTGGCCAGAGCTGGTTTCTCAAGGAACAGGCAAAACTTGCATACTAGCCTTAAATGTGCAAATGTGCTCTTGGCCCAGCCATGACCTGAGCATCTAAGCTCAAGGATGAGTCCAAGAGCATCCCCAAGCAGCGTGCCTTTTTTTTTTCAATTGTAGGTTGACCCCATCCAGTACAGGTTGCATCCCTATCCCTTCTTCTTCCTTTCGACTGACCATAAGGCATCTCTGTCTTGTTTGGGCTTAGTTGCATGTTGTTCATCCTCATCCATTTCATTACTGCAGCTAAACACTCATGTAAAGTTGAGATAGTAGCTCCCTTAGAATCCAGAGGTGACGAGAGGTAGAGCTGGGTATCATCAGCATACTGGTATAAATATAATGGCATGATATAAAATTTTGCTAGGATAAGGAATTCCCACTCTGTTTATCAGTGAGTGTTAATGATTGGGGCAGTAGCTTTCCAGACTCTCATGAGATATAGATCTCTTGTGTGTCTTATGTCATGATCTGTCTTACAGTTTTTCACTTTACAGTAATTCTCAATAAAAGAGACTTGAAATATATAAATGAATGTTGTACTACTCAATTCACCTGTTCAAAAGCAGGAATGTAGTTTATGAAGATATGCAAAAGTCTGTAAAGGTGCAAATAAACTGAGTCCCACAGCTAACAAATACAATTGTCAACCCATGAGTGAATCTATAGAAGGTTCCTGCATGGCAGGGGGTTGGACTGGATGGCCCTTAAGGTCTCTTCCAACGCTATGATTCTAAGGTACAGAGGTCTCCTGCCATTTCATGGTTCATATAATGCAGTCCCGGTATACCGTAGGACCGCAGTATATGAAAGGCAAGCCCCCCTGGAGTAAGCTATTTGGGCCTGTTTGAAGCCTTTTACACTTACCCAAGGCCTGGCGATGCCCCGAACAGGCCTCCAACAGGCTTCCCAGGCCTGTCAGAGGCCCCAGAAGTGGTTTCCGGTGAACCGGAAGCGACTTCCGGCAAATCGGAAGTATAGAAGGACTCAAGAGGCCCCGAGTCCTGACCCGACCTAGCATCCGCATATCGCAGATTTTCCATTATCGTGGGTTGGATCGGGTCCCTAGCCCCTGCGATAGGCGTGGAATTACTGAACATTTTTCTTTAGGGACTATTCTGATTATTGAGAAAACAGTCTACAAAGGGAGATATGTTAGGACCCTCATGAGATGTCACAAGTTGTTAGAATATTTTTGAAATAGTAAAATGGCGCTTGGTACTAGAAGTTGCAGAAGCACATTGTCATAGCAGGCGTACTGAAGCAGAAGAATTCCATTCTAATTATTGGCTTTGTTATTGCTGTACTTCTCTTCTTTTCCCTTTGATAGTGATGATATACTGTAATATCATTCTTCCAAAGCGTCTGCTTCCTCTATGATAAGCTAATGATGAGGCGAAGTACTTCTGCAAATCCATTTCTCTCATGTTAACATGGGAAGAGTCCCCAAAGGGATGAGAAGTGACAAAAAGCTTCTTATTGCATGGTGTTGGTTAAAACCAAAAAGTCAATGTGATGCTTTGAAAAAGAGGAAAATACAATTTTTGTTGCTTTGTTTACCTGTCTGAGAGGTTAATGAGTTGTCCAAGGCAAACATGTAGGGAGACAGGGAAAAAACACTATTAGAAAGACATACAGCTTATGTTCTTAGCAAAACAATAGTATTTGGAGAAGAATGGAGGTTCAGAGTTTGCATACAGATAAAACAGCAATGCTTTTTAGAGGAAATCTTCTGAGTCAGAAATAGAAATGAGAGACTTGCTCCTTTGCATCTCAGGGGCCTGTAAGTTGCAAAGTTCCATTTTTAGTCTTTCGAAGGAAAAATACTGCAAAGAAAAGTAGTTGAAGATAGTCCATTTTAAGATGGACTAAGCTGCTGTCTTTAATAATTAGATAGATAAAGCGGGCCTTCAACAAAGCAGTGGGCCATCCCAGAAGAACAAGGGATCAGTCTGAGACCCAGACCCGAAGGAAGAACCTGGTCATTCCCTACATGGCAGGAGTGTCGGAAAAGCTTAAAAGGATTTTTGGCAAACACCACATCCCTGTTTATTTCAAACCCATGAACACACTAAGGCAGAGACTTGTCCACCCAAAGGATCCGATACCAAACCATAAAAGGAGCAATATAGTATATGCAGTCCAATGCAGTGAAGAGTGTTCAGACCTCTACATTGGAGAAACTAAACAGCCATTAAACAGAAGAATGGCCCAACATAGGAGAGGTAACAGCTCAGGACCAGAATCAGCAGTACACCTCCATTTGAAGGAAAAAGGCCACTTTTTCAAAGATGAGGATGTACACATACTAGACAAAGAAGAGAGGTGGTTTGAGAGAGGAGTAAGGGAAGCCATTCATGTTAGCATTGAAAACCCCTCCCTCAACAGAGGTGGGGGGCTCCGGCATAGTCTGTCTGCCACTTATCAGGCTGTACTTTCCACAGTACCCAGGCAAATCAAGGAGCCTTCACCACCAGATCACAGCTAACGATCCATTCTTGATGGGTTTCAGCACCTTAGGCCATTGTTTACCTTAAGGCCATGGACACTAATGTCTCCCTAACGAGCCTATTAAGGCTTTGCTCATCTTATGAGCCAATCAGACCAGGGGACAAGAGGTCAAGCTGACTATAAGAAGGGTCTCTTGCACTAGCTATACTCAGACCGATGAAGCTGTTTGGATGAACAGCGAAACGTTTCTATCTCTCAAAAAAGAAGTCCAGTAGCCATGACTCAACTCCCAGATAATTAGATAGCTTCTTAGACCATCTTAAGATATAGGCGGAAGGTGCGTGATACCACAGCCCTCACCCTGCAGTATGACTGGCCTGCTGGTCAGTAGTAGAAAAGCATTGGCAGTTCTTGCAGATTATCATCTCATTTCAAAATGGGCAAAAATAAAATAAAATTATAGTACTTTTCCATGTACTGTATAAGACTATTTTTCCCTAAAATTGTTAGACTGAAAATTGATGGTCTTAAGCTGAGGAGAGAACCTGTAATTATGGGTTGGAAAAGTGAGGGTGTCTTATACATGGGAGTGTCTTATAGATGGAAAAATATGGGTAATTCACTTAACTTCAGTTAGTCTGAAGCAGCTGTACCTATGAAGTCTTTTCCATGAATTTCTCACTATTCTAGTTTGACATATCATAATCTACTTAAAAGCTGGCTCCTTAGTCAGATCCATTTATTTATAGCTTTACTGAGTTGGCCCCTAGCAAGGAGCTCAATGCTACCAAGTGCTTTAATGCCAAAGTAGGCCAGCCAGGTTTGGAATTGGCTTTGATGGTTACACTAAGTGCCTGCTGCTTTTCATGTATTGCTGTGTGAATGGCATCCCCATCTGATTCTTACCTTTTGGACGTTATTTGAGAAATTCTTGTGGAATGTGCCAGATGACTAAAGCAGCATAAGCAGCTTGGCTCATAACAGAAACCCATCAGACCTACATGGCTTTCAGGCACTGTTGTTCAGCCTGAGAGCCTAAATAATCTGCTCTGCCGCTACCAACTAAATCTGAATATTGGTGGGAGAGAGGACAACATGAAATGAAAGTCAGTTCTTAGCACATTGCTGGGCCTGTTTTCGTTTTAGCACAGGAAGTGTGATAAGCATGGAAAGCAATCTCACAGCCGTTGTCACAGGCACACTTGTATTCCACATTGCCATTTGCCTAACTTTCAATTTTTTTATACTTGGAAGGACATTTCTGGTTAGAAAATGGGGACACATGTTCTTCATTTGCACAAGCATTTGGAGAATGGAAGAGAAAGTTTCAATGAAGTTTGATGTACAGGACCCCCGAATCTGCGGGGCATAGGTTCTGGGACTTCCCACAGATCCAGAGATCCATGGATAAGAGCTAAAGCTCTTTTCCGGGGTGGCAGTGGTGATGAGGAGGGGAAGTGGAATGATGAGCGGTGCGGCATGGCCGCCTGTTCTGCCACCCCCCCCCCAATGTCCTTCACCCCTCCAAAGGGTGCCTGCCTGTCCCATGGTGGCAGCGAGGAGGAGTTTGGATGGTATTGGCAAAAGTAAGTTTTATTTTTATTCCCCCCCTTGCCACCCCCCGCCCCCGCTGACCATCAACCGTGGATAACTGAATCAGCGGTTAGTGAATCAGCAGATAAGGGGGTCATACTGTATACTGCTGATACATAAGATACCTGAATCCAGGGATTCCCCAAACCCTGAGCCGTTTGGAGAGGCAGGTATACTATGAACAGAAGCATGGGAAAAACCCACAGACATGGCACTGCTTTGGTTGGGGGAAATGAAGAGGGTAGTAACTCTAAAATAAACCTTTGGACAGACCTTGAGAGTTTTAATGTCTGTAGTAGCAGCCATGGCCAGCTGTCCAAGTGCTGGTAGGGAGTGGTGTATTTGTACCCTTCCATCCAAGGCAAAATCTGTGAGATGCTATCTGTAATGATAGCATGTCACAGAGAAGACAAATTTACAAAGGTTTTTTTTTTTTTTTTGCGATGTGCTAATGTCCTGTGTACAGGGCATCATATAAGTAGAATAGTATTAAATATTGGAGTTTCAAGTGCAATAAGATCTGTATGCATGACCATTTTGAGTGTGTGGCTTCCAAGAGGTTTAAAAGAAAATACTGAACATCCCTGTTCCCATATCTATTGACTAGTTTAAGTTTCTTCGCCTCTAAAGAGCATAGCCAGAGGAATGTGTCATCTTGTTGTATTCGTCTCAAGGCCAGCAGGTTATGTGGTGGAAGATTTGCATCACTGGGTAGATGTGGGCTGGGAAGCAAACAGTTTTGAAGCCCAGCTTTTATGAATTGGAAGGCAGAGTTGCTTCAAAACAGGCTTCTCCCAGCAGTGAGCCCATATTTCCTCTCCCTCCCTGTTCCTGGGGGGCATGACTGCCTAATATATTTGTGAGCCTATATTTTACACATTTCAGAGTTTTGCTGCAGCAGTAGAAGGCGTTTGTCTCTGCCTGGCTCGAACCTGAAGGAGAAGCTTAAAGTGTGAGCTAATATTTCACCACATCATAGTCACTTAATAAAAAGCTGCAGCAGGAAAGCATGGCCAGTCCATTACTTGGCATAGTCCGACTGAGACTACAGAAGCGTAACTTGTGAATCTTGTTGGTGACATCTCATGCCATGGCAAGATAAGCTAATGCCCTCTTGTTTCATAGTGGCTGCAGGCATAACTCTTAATTGTGGGCATGGATTGGCTGGGCTGTGGGCGAAGCCTAGTTTATGTGAGTCATTTTCAGTGTGTGTCTCTCCTATGACCATGGTCTGGTTTCAGACGTGTGGCTTTACCAAATGTTCTGTTATGCTTAACAAGACTTTCTTTCAAAATACTAATTGAGTCCTGGCTCTTGGGCTTTATTTTAAAAGTCATTTGCAAAAAATTATTTATATAAATCTCTCTCTCTCTCTCTCTCTCTCTCTCTCTCTCTCTCACACACACACACACACACACACACACACACACACACACACATTGAGATTTGTTTTGCTGACTATTTCACCTTTTACATCATAGACTCTGGACTGTTCATACCCATGTATAATATACAAGTGCACAGATATGTTAACTGTGTGACAAACATAGAGAGTTGACAAAATCTTATTGAGAGGTCACTCTTCCCTGTGATGGCACTATAGGAATGGAAGAAACAGTACACCTGGAATATGTGTTAGGCAGAGCTGGTCTTCCCCAACTGCTTTTTGTAGGAAGCTTTCCTGGTTTATATGCATTGTTGTATGGAGTATCTTGCAGCCCCTGAAGTTGTAATTCCTTCACTTGGGTAACTAAAAGGTGCAGAGATATTTCTTTTATGTTGTTTCAAGGGGGAAATGTTGAAATATCCATAAATGATTTTACACTGCAAGAATCCCCAGGGATTTACTGCTAGTGAAACTGATTTTTATTATGCGCAAACTTGGATCCTCAGTGTAACAGTGGGTCATTCCTGGAAAAGTATATCTGTTTGGAACACAGTTCTGGATATAGACCTTCTTTAAGAGCTTACTCATGTATTGGCGTTGATTGGCAAAAATTGGTGGCAGTGTGGCCAATCATACTTTTACTATTGATGTTAATACTTAAATATACTTAAGTGCAAACATTTTATGGCTTTTGATGGAGTCTGATATAAGTGTTATGTATCAGCCAGTGGGGATATTAAGCAGCATGCCATGCCACTCCTAATAGAATCTTTACTATTGCAAAATAATCCAAATTTTAGGATCACATTTGAGTCTTCCACTAGTAAACATTCCTCTGTTAACCACATTTATATTTAGACTTTTAACCCACCCACCTCCCCTCTAAATTGTCTCTATCTTCATGTTGATGAAACCGAGGAGAATGGGAATCAGGCCCCTGGCCCCCAAGCAGTCCTACCAACACCTTTCTACTTGTTTAGTGTGCATAGGATTTCTCTGGTGTGATTTGGAGATAGTTCATCCTCAAGTCTTGGATAAACATGATTTAGTATGCTGCAATGTATTTTAAGTGAGCTTTGTTTAGTTTTCATTTCAAACCCTACCCTCCTTCTAGCTATGCAGCTCACATTTGCTTGTACACTTCTGCAGCTGACATGGTCTTTTATATAAAGATAAACTGTGCTCCTCATACTGTGTGAGATAAGCAATAATCTTGAGTTTCCTCTTAAGCATTCAGAGGTTAAACCAAGGACAGTTGTTTATTCATGCATTCTCTTTGGATGTTCTTCTGCTACAGAGGTCTGTATCAAGTATAGCTGCTTTCTGCCTTCTGTCTGCTAGAGATGGCCTGCACTGAGAAAATGCCTTGGATTGACTATCTGTAGGACCCATGGGGACATTGTATACCCATGCTGGTTCTGATTCATATATTCTAATAAACTGCTAGTATGGATGAAAGTGAGTTGGAAACCAAATAAACATGTCAGAGAAAGTAAAAAATGTTAAGTTTCCAATATATTGGTTCCAGAAAGCTGCCTTGCGATATCTGGAACTAGGTTGACATTTCTGTACATGCCTAACTTCATACCTCCACCAGCAAGGCCACAGCTAATGACCCATACTTAATGGGTATTGGGAAGGGTTGCATAGGTGGGACTTTCACACACCCCAGGCCATTGTCCACCTAAGGAGCCTATTCAGGCCATTGTCCATTTGACGAGATTAGTCAGGCCATTGTCCAACTTATGAGCCAGTTCAAACCAGGGTGATGTGAAATGAAGGTGAACTATAAAATGGAGGACTTGCCATTAACTTCCCTCAGACTGATGAAGCTCCTTGGATGAGTAATGAAACATTTCGATCTCTCACGAAATGAAGTCCAGTTTGCACGACTCAATTTCCAGATATCCTTACCTGGATGACTGAGAATCTTCACAGACACATTCCATAAATTCTGCTTTTCTTCTTTTTCTTACTCTTTGAGATGATAAAATGCACAATTCTTTGGAAGATGCAGAAGATTATATTACCTATGGGGGCTAATTTTAATATATGCACATTAATGTTTGCATGTTGATTAGCCTGCTGTGGCAATTGTTGGTTTAAATGAGTTCAGATTCAGTATTATAGGTTAATGTCTAATTGTATTTCAGATTCAAAGTCCTGGGAAATAGCTTGCTAGGAACAGCTGGCTCTATTACACTGATAAATGCCAGGAGACTTATCAACACGATAACAATACTTATAAGCACTTCAGAACTATGTTAAAGTTTCCTCATTGAAAGTAGCTTGCACAGTTGGAGGCTATGCTTTGGCATATGAGAGAAACCTACTTCTGGCTTACATAGAACCTCAGCAGACTGCTTTTATATGTTCCTGATATGGGTTGTCATCACTTGATAGTTGTTTATGTGTGATGCAACCAAGGGAGGAAAAATAATTGATTGCTTTCCTTTTGCTATCTTGAGCATATCAGTGGGAAAGTAAAGTATACATCTTGGTGTTCTGCAACCCATTTACTTTCAGGTATGTTGGACTGTTGTTGGTCATACTGGTTAGTGATGATAGGATTTGTAGTCCAGAACCTCTAGAAGGCACCAGATTGGGGAAGGCTATGCTCAGCCATAATAATAATAACAATAATTTTGTGACATCAGGTTGATTCTCACTTTTGGCAACCTTTTGCAGGGTTTGTTAGGTGTACAGTACCATCCTCTCCTCTCCCATCACTTTGGGGCTGTAGCATAGTGGTGTGCAATCTGCAGTGTCACATTGCACAACACAGGCTGGCTCTTCTCTTGGGACCCACAACAAGGAATTGAACTTCCAGCCTCTGGCTCTGCATTCAGATATCCAGGTCACTCTCGTCCTGTGGTTTGAGCCCCATGATTGTGCACAGTCAAATGTTTGGTGTTGAATGAAGGGAACTGCAGTCGACATCTGTGCTGATGACTAGTATAGGTTTTGAGCAGATAACTTACACTGAAGGACTAAAGGTGTGTTGTACATGTTTACAGATACCTTATAATAAGATACCTTATTCATAAGGAGTCTTCACAATGTATGGTAGAAGCAAAGTTTAGCTTCTAAATTTCAGTCTTAAATTCCCCCACTTTGGTGCCGGTTTCAGTGGTGGAACACTCTGTTCACTTAAAAACCCAGAACCATCTCTGTGAACATCTGAACACAAATGCAGTTTGTGGCATTTTTGACCACCCACCTAGGCCTGTGGTGGGCAGATAGGAATCTTTGGTAAAAGGAGTCTCCATTAGTTGGGGGGGGGGAGAAAGAAAGAAGTGGTAAGTAGGGACTGATTACCATTCTCATTAGAGAAGTTTTTCACCTTCCTTTGCAGTAACTTTGATTTCATTGGGGAATCTCCCATACCTGGAAAGCAACAGATTAATGAGAGCTTTTGATCAGTTCATGAGCCGAGAAGAGCATTTATGGAACAAAAGGTTGCCTGTAATCAGGATGCTACCACACATGACTACACATTCCCCATTGCAGTGCTTGTTTAGTCTGAGAATGTAGTGGCCAAGAAGGGCTTTCTAGAAAAATAAATACACTAGAGCTGTGCTCTAAGATAAAGGTCATAATTATGTCTTTGAAAGACATATTATTTGAGGTAGCACGTGTGTTGTTTAAGCCTGGCCAGATGCCAGTGGAATGACCCTGATTTGGGCCAAGTTGGCAAATTGGCTAAATGTTCCTTCATACAATTGCTCATATGAAGATCTAGGCTTATTCAGGTTTTCTGTGTACAATGACGGAAAGACTGGATGGGTTCTAGTGACATGAGCAAGCTTGTAAATCATGCTTCACATATCCCCCCACTCATTTGAAAATGCTTCGGATCTTTGTACACTTTACATTGGTATCTTTGAAGTGAAGCCTGTGAACTATTCTGCTAAAGGTACTTATAGTGCTCCCCTGTTTGGATTCCAATCAGCCTTATCCCCTTGTGACAGTAGTGAGGTGTGACGAGACTAGTCACTCATCAGCATCAGGAGGGCTGAAGATTTCCCATTCCTGAAGAATATGCGCGTGTGAAGAGAGGAACATGTTGGTTTACATATTAAGAGAAAGACTTACTGTGTAAAAGCAAGCTGCATGCATATCATACTAATGCTGTTAACATTCCACAGATCTACTCTGAAAATCCCAGTATCTGTATTTTGAATGATGTGCCCATTCATTGGCATCTTTCAGTCTCGAAAGACTATGGTATCATGCCTGGAGTAGAGATCCTAAAAACAACACCTAGTGTGACTAAATAGACCAATTCGGGAATGGCAGTCTCTACCGCACTGGGGACAGATGTATTCTGTTTCTTGCCCGGTCCTCGAGTTTCGTTCCTTCCGTGCCTGCCTCTTTTCCTCTGCCTGTTCGACAAATGCCTCTTCAAATTTCTGTAGACCATGCTGTATGTCTTACCTCCAGACAGTGCGATCGGAGGTCAGGGTTTCCCATCTGTTGAGGTCCATTCCCAAGGCCTTCAGGTCCCTCTTACAGATTTCCGTATACCGCAGCTGTGGTCTCCCTCTGGGGTGCTCTCCCTGCACTAGTTCTCCGTATAGAAGATATTTTGGGATCCGGCCGTCATCCATTCTCACAATGTGTCCAAGCCAGCGTAGGTGTCGCTGTTTCAATAAAGTGTACATGCTAGGGATTCCAGCTCGATTCTGGACTATGCTATTTGGAACTTTGTCGTGCCAGGTAATGTTGAATATTCGCCGAAGACAGCGCATATAGAAGGTATTAAGCTTTCTTTCCTGTTGAGCATGGATGGTCCAAGACTCGCTGCAATACAAAAGTGTGCTCAGTACACAAGCTTTATAGACCTGTATCTTTGTATGTTCTGTCAGCTTCTTATTGAGCCATACTCTCTTTGTTAGTCTAGAACAGTGCTCCCCAACCTTTTTGTCCCCACGGACCGGAAAATATTTGATGATTTTTCCGTGGCCCGGGGGCGGGGGATGGGGGGAGGGAGGAGGGGGAGGAGGGGGTGCGGGGGGCTTGGAGTGTGTGCCTTGCGGGGGGGCACGGGAGCGGCGGCGGCGCTCGCTGGCTGGGGGCGTCGGGCTTGCCGCTCCCCCCCGCGCATGGGTGGGGTGGGGGGGAGCCCGGGGCTCCTGGGCAGGCGGGCCCCCGCCTCCTCCTCCTCTCGGCGGCCACGGCAGCCGCCCAGGTTCGGCCGCCGCCGCCGCTGCTGCCGGTAGCGGCCTTTGGGCGGGCAAGCGGGAGGGGGAGGGGAGGGAGGCCGGTGGGGGGGGTGCGCGTGCGTGCGCGCGCACACACACACACACAAAATTGATTGCAACGTGGATGTTTTGAACTGAATGTACTTTGTAGAGACTCAGAGCTTCTGGAGCCCCCACCCCGCCCCGCGTGCGCTCCCCCACCACCAAGACTTGCCCCCCCTCCCGCCGGGTCTCCGGGCCGAGAAGGGGGAGCCCGAGCGCCTCCCGCCGCCGCCGCCGCCTCTCTCACCTGCTGCTGGGCAGGGAGCCCGAGCTCCGGCCAGGCGCGAAACTCTCCCGGGGAGGCGGCGAGGCGGCCGCTGGGGACTGGCGGTAGCGCCTCCTCCTCCTCCTCCTGCCGCCGCCGCTGGAGGAGCAGCAGCAGCAGCGGGGGCGATTGCGGCGGGGGGTCGCGGCGGCGAAAACACCTGGGCCGGCCCGCGACGCCCCCCCGCCCGCCCCCAACACAGGCGCGGTCCGGCGGCAGCGGGGGGGCTCCGCCCTGGAGCGCGGCCGTAGGGAGGGGCCAAAGAGCGCGCGCCCTGGGGGAGGAGGAGGAGGAGGGGCACCCACCTCCTCTTCTGACTGAGGGGGCCCCCCACGCTGCGGCGGCGGTGTGCGCACGTGGGGGGGCTCGCCAGCGCCTCCCCCGCGCGCCCCCTCCTCCCCGCCGGTCCCCGCGCGCCCGGCCCCCAGGGCAAGCTGGCCAAACGGGGTTCCTGCTGCTGCTGCTGCTACTAGTGGAGGGCGAGGAGGAGGAGGCGCCGCCGCCGCCGTGGCTGCTGCTGCTGCTGCTGGAGGGCGAGGAGGAGGAGGAGGACGCGCCGCAAAGGCAAAGGCGGCGGCTCCTCCTGCGCTCCTCCAGCCTTCCTCCTCCACCGGCCGCCCGCGGGAGAGAAGAGGAGGAGGAGGAGGGCGGCGGAGGAAAGGGGGAGGAGCCTCCCCGGCCTCCCCAGGCGGCCCGGTGCCGACCGGTCCACGGACCGGCACCGGTCCGCAGCCCGGGGGTTGGGGACCACTGGTCTAGAAAACATAGTAGCTGCTTTACCTATACCTTTATTCAGCTCAGACTCTAGTGAGATTGTATCTGAGATAGTTGAGCCAAGATACACAAAGTCATGGACAACTTCCAGTTCTTTTTCAGAAATTGTAATGCGAGGAGGAGAGTCCACATTCTGGCCCATTATTTGTGTTTTTTTAGGCTGATTTCTAGCCCAAAATCTTTGCAAGCTTTACTAAAATGATCCATGAGTTGTTGGAGATCTTCGGCAGAATGAGCAGTAATGGCGGCGTCATCAGTGAAGAGGAGATCCCGCAAATATTTCACCTGTACCTTAGAAATCTGTTAAAGTTGTACAGTCTTTTCTAGTTGAGTGATCAGTGGCTGTGGATCTCAGCTTTGCAAGAAGAGGTTCATTGATTATGGAAGGGTTGTGGAAATGAAGCAGCTTAGATTGAAAGGTTCTACTAATTTACTTTGTTTCATTGCAATTATAAATGTCTCTTCTAGTGAGAATAATTTCCTTACAAATAGATGCTATGGTGAATTATGTATGGCATATTGATTACTTACTTGTGTGCAAAGTGGCTCATATCCTGTTATGGTCCTGTTGTGTTTGCATTTCATGCTCCTGCTTATAGCTTTGGATTTGTGTTCTGTGCTCAGTTGTATCTCAAACTGTGTATCTGCCATTGAGCAATTAATAGAGGATGAGCGTGATGTAGTAGAGCAGTAATGGTAGGAAAAAACAGTAGGAGAAACAGAAGGCCTAGCATGAGATTGATTGACTGGATCAAGACAGGGTCCTGAGTTGGCAAGATATGAGCAGGGCTAGTAATGAAAGGACCTTTAAAAAGGCAGTAAATCATAAGATTGCCGTATGTTAGAGGTAACTTAATGGCATGTAACAACAACATGGGCCAGAGGGTCAGTTACTTCTTGTAAAGAGAACTGCAGTTCCCATGAACTTTTTTACAAACTGTGGAACCAGTCATAAAAACTTCAAAATAGAGACTGCAGAAGGACTGAAGGAAGCACGGAGACGTTCTTAGGCTTTTAAAGGGATTTCTATTTCTGCTTTGTGCTGCCTCTGTATGTTGAATGGAATTTACCAGATGTAACTTTGTGCAGATGTAGGATGGGATATATCATAAAAAGACCCATCAATAACTCAATGTGGTACATGAGATTATACTTCGATAGTCGACCCTTACATGTGAAACTGTATTTTAGACATTCACTCTTTTTTGGTCCATCACTTTCCCACTTTCAGTTGTATTCATTTCAGTCCCACCTGTGTGGTTCTGTCTGAAGAATTAGATAATTATTGTGTAAAAATAATAGCAACCTTTGATCTCCCAAGGAGTTCTTCTGTGCACATTGATGAGTCTGAAGCAAGAGCAGTTCACCAGGAGAAAAACCATGAAAGCTGGCATAAGAAAAATATCATGCAACAAGTGCCCCTTTCCCAAAAAAGTAAATTATGTTTGCTGATCAGTTTTTGACAGTATAACATATTTTTCTGTCTATAAGACCCACCAATATACTATATCCTCTCCCACATTTTTAAGACCCCACATTAATAAAATTAAGAAATCCTCCTAGAGGTCTCCACCCCATCTCCAATGTTTCCATTCTTCTTTGCATTCTGAAGACTCACTGCAAAAGCAAAGCAGAGAGGAGGGCAATCAAGCCGGAAAGAAAAGAAAACAGCAGGAGATGGGGTTGAGCAGAACTCAAACTGATCTTGCGATTTTGCAGTGTGCTTTTTAGTATGGAGAGGTACTTCTTAATGGGATGCTCAACCCTGAGGCTTTCCCTGTTGAAAAAGAAGGCACCAGTTCTGCAAAAAACAAAGCACGGTGGTGTCTTCAAGACACAGAGAGTAAACAAAGGAAGGGACAAATCAAGGTCAGCTTGGGATCTCTTCCATCCCACCTCCACCTCTCCGGAAAGGCTTACTTCCATGTATACGACCCCCTCCTCAATTTTTAGTGTAATGATTTTAGGAAAAGATAGTGTTGTATACACAGAAAAATACAGTAGGTGTGGAAAGGAGAAGTGTCCACCTCTACGGCTGGAGTTCCAATCTGAATTAGATCCCTGTGGTTGTTTTAGAAAGGTAAAAATAGGTGCTAGACTGACCCTTAAATATGTGTGTATTCATGCTTGTAAGTGAGGGCAGAACTGGCTGGTTATTGCCTTGATATCCTAGTTGTATACTGCCCAGAAGTATCTAGTTGGTCACTATGAGAAAACAGGATCCCAGACTTAATAGTATATAGTATGATCCAACAGGCCGTTCCCCCAACACCACCTTTTAAAAGTACATTGCACTGGGGTGTGGGGCAGAACCGTCATGTGGCTGAAATCACAGACATGTCAGTAACTGCTAGAAAGCACTAAGAAAAGAAATGTGTGTGAGTGCTTTCTGTCACTTAGCCGTGTTTGTATATAGAGTATATAGTATACAGTATATATATACTATAGATGGGCTTTTTGTTTCAGAAGTGGTCTGCTTCCGAAACGAAATGCGAGAGCCCAGCTGGCGTTTGGAATGGAGGAACAAAACCATCCAATCCCTTACCATGCACTGGGATGACGCGGGGCTAAACTCCAATGAGGAAGAAGCTTCCAACATCATCTTTCCTTCTCCCTGGAACTGGCCAACCAGGAGCTGTGTAGGGAAATGGATCATGCCTCTTCCCTGCCTGATTGGCCAGCACCAGAGAGAAGGAAAGATGTCATGTTGGAGGCTGCTTCCTTGTTGGAGATTAGCCATGTGTGACTCCAGTGCAAGATAAGGGATTGGTTGATTTCATTCCTCCGGTTCTGAACACCAGCTGGGCTCCCACATTTTGGTTTGGAAGCTGACCACTCCTGAAATGAAAAACCCATCTCTAATATATACTCATTATGCTGTATATAGTAGAATTGCTGGAGAGCTCAATGGTTTAGGTATCTGGTGCGGAGCCAGAATTTGAGAGGTCAATGCCTCCCTGATAGGTACTGGATTTGATGGTTCATATGGTCTCTTCCAGTTCTGCAGTTTTAAGTTTATTATTATGAGCCTTATGGCAAAGTGGTTAAGCTGCAACTCTGCAGCCAAAATTGTGCTCACGTCCAGGGTTCAGTCCCAGCTAGTCAGCTTGAGGTTCATCCATCCTTCCGTCCCTCTGAGGTCAGTAAATTAAATTGAGTACTCAGATTCTTGGGGGGGGGGCAGCAATATTTAATTATATGCATAATTGAATTATAAATCACCCAGATAATTCTTTAAGCAGTGTGGGGTGGAATAAAAGCAGAATCTTTTGCTACAGGGAGAATTGGATGTAGGCACTAAGGGTTTTAATTAGGAGAAGATATGGTTTTAATATTTCCATGATGAGCCCTGCCTTTCCCACAGGCTCTCTGTTCCAGTGTGTTATCTTTTCCATAGGATTTGGTATTTTGTGTTCAGAAGGCATTGTGTGCTGGGTTGAATAATGCTGTGTGATTTAATTTAGGAGTGTATATATGTAGCATTTTCAGTTATAAATATGAAGTGTACCATCTTTAAAGGATACAGCTTTGCCCATGCAGAGATTGCTTGGCCAAAGTAGATGAATATCATGACTCCTTGCCTTTTTACCACTCGCATTCTCATTACCTTTCAACACCTTGGGCAAAGATAAAAATACCTTATAACTCCTTTCTGAATTATTCTTGCCTCTAACTGATCTGTGCAATGTTTTGCGTTGATACTGGATTTTTTTTACATCATCCGTTATCCAGTCTCGATCAAGTGCATCAGAGAAAGTAGCAAGGATTCCAGAAAATAAGCATTATTTTGTTTTTGCTTTACAGTATTTGTTTATGAGTTGGCTCCAGATTTTGGGGTGCATTGCTGGACTAGTAAAAGCAGACGTTCCCATCGCAATCTCCCCTACCCCCCCCCAGCCCTTTGACATGCCATAGAAAAGTCCGAGGAACCTAATGAATGGGACAAGCTGGTAGGGGTGGTGCTTCTGAAAATCAGTGAAGGTGCTTAATGTAAGGAGAGCCCTTCAGCATCCAAGAGACACATCTTGGCTCTAGGCATGTGGCTTGGAACGCTTCCATATTTTCTTTTTCTTCCTGATGATTGTACCAGATGAGTCCCTGTCATCTTAGATAAAATGCTGTGTAGAAATACTGAAAGCAGCATGATTTGTAGCCAGCATAAATTGTAGTTATGATACCTCTTCATGATACTGGCAGTTTTAGTGAGAGGGAGTAGGATTTCTCCTGAAGGAATTTAACATGCTTTTAAAATATTTTGCGTATCCAAAACAATATATTCTCCATCCTTTCTGCCAAGTGTGAAAAGTTTCCTCAGCCAGAGATCGGAAAATTCCTGGCATGAATTCTTGAGCAGTGCTGGCACAGTTTGCTTCTTTACAACGCTACACCTCCATTTGCTGTGACATTCCTCTCCCCTCTCCAAATTACAAAGGCAGGGGAAGGCAATGGGAGCCAAGAAATTGTAGGATCAGCAGCAGTTTGCAAAAGGGGCATTAGCACAATGAAAAGCAAACACAGGCAGTTACAATATGGGGTTAAATGAAGACTTTCTGGTAACTTGTGAGAATATTAAAGCTGTGTTCACACATGCATGTGCTTCTTTTCCTTCAAATACCACAGCTAAAAATTATCTTTAGCTTTACCATGCATACAAAGACACTCACAATTTGCTGATGAGTTGGGCAGTTGGGGTATGACAGAACACATTCTGTACCACCTGCGAAACAGGAAACACTGGTTGTGCAATTTGCCTTCTGTGCCATGTGATCCCAACAGGATTCTGATCCATTGATTCCATAACCTGATACAGTGGTACCTCGGATAACGACTGCCCTGGATAACGAATTTTTCAGATAATGACTGCAAATTTCTGGGTATAGGACTGCCTCTGATAATGAATTTCCCCTATGGGCTGCCTCGGATAACAAATCGCAATTTCTAGGTATAGGTCTGCCTCGGATAACGAATTTTCTCTATGGGCTACCTTGGATAACGAGTTTTCCTATGGGCTGCCTCGGATAACGAATTTTCCCTATGGACTGCCTCAGATAATGAATTTCAGGCATGCATCAGTAAAAAAGAGTTATCCCGGGTGGCATTGCATCTGTACCTTTAAAGTGCACTTTATAAAGAGTTTTGAGCAAAAAACCAGGTGTCTGTTCCTTTTTCCTAGGCTCTGGAACGGATTAAATGGTTTCCCATTCACTCCTATAGGAAACCGTGTTTTGGTAACGACGTGTTTCGGATAATGACTAACCTCAGAGAACGAATTATCGTCATTATCCGAGGTACCACTGTAGATTTTTTGAGCCTTGGCTTTTATCAAACTTCAAAACTAAAAACAAAAACAATATGTCTTAATTCTGTAGAGATGTGCCAGAACCTGCTGGGAGGCGCTCTGTCCATCTTTCCTTCTTTCCTTGGCAACCACCTTAAGTGCAGACCTACAGGTCAAATCACAGAAGACTGGTTTTTCATAGCTAACATTCTCCTCATAATGGGTTAATCCCTGAATGAAATTGGATAATAATTGAGAAGCCTCTCACAATCCATCTGGGTATCTCAGTATCATATTTTCTTTCTTGAAATCATTCCAAAGCTTGGCATATTTTTGAGCTTTATTTATCTACATTTACTTTTATGTTCCATATTTCAAAAATAGCAAGTCTGGTTTTGAATGCAGTAGTATAATTGTGAGGAAAAGTTGTAGGGACATGTACTTAAAATTGTCAAGTGTTACAGTTATGTAAAACTTTAGCCACGTGACTTAAAATATATGAAACCTGAACTTAAGGTTTAGATAAATACTTAAGTAAAAAAGACAGGACAGAGTACAATAAAATACCAAAACAGTGTTTTAAGATACATTCTTTAAAAGATAGCTTATAGCCTATAAAGTCAGACAGTACATTTCTAGAAGGATCTCTATTCTTAAGATTAAAATTGTAAAAATAATAAGCAGTGTAAAACATGGGAAAGTATTTAAACGTTTAAAAATAATATATAGATAGATAGATATAATTTAGTTCTAAGCATTTTTAGTCACTCACAAAATCAGTACGTCATATTCCCACCCATTTTAGTCAGCGTACAGTAAAAAGTCAATATAAAATCCATTGTTTACCTTCTGGAGCTGCTTCCTTATACTGTATATTAGATATCCTTGGATAAGATGTCTCTCATAGCTCCTGCTGCCTCTCACTGTTCATATGGGGTGTGTGGGTGGGTGGGTGGGGAGCCATTTATACTTTAAGCTGTGGTTTATCTAGTCTGTTATACAGTGGTAACTGTTCTTTAAAAGCGACCATTATTTTGCCTGTTACCAGGGAAATAAACATTCATATATCATACATCTGCCTGTATTTACACCAGTTACCTATCAGTGGTTACTGTTTTCAAATCTGTGTATACATTGAATGCAAAATAAAATAGGGGTTTGACAAATAACTGTTCTGGCCCAGTAACCTTACTTTTCTAGGAGGTGATGAGATCAGTGGGAATGGGTGGACAGGCTGTAGCAATGCCCTAGTACGGGACCACAGAGACAGTCATACCAGGTGCAGAATTTCTAGGTTTCACAAAATTTGCCTTGGCCAGGTGCTGGCAACCTATGCTACACCACTGGGTCTGATAATTTGTCCTCTACATTTTGGAAGTGCCCTGCCTTCCCTCCCTCCCTCCCTTTTTATTATTCATTTCCAAAATCAACATACAAGATCAATCAATTTCATAATATTGCAAAGAATTCTGTAGCCCTCCAGATGTTACTGAACTACAGCACTCTTATCTACAGTCATAAGCTGTGCTCTTTAGGACTCATGTAAGTAGAGTTTGACACGGCATCTTTGCTTGGAATTCTACATACAGTTACTTAGGGGTAAGTCATCACCAAATATAGCCAGACTTAAAAGTAAATGTTTACCTGTACATGTGTGTTAGTCATGTCAGTCTTTAGGGGCGGCGTTCATCTCCATCTCTAAGCCAGAGAGTCAGTGTTGCGCAAGTCCATGGCCATGTGGCTGGCATGGGAAAACACATCTCTGCACACGGAACACTGTTTACCTCCCCACTTAGCCAGACTTCATATGAGTAAATTAATGTATAGATATCCTACGGGAAACTTAGTCACATCTCTGGCACAGATGAATAGTAACTGTAGTAACTGAGATAGGCTTAGAAAATGAAATTCTAAAAGATGGCAATAGCATGCACACATTAGGAATTTCCTGTGAGGTCACTCAAACCCCTTTTATATATAGCTATTAAACTCCTCTGACTAGCTGAGGGAAAAGGAAAATGTATAAGGCCTGCAGCTGGAAACAGTGAATAAAAATAGCACAAAGGCTGCCCCCAAGTGTAGCACTTTTGATGCTGTGTTGACCTCAGCTGTGACACCTTCCCTATTAAAATTTATGAATACATCTCCTTGTAAAGCAACAAAAGAAAATGCAAATCTTAATGTAATCTGCACTTTTTAAAAGATAAATCATTTTAAATAATGGTGTGGTTCACAGAGATTGTACTTGGCTAGACTGGATTTCTGGGTGTAGTTGTCATATTACTTATGCATTGAATGCTTACCATTTAATCAAATAATTATTTAATTCCACAGTATTATGACCTCATTTTGTCCTTTCATAGTTAAAGAGCTAGACTTCATCAGAAGTTTCAGATGCCCTTTTTTGGTCATTTTCTAAAAGTTTGACGTTGTTTAGTCTATCTGGTTAAGTGATGGGGGGGCGGTGTAATGCAAAGACTGTTGATCACCAAGAAGCTATTCTTGGAATTCCACCAGGCTCTATATAAGCTAAAATATGTGTTTTTCTTTCTGCAACATTCAAAGCAAGTTTGTGAATCTATTGTTATACATTTTGGCATATATATCCATGGCAAGAAAACGCTGGCTGAAATTCAAGTAGTAATTTGAAACTAGAGTAGGTCCATTGAATCAATAGAAATTATTGACTCACCATATCCCCATTGATTCAGTTGACCTACTATATTTGCGACTTACGGCTAGATTTTAGCCAGTAGTTCTAACCTGGTCTAGAGAGACATAGCTTCCATGGTTCAGAATAGGATGAAGAGCAGCCATGCTTAGAACCCATGGCACACTTATACTTTGCTACACTGCTAATTTTTTATTCTCCAAGATAAAATTGGATAGCTGCACAAAGATAATTTCCTGTGATTCCTCTGTTGCTTGCAAAGTTGGACCATGCAGGCTTTCAAATAGCAATTGTGGTGATTAATGTCTTCCTGTTATGTTAATACCAGTGAGAGTTAACATTCTTTTGATCTTCAGATGTGAATTCATGACTGCAGTTAGTCTGCTTAAGAAACTAATGTCAGGTTTTAACACAACATAATGCAGTAATGCTGAAGGTACGCTTTCTTCCTGTAACAGTTGTTTAGAGTATCAGAGGAAGAATGTGTCTGTTAAATCTTTTATTGGAAACTACAGCATATTTAGTCATGTGAATATGCACTGCTGCAAATTGGGTGGCTAACAGCTGTAAAATCCTATCAAATCTTAGACAAATAATAGATATGTCTTTCTACTATGTATAAAGCTGCTTTTTTGGTAACTCACGGTTGCAGTCTGCATACAACCATGGGCATGGCTGATGCAGCCCTTGGCTACTTTTCCTTAAGCCTAGTTGATTAGATGGGATACAAGGAAAACATTGCTGCTACCACAACAAATTGGGGAAATCTTTTTCTGTGATCTGAGTGCTCTCAAGTTGTTTCCAACTTATGGCAACTCTTTGCAGGGTTTTCTAGATAGAGAGTACAGTACTGTACTCTGAAATGGTTTGTCCATTTCCCTTCTTGGGGCATTCTGCCCAAGGCTGCGCAGGCTGGCTGTTCTCTGTGGAAGCAAAGTGAGAAACCAAAATCCCAACCTCTGTCTCTGCAGTCAGATACCTAATTCACTGAGCTATTCATCCAGCTTGATTTAAAATTGTGTGTGTGTGTGTGTGTGTGTGTGTGTGTGTTTTGTGTCGTTATAGTTGTGATCGACTCCTCGTGAATCCATGTCCATGGAGTTTTCTTGGCAGGAATTCTGGAGTGGATTGCCAGTTCCTACTCCAGGCACCTACAGCACTTGGTATTCCCTGGTGGTCACCCATCCAAGTACTAACCAGGGCCGACCCTGCTTAGCTTCCGAAATCAAGCTAGATCGGATGTAGTTAGGGCATCTAGGCAGATGGATTTAAAATAAGAGCTTTCAAATGAATTTAAACCTCTGCTTTACCTGCTAACATTTTAAAGGCCATTAAATTTTAAATGTAATGGATTGATTTGTACTGTGTGGGCATTAAAACTGTTACACGGGTAGGAGAATGCCCAAACGGATATGATGTCTGCATGCATAGGCCTTTCTTGCCCTGCATACTCGAGATGTAACCCTAGGGACCAACAAGGCACCGGACGTCTGCTTGACAGTACCTCTGGAATGGGCTTGGGTGGGCCCACTTTCATGTGTCTTGAGTAACCAAAGACTATAAAAAAATAAAGCAGAGAAGTCTAAAAAACTATCTTGGCTGCCTCCATTTGTCCAAAGAATGAGGGGCGAGGGACTAAATTATACAGGAAGGCAGCATAGCATCCAGCTCAGCTTGTGTCTCAGCAGTTTGCTGCCACAGGGAGGGGATGAGACCAGCAGTCTCCCCATTCCTCAGTTTAAAACATAAACTAGCGGCTGACGAACAGCTAATAATTCATTCCAAGCAAAATAATCTCTCAGTTGGCTTTAGCCACCACAGGTGTTTTGTGTTATAAAGAAGCACGAGTGAATGCCTGGAGGCTTCAGTCTTTTGGTCGCAGATTGGTTGGTCGTCCCTGGTGACACAGCCTGCTCCTTCCAAAATAGGAATAGAAGATTTGGGGTCCTGTAAGAATAGTACTGCACAGCTGTCAGAAGTGGATTTTGCTTTTGCCCCATTTTTGGGGTCAACTCTTGATCGCCTTGACATTGAGAAATGCATGTTAACAGACTTGTTGTTCTAGTTTCCTGGGGAAAAGGTTGAAAGCAAAACATAGAAGATAAAGAAACAACAGCTCCCAGGGTCCCCCAGCTAGGCATTTGTTTTCTAGGTTGTGGGTGGGAGAGGGAATGAAGGTCAACTGCATTTTAATCATGCTGTGTGGCATACGGTGACCAAAAAGTCTCCAGCTTTAGAATCGAGAAACCTCAGAGTACACATAAAAGGCTCCAGTGTTTGCTGCTAGGTTTTAAAAATGGTGTGAATTTGCCTTGTAAGTATTTGAGAAAAACAGGGCGGAATCAGATGAAAGGACAGTCTAATCTAGCAATCTTCTCATTTCTTGACATGATTTGACATGTTTCTGGTTGTCCTATTGTGTAGCGTATGTCTAATTTGGCTAATGTGCATCCAAAATGGAGCTGTGGGTGTCATTATCTGAGGGGTCAGTCTTGTGATGTGTTAGGTGGGTTATGACATTAAAAAGGAATACCCCCTCCTCATCTCAACTTTTTAAAAACATGTTACTGGCATATATATATGAGCCAAGTTCCTAATAGCATAAATAGGTAAAAGAGCCTAATTCAGCCCACCAACAAGCATGTTGTTATTTCTTCATTTAGATTCCTAAGTACTGATGGTTCAGGATGGCAATAATCCATTCCTCGTTTTGTTCCCTTATAAGGACCAAGTGCAAATTTAAGCGGTACCAATTTAGAAAGTCAGAAGTCTTTGATGACTGATAATGTCTGTCACAATGCCTGTTATTTCCTGTTCAGGAGTCTTATGGAAAGCAGGCTGTTGAAGGAAGAATGACATAAGATGATGAGTGGAGGAATTGCAGAAACATGTGGGAATAATATACAAACATGGATTCATAAGCCCAGCTTCCACCCCTAAATTAGTGCCTTCTTTTCAGTTCAAGAGGCCTAGTGCAGTAATTTCTTACTTCTTTAGTCAAATAGAGGATACATCTGTGACTGTGACTGGTAGTACATCACCCACTCGTCATCTGCCATAAATGTTAATATACTTCCTTAACAGGAAGGTTTTTGCTAGTCATTCACATCCTTTCAGAATAAAATGCTAAAGTTTTAATGTGGGTAGATGACACAGTTTTTCAGTTTTTGCCGGAAAACTGAGCATCAGCTACATTGCAAGGCCATACACTGATGTGTGGTCAAGGAATCAAGTACTATTCTGATGTGGTTCTTCAGTGATAAATAAGGAATCACCCCCCTTGAATCTTTTTTGTAGACAATTATCAGTTAACTGCTAATTGAGAAGGTTGTTTGAGCAGCCCTTCTCCCTCTACAGCTAAGGTAGAGGGTGACATAACTTCAGTTTTATGTTTAATGTTCAACAGAGAGTCCACAGTGATTTTCACCAGAAAAATCAGCAAATTAATTCATATCAGTAATCTGTATATTTTTAAATATCAAACTACCTTAGAACTGGCCACAGAACAGCAATCTGAAAACTTTATTCAACCTGGTGAAGTCAAATCCCCTTGAATTGTCATCAGAAAACACAGACATTTATTATTGATTTATTTTATTTATTATATTTATATCCTTCTCATCTGGCTAATAGCCACTTGGTTTATACTGGTACAAGATAAACCATACAGGGAGACTTTGAAACAGCTCTATAATGGAAAAGAGGGAAGACATCAACAGCTGGTGTCCCTTCTAAATATAGAGGAGAATATTGAGAATGGCTCATAACAGTGTATTTAGAGGATTATTATTATTATTATTATTATTATTATTATTATTATTATTATTAT
>JAHTLZ010000010.1:46166780-46190483 GCA_023846285.1 Phrynocephalus versicolor
TTATTATTATTATTATTATTATTATTATTATTATTATTATTATTATTTATTGGCTGGTAAAGATTCTTTATCACGTCTGCTGCTGACACTTTTTCCAGAAGTAGTTGCCAGTGTTGTAGACTGATTCTGGGTTTGCACGAGATGATGGTTTGTTTTGTCTCCTTCCTTCCTTGAGTCTGGACAGCACAAAGCTCCAATTAGTTTTAGGGTTGTTTTTTTTCGCATATTGTCGGCCTTAGTAGAGGAAGGCACACTTCTCTCCCCCTCTTCTTCATATCAATTTCAGAGAACAGCCGAGCAGTCACCATGAAGAGTAGGACAAGGATAATTTTGGAACCCATTGTGAAATGGAGAAAAAAAAAAACCCAGTACTGATATGGAAGAGAAGATGATGACCAATTTAGATTCTGATAAAACTTCTGTATAATTCTGTCTTGCTGTGATTTTCTCTTCCCATCTCATGTTCAGCTTTCATGACCTAGTTTTTTAGAACCATGGTAGACAGGGTTAAATATTGTTTGAAGCTCTCCCAATGTTTCTGCTTAATTTTTGAATTTTTGCATATGTTAATTTGGTTTCTTCTGCAGCTATTTTAATTTTATGTCTCCCCTTCCTCTGCTTTTTTTAAAGATGCAAATGTTGGACAAATTTCCAATGGAAGGAGGACAGAAGGACCCTAAACAAAGGATCATCCCCTTCCTGCCAGGTTTGTAACATCAATAATGCAGCAGTCAAATGGGACATTTTGCTCTTCTGTAATCAATACTGGCCTGTTGAGAGTATCTCAAAGGCAGGACATTGTACAGGTGAAAAATACTTGGGTGCCCAGAAATAAAAGAGGAGGTACAGAGGAAGTCTCATATCCAGAGAAGGGTCTGCTTCTTGTCTTGATCTAATCTGATGATCATTCTCTCTGCCCCTTCTCTGGTTTTGTTTTTCTACCTCTTGTTTTTCATTTGCTCCATTCATTAATCTGTTATACTATCAGGTGAAAATGAGAGGTAGGAGGAAGGGTTAATGTTAACATTGTAAAACATAGGTAAAATATCTGGAAGTTTAATCATGGCAACTGGACTTCTTTTCTTGAGAAATCAAAATGTTTCACTAGTTACAAAAATGTCTTATGTTGATGAATAAATTTAATACAAAAATTTATAAGTAGGTCAGTGAAAGAAACAGCCATCATTAGATGGCCTAGTCTCTTGGGGTGGGGTTGGGGGGTTGGGAGAGTAATTTCTGCAGTTGATTTTAGTATTGTCTGAGTGGTGTGCTTTTCTCTGACCATGCTGGGTACAGTGTTTGCTGGTAGTCTGGGTGTTCTATTTCTTTGAACAGATTGACTACTACTAGTGTATGCTATGCTTGGTCTTAGCCAAAAGACCAGCTTCCAACACACTAGTTCACTCATCCAACACTGCAGGGAAGGCATCCTATTATAAGGGAAAGAAATGGTCTCCAAAGAGAGAGAGAGAGAGAGAGAGGACAAGATAAACTCTGCCTTGAATTCCACACCTCTTACAAACCTGAAACAGAACCTGTCTGAGGCACCAAACTTGACAGAGGCCATCCTCCGAACCTGATGGCAGCAATAAACAGTATCCTATGTCAATAGACCTACCCGGGGATCCTATACCAATCCCAGACTTAAACCAAACTCTTGGCTTGACAAAGACTGCCGCCTCCAGGAAAACCAGATACGGTCTCTGTATCAATCCTATTGGCACAACCAACTGGATTCTCCCCCCTCAATTAAATGTCAAACTAAAAAAAGCAGTATTAGCTTTTAATAGCTCAAAAGAAGCAAACACTGCAAATGGAAAGATGGGATTTAATGATCCTCACTGTCCAGTCTAACAACAGCAAACAGTTCTGGTCCCTGCACAGGTCTGGAAGGATCATTTTACCAACATATTTTTGACCCCCAAGCCTCTGATTTAGATACCTCACACCCCACTCCTTCAAATTTGCTAGAATGGGACCCAGTAGACATCCCAGAAATTAAAACTTTAATTACCAACTAAAAACTGGGGAAAGTTGCTGGCCCTGATGGGATCCCACCTGAACTCTTTAAAAAGTGTCTGGACTGGTGGTCTCCTTCCTTGGCCACTCTCTCCACGCTAATAGTTCAGACTGAAAGAGTACCTTCAGCATGAACTAAATCAATCATAGTACCCATCCGTTAAAAAAGGAGATCCACACATCCCAGGAAACTACCGTCCAGTTAGCCTGCTGTCTACCATGAGGAAACACTATGCAAGACACATAGCAGACAGATTAACAGCCTGGATGGACAATAGACATGGGCACGACTCGGCGAAATTGTCGTTTCTGTTTTCGGTAGCAGCAGTGGGTTTTTTATAGCAGTAAAAGGTCACACTGATTTTATTTTATTTTATTTTATTTTTTATTTTTTTAGACCTGCCCATGTGGGCTGGGCATGGGATGGGACCATGCAATTTTTTTGAACCATTCCACCAATGGCATGGCCAGGTTTTGACTGACACTTCTGGATGTTGCCCGCCCGCCTGCGCTGCCGCCCACCCACTCGCCCGCCCACGGCCACCGGCCACCTGCTTGCCCACCCGCGCCTCCCCCCTGCCGCTGTCGCCACCCGCCCATGCCCCCCGCCACCACCGCCCGCCTGCCCCACCCCGCCCGCTGCCTAGGGCGCAAAAACACCCAGCGCCGGCCCTGATTGCGGGACGCCCCCATGCTCACTGGGACGTCAAATCGTGCTAAATCGCGGCGGAAACAACAAACGACCAAACGACAAACGGAACGACAAATTTTTGAAAAATTTCACGACAAACGGAAACGACCCGAAACGGACCCGTCCTGACAAACGACAACTCGAAAAGTAATTTTTTCTGGTCGTGCCCATCTCTAATGGACAATCAAAAGATCTTGGGCCCGGAGCAGATCAGCTTTTGTAAAAATAGACATATACTAGATCATTGTGTGGTATTAGCTTCTCTTGCAGAGAAGTACAATGCCACTGGGGAGAGACTGTAGCTTTCTTCGACCTGAAAGGGGCCTTTGATTCAATTTTATGGAAATTACTGTGGGTCAAACTGGAAACGTCATTAATTGATAGGAGACTCTTGTTCCTTATCCAAAAGCTATATCTTCATACGAGCTGTCAGGTCCACTATTGCCCTCAGGTGAACTGTCAGATGTAATCCCGAGTAACAAGGGGTCAAACAGGGATGTATCCTGGTATCATATCTATTCAATTTATTCATTAATAATCTAAGTGACTCTTTGAAACAAATTGAGGGCCACCCCCCACACCCAAGCTTGGCACCCAGCAAATCCTATTACTGCTATATGTAGATGACGCTGCAGTCCTATCTTTAACCCAGCTGAGACTAAAGAGGCTCTTAACTGCCTTTGCTACTTATTGTGATAATAACTGGCTGTCCATCAACACCCCAAAATAAAAAATCCTAGTATTTTCTAAAAGGTGGAAAAGATTGTGTTGATCCCTACAAAATAATATTCTGGAACAGGTCAAAGAATATAGGTACCTGGGGATTTACTTTAGATATAATATGAACTGGGTAGCCCACCATAATTTTGCTCTTAATCTTGTTAAATGTACTTCACTAGCAGTAGCCAGTTGTTTTACACAAGTGGCAGACACCATGTCCCTTCAGTCTTCTAAGCAAAAACAAGGGCTCAACTATTATATGGCATCCCTGTTTGAATCAGAGTGTAAAATTCTAAAGTTGAAAAAATATACAGTGGACCCTTGTGTAACAAACGGTTTGTATAACATAAAATTTGTACAACATAAAACATTCCGGAGATAGGGGAAATTTGCCTATGGGGCGAATCTGCATAATTGCCTATGGGGCGAATCTGTACAACATAAAATGGGATCACTCTGTTTTCAATGCATTCCTATGGGAAATGTGTATAAAGGAAAATTTGCTTAACATAATTTCATTTGGACCGAATTAATTCCTTTATACAAGGTACCACTATATGTTAATCGACTCTCACAATAGCCAGTGGCAATCTTTCATCAAACAAAAAATTAGGTCCATAGGTATCCTGCTTGAACACATCCTGATGCTAGGGCAGAAATAGGCCCTAAGAACTCTCACCCAGAGGCTAGGTGACATATTCATTAATTTATTTATCTATCTATTTAATTTAATTTAATTTAATTTAATTTAATTTAATTTAATTTAATTTATATACCTCACCATCTAGCAACATGGCTACTCTGAGCGGTTTACAAGCTACAGAGAAATATCAAGATACAAATAATAAATAATAAACTATACACTGAGTATACAATATAACACAATAAAACATAATCACATGACAGATCCGAATAAAATGAAAACAGAGCAAGATGGCCTAAAGATGAAGCAAGAAAAGATAACAGCGAATATATAGAATAAGCTAATACCCAGAGAAAGCCTTTTTGTAAAGCCACATCTTCAGATGTTTCTTGAAGACAGGAAGTGAAGGGGCAAACAAATCTCAGGGGGAAGTTGATTTCAAAGACAAGGGGCTTCCACTGAGAAAGCCCCATTCCTTGTCAACGACTTACAGACCTCCTTCAGGCCTGAGATGATAGAGTGCTACCGGCAGTACTCTGCAGCAGGAGCTGATCTGACAGCTAACAAGGTCCTAATGGCTTTAAAGCAGGAACTTTTTTCATAGTCAAACAGAACCTGCTCCCCTTTGTCAAAAGGTGTTTTTTCCCATCACACAGGACCCTTGCAGGATACTTAACCTCACTTTGCTTACCGCAGGTTTGCAGAGCTTTCATGCTGACCAGGCTAAACATGCTTCCTTCATCACTTCTCCAGGGCAGGCTCAAGGGAATTCCATGCCAAGAAAGATTCTGTCCATGTGGAAAAGGGTCCCCTGAATTCCTTCAGCATATGCTTTTACACTGCCCATTTTAGGCACAAATTAGGAACAACCTAATCTGCCCATTGCTGAATAAGTTTCAAATAGATCAAAACCCATATACTACAGCACAGGTAGCAAAGTTTTTCTCTAGGTGCTGTGCACAAGAGGACAGAGGTCATCTCGACTACTCACTCTCCCAATGCTCCTATTTACCTGTAGTTCTTACTGTATACCCCTTTACGTATGGGTCATATGACCACAATAAACTTTGATTTGATTTGATTTATTTCTCTGAAAAAAATTAATCTGATCAGCATTTTTAAGAACATCAGTTAATTCAGATATCCGCATCACATTTTGTATTTTAATTGCCTTCTACCTATTTGCATCTGCAGCCCCCCTAGTTTTAAGTTCAGCTTGTGATTTTCTTGCGGTATTTCACTAGCTGCATGTCCTAGTCAACAATTGTGAAAGGTGTGAAGGCACATGTTTTAAAATCAGCTTATAATAGTGTATAGCAGGGATGGTTTTAATCATTAACAGGAGTAGTGATTCTAATGTCTTATTTATTTTAAGATCTTTTTTAAATGCCTTTATTGATTGGCATCTTGTTCTTAGGCATAACTATGATTTATTTAGTGACCTCATGGGGTTTATATAGCCTCCTTGTTCGGTGACCTCAGTGGCTTCACCATGGTGAAAAGAATCCCCATGGAGCTTTGGGATTTCTTGGGAGTGGTGGTAGAAATTGTACTAAAAGATTGCTGTTGCTGACTACAGCATCAGCCTTATGTGACATAAATTATGCTACTGGATCTTAGCCAGTGGTTTGCTGCTTTCCTTTTATCCTCATTTAGTATGTTATTGTCTGTCTGCAGTGTAATTGTGATGGTATCTTAGGTGGCTATTGTTCAGTATGTCTGAGGCTTATAGAGTGGAGCCCTTATTTGGAGAGAACAAGGTTTGCCTCAGTTAATTATGCTCAGGTCATATTTATAGTGGATCACTATGTTTCACCTTTTATGTGGGAATGGGAAGCTTAAACACGTATACATCACAGCTATTGGGATAACAGTGGGACTCACTAGGATCGATCGGTAAGGAGAACTCGGGTTAGGCACCTGCTGCCTGTCCCCTGTTATGATCCGTCGGCCCACTGCCACATGTCAGGGAATCATTCCGTCTGAGCCTCTGACCTGTCCTGTTTGCTTATTAATACCAGGTCGGACCATAACAAGATCCCTATCATCCACGACTTGATCGTGGATGAGCGGGCCGACCTGGCTCTCTTTACAGAGACCTGGGTGGGTGAGGGCAGGGGAGCCTATCTTTCCCTCCTCTGTCCCCAGGGTTTCTGTGTTCTGCATCTGGGCAAGTCGGAGGGTCGGGGGTGGGTGGGTGGGCCATTGTGTATAGGGAATCTCTTCATGTCAGCAGATCCGCGATGTTGGTGTGTCCAGGGTTGGAGTGTCTGCACCTGGTTGTGGGCCAGAGGGACAGGTTTGGGATTGTGCTCGTGTACCGTGCTCCCTGCGACCCCGCACACTCCCTCCCAGAGCTCTCCAAGTTCGTCTCGGCGGCACTTCTGAGGACCCCCTGCCTGCTGGTGGTTGGGGATTTCAATGTGCACGCCGGGCCTGGACTGTCCGGTGTAGCTCTGGAGTTCATGGAGTCCATGGCCTCTATGAACCTGTCCCAGTTTGTCATCGGTCCCACCCACAGTGGTGGACATACCTTGGACCTGGTTTTTGCCTCCACTTCTGTGGCTTTCGATCTGGGAGTCGGGAATTTGTGTTCCCAGCCCGTGTCATGGTCAGATCATTATCTGCTGACCTTTTCCCTATCATTCGCCACCCCGCCCCGCGGGGAGCTGGGCCTGTCCATCTGGGCCCGCCCCTGGAGGCTCCTGGACTCAGTGTGGTTTTAGGAGTCCTTTGGGGGCCTTCCGGACGGTCTGGTTGATGATCCGGTCAACTCCTTGGTGGACAGGTGGTATGAGGATGTCACTGGGGTTGTTGACCGGATCACCCCCAAGGGCCCCCTCCAATGCTGAGCCCGCTCCTCCCCTTGGTATACGGCGGAGTTGCGGGCGATGAAGCAAGAGCGGAGGGGGCTAGAGAGCAGATGGCTGAAGGCTCGGATGGCATCTAATTGGGCTGCAGTTAGGGCGTCGACCAGTCGCTATGTCCGAGCGATCAGGGATGCGAGGAGATCTTTTGTCTCCCTGAGAATTGATGGGGCCTCAAACCGCCAGGCAGAATTGTTCCGGGTGGTTTGAGACCTCACAAATCCTGGTCCGCCTAGGCCTCCTCCTAGTGAGTCATTTGCAGCCTATTTTAAATCTAAAATAGAGGCCATCCGTTCCGATGCCGGTTGCACTGATCTATCCCCATGTGTGGCCGGCGCCGCACCTCCTCGGTCCCCCTGGTTTGTTGAGTTCGGGCCTGTTACTCCATCTGATGGCTCTAGAACCCTGGGACATTGCAGGCCAGCGGCTTCTCCATTCGACCCTTGCCCTTCCTGGCTGATTAAGACCGCCGGAGGGAGCATGCCGGAATGGGCTTCGCTGATTGCCACTGTCTCGTTCAGAGACGGGATTTTTCCCGGTCGTCTGAAGGAGACGGTGGTTAAGCCCATTCTCAAGAGACCAGGCCTGGCTGTAGACGACATGCCGAACTACCGTCCTATAGCCAATGTTCCCTTTATGGGCAAGGTGATCGAGCGGGTCGCCGCCCTGCGTCTCCAGTCATTCCTGGAGGAGAATCATGTTCTGGATCCCTTCCAGTCTGGGTTTAGGCCGCGGCATGGGACTGAAACTGCCCTGGTCGCACTGCAAGATGACCTGTTGAGGAGGGCCGACAGGGGTAGCTCTACCCTGTTGGTCCTTCTTGACCTGTCAGCGGCCTTTGATACTGTCGACCACGGTATTCTCCTGGGCCGGCTCGCTGAGGTTGGGATTGGAGGTCTGGCCTTTGGCTGGCTCCATTCCTTCCTGGAGGGCCGTGCTCAGCGTGTGAGCTTGGGGGGTGTTCTCTCGTCCCCCTGGACACTCTCATGTGGGGTGCCTCAGGGGTCGGCTCTCCCCCAATGCTCTTTAACATCTACATGAGGCCGCTGGCTGAGGTCATCCGGAGTTTTGGAGCTTGCTGTCATCAGTGGAGGCAGTCCAGACCCTTGATCGCTGTCTGGCTGCAGTACTGGACTGGACCAGGACCAACAGGCTCCGGCTTAACCCTGGGAAGACTGAGGTTCTGTTCTTTGGGGGTAGCCCGGAAGGGTATTGTGGCCCTCTTCCCTGTCTGGGCGGGTCTGCCCTCCAGCTGGCTGAACGAGTGAGGAGTCTGGGCGTCGTCCTGGACCCGGACCTGTCCCTGGGCTCCCAGGTGGCAGCTGTGACCAGGTCGGCCTTTTACCATCTTAGGCTTATCGCCCAGATTCACCCATACCTAGATGGGGACTCCCTGAGGACAGTGGTGCAGGCGCTGGTCATGTCAAGGATAGATTACTGCAACACTCTCTACATGGGGCTTCCCTTGAACCTTGTTCGGCGACTGCAGCGGGTCCAGAATGCAGCGGCCAGGCTGGTGGTTGGTGCAGGCAGGTATGACCGCATCACCCCCATTCTGGCTCATCTGCACTGGTTGCCCGTTGCCTCCCGAATAAGATGCAAGGTACTGGTTTTCGTTTACAAAACCCTGCATGGCCTGGGTCCTGATTATCTGGCAGAGCATATCTCCCTACGATCAGAGCTGTCCCGACCAACCCGATCCTCTGTGGTTCTCTCGCTTCGGGTGGCCACGCCTAGAGAGGCCCGTAGGGTAGCTACCTGCAAGCGGGCCTTCTCAGTGGCTGGCCCAGAACTATGGAACAAACTCCCCAGCGAGATTCGCCAGACTCCCTTATTGGCAGCTTTTAAGAAATCGCTTAAGACCTGGCTGTTCAGGGATGCCTTTGGCGATTGATAGGATGTACCAAAGTGTTTTCCTTTGCTAATTTCTGTTCATTTTTTTAAAATTGTCATTTTTACCATTTTTATTGTCAATTTTTATGCCTCTTGCCTAATATCTCCTCTCATTGATGTACATGTTTTTAACTTGTTTTTTATGTGAACCGTCCAGAGTTCCCTCAGGGAAATGGGAGCGGTATAAAAATGTATGTATGTATGTATGTATGTATGTATGTATGTATGTATGTATGTATGTATGTATGTATGTATGTATGTATAAATAAATAAATAAATAAATAAATAAATAAATAGGGAGATAATTCCACAGCGTAGAGCCAACCACAGAGAAGGCGCGGTTACGCGTAAGCGATTTCCGTACCTCCCTGGGTGTGGCCACCCTAAGTAAGCGCACCTGCGCCATTCTAGTGGGCCTGACCCCAGTTGACCTCTGGAAGATACGCTCCAACAGGTACTCTGGTCCCAACCCGTGGAGGGTTTTGAAAATCAAAACCAGGACCTTGAACCTTATCCGGAGGACAACAGGCAGCCAATGTAGGTGAGCCAGAACTGGGGTGATGCGATCGAATCTACAGGCATCCACCACTAGTCTGGCCGCCACATTCTGCGCCTGCTGGAGCCTCCGGACCAGAGTCAAGGGCAACCCCACGTAGAGAGCATTGCAGTAGTCGATCCTCGAGATCACGAGGGCCTGCATGACTGTCTTCAGGGAGGACTCGTTGAGGTACTGGCGGATCTGGGTGATCCTGCGGAGATGGATAAAAGCGGCCCTGGAGACCTCCATCACCTGGTCTTCCAGGGAGAGGGCTGAGTCCAGGACCACACCCAGATTCCTGGCCCTGTACGTAGGCTAGAGAGAACCCCCCCAGTCTAGGGAGGGGGGCATTGTACCCAGACGGGGGCGTCCCGAAGAACAGAACCTCCGTCTTCTCCGGGTTGAGGTTGAGCCGGTTAGTCCTGGTCCATTACAAGACTGCCTGCATGCACAGATTGAGGGAGCGAACTGCCTCTTCTGCAGAAGAAGAAAAGGAGAGATAGAGCTGGGTGTCTTCAGCGTACTGATGGCAGCGAACTCCAGATCTCCTGATGACCTCCGCCAGTGGCCTCATATAAACACTGAACAGCATAGGAGAGATTGCCGACCCCTTGGGCACCCCAAAAGGGAGTGTCCAAGGAGCCGACAAATCATTGCCCAGCTGAACCCGCTGAGACCGGCCGCCGAGGAAGGAACGGAGCCAGCAAAGAGCAGCGCCCCCAGTTCCAGCCTCAGCAAGCCGGTCCAGCAGGTTACTGTGGTTGACGGTATCAAAGGCCGCTGACAGATCAAGGAGGAGCAGCAGGGAGGAGCACCCCCTGTCGGCCTCCCTGAGGAGGGCTGTCTCGGTCCCCCGAAGCGGCTTGAACCCAGATTGGAAGAGATCCAGTATATGATTATCCTCCAGGTACAACTGAAGCCGGACGGTGGCCACCCTCTCAACAACCTTGCCCACGAAGGGAACAATGGCAATCATGATAGGTGGACAAATCATCCGACGCCAAGCCGGGCTTTTTCAAAGTGGGCTTCACCACGGTCTCCTTCAAACGGGAAGGAGAGATTCATTTCCTGAAGGAGGCCGTAGCAATAGTGGAGACCCACTCCGGCATTGCAATAAGCCATGACCCTGGAGGCCTCCGCTGGAAACACAGGTCCTAACTCAACCAGGCAGGAAGACTGAGGAGGTGAGGCCCCAGGGATGACAGAGGATGGACTAGCGCAGTTGGAGGGCAGATCAGAACGGATGGCCTCAATTTTTGATCTAAAATAGGCTGCAAATGAGGCCCCAGCTGACCAGGATTGGAAAGGTCTCGAACCACCCGGAACAACTCCGCCTGGCGGTTTGAGGCCTCACCAATTCTCAGGGAGACATGAGCTGTTCTAGCATCCCTGATCGCGCGAACATAGCAGCTGGTCAGCTGCTTAAATGCAGCCCTACTTACTGACGTCCAATCCTTCCTTCAGAGGACCTCAAGCTTCCTGCGTTCTTGTTTTATCGCCTGTAACTCAGCCGTGAACCATGGCAAGGAGCGGGCTCCACAGCGGAGGAAGCGCTTGGGGGCGATCCAGTCTACTGCTCCCAAGCACATAGAGTTAATCAGATATATATATATGTGCCATAGGCCAATTTATTATCCTTGCCCTTTCTTTTTGGGTGGAGGTGTTATTTCATGTTACACATTTCTAAATTGATCTTAGCTTTTATATATTTTGTGAGATGCCTAGGGTCTTTAGAGATGGGTATTCATCTTTGGGACCATAATATTTGAAGGAATGGTGTGAGATAGAAATAGTGTGTTTTCAGTAGTGGCTTCTTTGGACTTGACTCACTGAAAGATGCACATACAGTATCCCCATCATTATTGGTTTTGGAATTTTCCATTAAAAGTTATTTTCCAGTTTGTGTTTTATAGAGCTTTTGAGTAGTGGTTTAAATTTCCTGTGTCTTCAAACTGTTTTGTAGGCTTGTCTTGTGATATATTTTAGCCGTTATGTAAGCTGGGAAAAGCTTTGCCCTGAAAAACATTATTTAAATGTTTCTTCATTCCTCGTAACTTTTATCTGTCCCAGCTCCATTCATTCTTTCAAATACTGTATCAGTGTATCTAAGCTTCCTTCCTGTTTTCCTTTGCTGACTCTGATGATGGAAAATTAGGTGAGCAAGTAGAAAGGATTTGTGGGACTGAAACACAGAAACCCCATGAGAGGTATGGGGTTTTGGAGTTTAGAAGAGGGTTAGGAAACCAGAACCCCAAAGTCAAGTTCTTGCATACACACACTTGCCCATAGAGTTAATCAGATATTCTTAAGCTACACAAGGAGGAAAATCCTTTAGCTTTATGTCTGGTTAAGACCTTTAAAAGATTCTGCTTTGCAACAGCAACAGGGCAAAATTTTGTTTCACCAGCCAATCATGGTTACTTCCAGGAGGTGCATTCTGGTTCCAGCTGTTCCCTGGACTGTGGTATCAGCAAAACAAAACTAAGTCTGGCTTGAATACAGAGAAAAAGAGTTTACTGTGCAATTTTTCCTGCCAAAAGAGTGGGAAGGGTGGAGCATAGCGTCAGACACAGCTGCCAACATCTGAGACTTAGGCAAACAGGAATTACAGTTTGGCTGTGTTCTTTTTTTAAAGCCTGATAACTTATTTTTGGAAAGCAGAGGAAAGTTTACTATGAGAGATGTTGCCCTGACCTAGGTTCAGACAAGTTACTTACTTGGACTGCCACTTCCAATCTAGAAAAGGCCATGTTATCTGGAAAGTTACAGTCCCCAAAGTAACGTTTCAAAGCTATTGGCATGACTTTGGTTTTGTGAGTTGGTTCTATACTGGAAAATAGAGGTAGTGCCAAAAATTCTTGTAGTGTGGACTCCTAGAAGAGCTTGGTGGGCTCATAAAATCCTAGCTAAAATGATAAATAAGCTTTAGAAGCCCCTGAATTCTTCTGTTCCCTGTCAGAGGAATCCATTGCACCCCTGGGAGAAAGAAATTATTCCGGTTGACTAAAGCTTTTTTCAATCCAGGTATCGAGAAGGATTTGGCCAGGGCTCAGCGAGTCCTTTCAGTGGGCACAGTCACCGGCAGCCAACACAAGAAGTCTGGTTCTGCTTTAGGGATGCTCTGCATGGTTCTCTAAGACTGAAACACTGCAAAGGCAAAAAAAAATGCAGTGTGGAGAAAGCCACACAGGTTTTTGTGAGGTTTTTGCCCATGTGACCTTTCAGTTCCTCTGCCTCCCTTCATTCTTCCGGTGGTTTGTCCTCTTTTGATTCCAAGCCCAAATGTCTTAGAACTAGAGAGGGAACAGATGAACAGCAAAACAGACGCTTGTTAAGCTTCCCTCTGACTCAGGCACTTCCCAAGCAAGAAGCTGGCAGCGGCGGGTGTGCATGTGTGTGTGAGAGAGAGACTGGGCCATTGGGGATGGGAAGGGGGGAAATTATGTGCCACTCTCCCGGGAGCAGGCAAAGTGGGTGGATGGCAATGGTTCAAGCCCATCACAGAGACACGAGGCGTGTCGGTATTCCAAAAGGACAGCTCTGGAACCTAGTTTGCTTTCTTTGCAGTCACAGCAAAATGCTGCCTGCTCACTCTTGAATTTCATGACCAGTGTGGGTATTTGGCGGCTGCTTTCTATTTCAAATAGGCTGCTTTCTGGGAAACCCTGATTGGTAACATTATACATTGTGGTTTCTGATGTTGGAAAAATGTCTCCAGTTATCCTCTCCTTCCAGCTGCTTGTAGCATTCTTCACAAACCTCTAACACATTCATAGTTGAGGCCTTTGGTAGGACTCAAGGAGAACTTTTTAGTTCAGTGTTCTTTCTCTCTCTCTCTCTCTCTCTCTCTCGATTAAAATCGATATGTAAATCCTATTAGAAAAATATTTCTATAGCAGAAGCCCTTACTTTTCTCTTATGTGCATGTACATGAGGGGGATTGAAAAGAGTGAACGCCTTTACAAGCTGAAGTACGGTACTACAGAAGGGAGTGAAGGCTTTAATGACCCAGTCAGCAGCCTCTGGGTAGAGGTATGTCCGAGGCAACATTCCCTCTAGTTTTTTGCCAGTGCTGGGCAGTGCCTGTGATGGACTCCAGCACTGAGACAGGAACATCTACCTAGCCACACCAGACTGAGTTGTGATGGGCAGTGGAAGAACTAAGGAGAGAACCAATCAGAGAATGACAAAAGAAAACATATATCTTCGATGGTAAATTGAGTTCACATGACTTGTAATAGATTATTGTGAGAACGCCTGACTGAAAATGATAAGATCTAAGCCAAAGAAGAAACTGTAATAGTAGGCATTTTGAAATGTTATGAGAAACCATTACACTTTATTTATGGTTCACTGAAATATCTCTGTGTGAATTGATTGGGCTTTAAAGAAGCCTAAGAAAAGTAAAAATTTTGGTGGCAGTGGCTTTACCTTCTGGCTAGCCAGGGACAGGAGCGTTCACAGAACCTGTCCCCCACATGCAGAGTTGTGGCCACAACTGGAACCAAATGGGCAGCAACACTGACTGCAGGTGCATGGCATTGATTATCTGGTGGAGCGTACAGTATGTTTCCCTCATATCAGCAAATGCCTGCCCCAGAAGAGCTACCCAGGTGCTTATGATTCGGGTGGCTCCCTTAGAGAGACCCCTAAGGTTTCTACTCGGAACCGGGCCTTCTCAGTGGATGCCCTGCGGCTTTGGAATTCTATACCAAGTGAGATCGGCCTGACGCAATCCATGCCTGCTTTTTGGAAAGCCTTAAAGACCTGCCATTACGAAGAGACCTTTGGGTAATTGTCTCTGGGGCTGTCGCCTTTGTTAGGTTTTGCTTGGATGCCTTTAGTTTAGTTGTTTATGTTTTTTTCCTATTTTAATGGGTATTTGTTACATTGTATTTTATTACTTATTGCCTATTGTTTACCTCCTATTTTATGTTTGTTTTTGTGTGTTTGTATACCTCTTTGAATTATATTTATACAAACAGGCAGTGTATAAATGTTAAATAAACAAAAGTAAATACAGCATGGCCAGGAATATCTATTTCCCTTAGCACTTCTTGTTATAGGAAGTGAGCATTGTCAGAATACTTGTTACCACAGGAAGAGCATTAAAAGTTGATGTCAGAGCACCAGCACACTCCCAGGAGCACTGTGGCACATTCTTATTTTCATTCATTCACAAAAGGAAGGAAGGCTGAGGCTTCTTCCCCAGAAGAAGGGATGATAAACCATGAAGAGCCTCATGGCACAGTGGTTTAACTACTGTAACTGCAGCCAAAACTGTGCTCATGGCCTGGGGTTC
Organism: Phrynocephalus versicolor; assembly: GCA_023846285.1. Taxonomy (NCBI): domain Eukaryota; kingdom Metazoa; phylum Chordata; class Lepidosauria; order Squamata; family Agamidae; genus Phrynocephalus; species Phrynocephalus versicolor. Next base: position 46,181,454 of record JAHTLZ010000010.1, read on the forward strand.
AATCACAGGTAGCCATCTCAAGGCTAACTCAGCCTTCCATCCATCCGAGGTTGGTTAGTTTTCCCCATCAAATAATGTATTGATTAAGGACTGGAAGAACCTCATTGCTTAATAGCTCACTTTGAGGTCTCAAGCTGAGCAGTGACTATGAGATAAGACATGTGATTAACAGTACTGATGTCCACTTATTCTAGCCTGTCACAGCCGTGTTTATGCTGTCTATGGGGGAAGGTAAAGAGTGGGTTGGCTGTAAGTGTGTGTGTGTGTGTGGGGAGGCAGTGATGCAGGGTGGTGAATTAAGTGATGTGATGTCAAGGAGCAGTTGGGAGGATGCAGGGAAAGTGCAGAAGCGAAATAGTTTGAAGAGCAACAGAATGCTTGACAGTCAGATGGGCAAGCATAACTTACGTTTCATTCAAACTTTGACAATCAAGGTTGGCTGTTTTGGGTTTTTTGTTTTTGTTTTATTTACTACCTGGATCTGTTTCATCAGAAAAGCTATTGGATCCCAGGACTGGTAAAAGCACAGAAAAATATACAGTCTTACTCTTGGTTGGAAATTCCTTCTTCTCTCTAGGATCTCTGGTTCTGGAGAAAAGAAATAAAGTGGGGCATAGCCCTAAGTCAAATAAGAAGTACAGTAGATGCCACAGGGATGCTGTGGTCACACTGTGCTGTAATACTGTATACCTTTGGAAAGAATTGACTCTTGCTTATTACAGACTGAAGCTTGAGCATTCAGAAGTTCCTATACGCTGTGAATTTGAGCAAAGGCATGTTATTTTGGGGTTTAATGAGGGATGCCAGGGGTGGATGGGAGCGCTCCAACTTTGCCCTCTGCTTTGTCTTCCCCATCAGCAGGGATTGTCTGCAGTGGGGTGTCTTTGTATAGAGATCCTTTGCTACAAAACTGATACAGACTGTTAGAAAGCCAGTGTTTTAAGCTGGTGTAGGGAATTTAACTCACGTAGAAAATTTCCTCATGACAATTGGACTACCATGAGAATGATGTAAGGTTGGTCCAGAGCCTGCATATTTGTTCTTTAAATCCTAAAACAGAATGGCTCGGTTGGACTCTAGCGTAAACCAGCGACATACTAACACCCAGCAATTTCTCTTTAGCTGATTTCATCTGCTCAGTGAATAATCAATATTGTCACTGACTTGATTTGTGTCCTTTTCAATCTTATAAACATGCAAAATAAATTACTGTGACTAAAACGCGCCCTGCAGCCCACAAGAAATAGCTGTGCAGTTTTCAAAATGTGTAAGCAACTGTGAACTCCAGTTATGATGGGGTGTGCCGAAGGAGAAATATAATGATGGAAACTACAAGGAAAAAAGAGCTCTCTCTCTCTCTCTCTCTCTCTCTCTCTCTCTCTCTGTGTGTGTGTGTGTGTGTGTGTGTGTGTGTGTGTGTGTGTGTGTGTGTGTGAAACACCAGATGAGTTTTCCTGGATTAGCTAGGCATATGATGTGCCAAATCTTTTCAGGAAACAGCTGTTATAGCAGAATGAAGTCTCCCAGACTCTCCATCCTCCACAGTGATCTAGAGCCTATTCTCACCAATGTTTCCCTGGAAAGACTGCATGAGACCTTATGGAAAGTAAAATTTGCCTGAAGCAAAGGTTTTGAAGTTTGGCTGTAAATGGCTTTTGTGGAACTTTAAATTGGAAACTCCCAAGGAACAAGATTTAAAAGGGTAAAAATCTGCGAGTTGAAATTACTGTTCCCTTTCAGACTTTTTATTCAAATCTTTGAATGCTGCTTGTAAATTAATACACTTTACAGCCGGCATTTAGTTGCACTCCTGTATTATTTGGGCAAAACCTGACTAAGTAATGCTTAAATGACAGCTGAAATTAGTGAAAAAGGTTGGATCTGAATCACTGCTATCACAATGAATCACTCAATTGAGCCTTAAATTTCACTAATTTATCCTTTGTTGTTCCTTATACTTGATTGCTTGGATCTAGTATCTTTCTGCAAGTGGAAAACTTTCCATAAATTAGCCTAAAATCATATATGTATATACAATATGTATGTATAAAATTGTATCTGTATAACAAAGATGGGATCTAATGGGTGTTTCTGTTAGTATAAGGTATAACTTTGCCCTGCAATTCAAGATCCATGTTTGCACTCAATCAGTGCTGAGCAAAGTCTCCTACTAGCTCTTGTGCAACATTTTGTATAGCTGTATCACCTAGAGATGTAAAATTTCCAAAAAATCTGAAGTCATAGGGAGAAAATACATTGGAAAAACTGGGGATACAACTGCTTCTTTTTCTCCAGAAATTTTACATTGAAAGTGCCACTGCTGACTAGAGATGGGCATGACTTGGGAAAATTTTTTTCCGAGTTGTCGTTTTTCGGGACGGGTCCGTTTCGGCTCGTTTCCGTTTTTCGCGAAATTTTTCAAAAATTTGTCGTTTTGTTTTTCGTTTTTTCGTTTGTTGTTACCGCCGCGATTTAGCGCGACTTGACTTCCCAGAGCATGGGGTAGGGGGTAAGGGCTAGGCTTAGGGTAACGGTTAAGGTTAGGGTGGGTTAGTGGGCTGTACCTCTGGGTGCCTCTGGCCCACTAAGAACACAGTGTACTGGCGTATGGGTTAGGGTTAGGGTTTGGGGTTCGGGTTTGTGGGCTTTTAATGCCCTCTCTGGCACACCCATAAGTCTCAGCAAAACCTGGCCATGTGATTGGTGGAATGGCTCCAAAAATTTGCATGGTCCCATCCCATGGCCAGCCCATCATTGCGCGTGCGCAGGTGTAAAAAAATTAAAATAAAATAAAATAAAATCAACGGAGACGTATTTTGGCAAGACAAACCCACTGCTGCTACTGTAAAAATTCAAGCATTTAAAGTAGCTAATTTTCACATGTTTCTGTGGTGCTTTGGTGGGTTTTTGGACCACGATTTCAAAAAAAAATATTGCGGTCACCATTTTGGATCCCCCTGCCCGCACACCACATGGCAAAGGCAGACGAGACGATGCCCCCCCGCCTGGTACCAGCAGCGCAGCAGTAGCACTAGCCAAGGAGAGGGGGGGAACCCCCCCCCAAATGAAACACCCTTCTGGCCTGGTAGGTGCCCTCAGACAGTTTTCGCCTGCTTTTAGGGCCGGGAATCGTTTTTTTTTTTAACTTTTAAAAACTTTTTTTCTGTGCCGCTTGGCATCGTGGTTCGAGTTCGAGTTCTGGCGGAGTAATTCCCGTTTCCATTTCCATTTCCATAACGGAAACGAGTAACGGAAACGGAAACGGGAATTCCGCTAAGTTGTGCCCATCTCTACTGCTGACATTTTTTTCACTGATAAGTCGCTAGTTTCAACCAGATAAGTGTAAGAAAGGTACTGATTTTGTGGCCCCTGTATTAGTGAGTTTTGGAGTATTCAAAATGTTTCATACAGATGTTGCATTCATTACAGCAACCTGTAAAATAGTGTTATACTTCTTGCTCTTTTATTGTTTATTTGGTGGGAGGGAGGGAAAGCAGAGGTAAAAGCATGGGGGAATGTGGCTTGCCTGTAAATACCTAGTTGTGTGTGGGGGTTGTGTCGTTGTAGTCATAACCGACTCTTTGTGACTCCATGTCCATGGAGCTTTCTTGGGAGGAATACTGGAGTGGTTTACCAGTTCCTACTCCAGGCGCCTACAGCATCTGGTATTCCCTGCTTAGCTTCCAAAATCAGGTGAGATCGGATGTGCTTAGGGCATCTAGGCTGCTCAAATACCTAGTTAGTGCATGGCAAAGATGGCTTTCAGACTGTTGAATTTCCTGTACTGAAACTGATCTTTTCTAGTTAACAGTTTTGGCAAACATAGAGTTTGGTTTGTTTATTGTTTTATCCAAATGGGGTTTGTTTGTATTTCCTTTTAAAAAATCCAACAAACTCAAGAATTGTTTGCAATGAAGCTTTGCTGTATAGTTTGGTTTTGTTTCCCAGGTTTGTCAGTAAGCATTTTGGATTCGTGTCTCTGCTTTGATAATAAGCAAATGACACAGCAAAGTTCCATTGCATTGGCAGTGCTGAGGTAGCAGCATGGTGCTTGTCATCAGTAGGTGAGTGTTATTCCTATAGTCCCCTGGCTTATTGTGTTACTAGCTCTGTGGCACAGTGGTTAAATGCCTGTACTGCAGGTAAAATTGTGCTCACGACCTGGGGTTCAATCCCAGGTAGCAGGCTCATGGTTGCCTCAGCCTTCCATCCTTCTGAGGTCGGTAAAATGAGTACCCAGCTTTGGGGGGGGGGGGGCGATGTGTAGCCTGTATACTGTAATTAAACTGTAAACCACCCAGAGACTACTTGAAGTGGTATGGGGCGGTATATAAGCAGAACACTTTGCTTTTATATGACTGTATCTGCTGGGTGAAAGAATCATAAGTAGAGATGTTAGTAAGATCTTGATGTTAAGTTCTGCTAACACCTCCTAACTCCCTTTGGATTTGTTTGCAATTTGGTAATGTTGTATGCAAAACCATGCAATATGTAAGCTCCTGACATGCATTTGAGCTGAGTCTGAATTCCTACAAAAAGATGAGGATGCCTTGTGGCCCAGAATGAAGCATTCTGTCTGGCATTCTGTCCGTTGTAAGGAATATGATGCCTTGTATATAAGGATGATGACAGACTGCTTCACGTTCATGGGGCAAGCGTAGGTTGAAACTGTAGGCATCATCATTCACAGATTCAGATTGTTTCTGGCAACAATCTTTCTTGCTGCAAAGATAATTATGAGTGTTTGTTTAGCCAAAAGAGTACGTAGGCATCATGATGATGAAAAATGAATGTTTTTGGGATCGGGGATAGAAAGGAAGCTACAAGATTCCTCTCCCAAGTCAGGATGTTTCCGTCTTTGTGTGGGATGCGCCCACTGTCTGCAGCATATAACATATTTCACCTTAGAGGTGACCCCACAACATGAGACTACATGACCACCATCCCCTTTCTCTTGTATCATTGCCTTTTTCTATTACGCATCCGGAGCCAGCTGCAGCGTAAGGTTGAAAAAAATATCCATTTTTAGAAGTGCATTGTCTCATAAAATTAAATTAGTAATCAAATGAATTAAGACAATTCTGGAAATATAGATAGAACCCAATTAAACATGGAAACTACAGTAATATACTTGAATGCAGCAAGTATACAGTTGGGAGCAAGTACTTCACCTTAGAACACAGCAAGCGTCTTTTGTACAGTATGATGCTCTTTGAGACAATATTTGCTCTGCACTTGGTACTAGAGATTTGTGCTTTCCAATTGTTTGCTTACTTAAAACTATTGAAGGGTCCTATATTCTTTTGTGTTTGCCTTTTACTATTGATCTCTGCAGAAGGTTTTTCTAAACATAGAAGTGGAAGAAGTTAAAGTATATCTGGGAAACATTCTTGAAATGAGAAATAATGTGTTTATGAAATACAAAAACTACTTTGAGCCTTCAGGATATAATATGGTATAATTATAAGGAAGTGAAAGGCACTTTTTGGCTGCTTATTTATCTGACGTTTATATTGGCTTTCCACTAAAATATGTTCACAGCAGTTAATGCTGAAATATCAAGAAGAATAACAAAGTTATAATTAAGCATTAAACATGTAAAAACCAAACAAATAAGTCAGTTACACCGTGCACCACTTTAAATATTCTTTCACAAGGAAACCAGGCTTTCACCAGTGGGTGAGAGAAGCATGTTTATGTTTTATGATTTTGGTTAAATTCCTATTCCTAAGCTTTGGCTCTAACAGTTAAGAAGATTATGTAGCTCCCACAGATAAATAATCCCTACTGTATGCTTTCATTTATCAACATAGCATATGACATGCTTTCCAAGGCATATAAAAAGATCAATGATTTTTTAAAAATCAATTTAAATTTCAAAAAATGATTTTTAATATAAATAACAAAAAATATTTTAAAAATTTAAATTGTTATTTAAATGGATATGACTTAAATCAAAACCACTCTGTTTAATAATACTCTGTGCATGCATGAATGGCTGTGATGTGAGCAGATTATAAAATTAAAGCAGCCTGTGAAGGTTATTTTTTGCAAAGTAAATGCAATCCTGTTTTTGAAGGTAGCTTTTACTTATAACTCAACAAACTATATTTTTAAAACAAGTAAGATATTTATGCTTTTGTATGACATGCAGCAGTGATATATGTAGCACTTTTTAAAAAAAAAATACAGACTGTGACCATATACATCAATTTAGGAAGCAACATCAGCCTGCCTGTTACCAGCTGAAAATATGACATGAGATGAGTTTTTCTTCCTGTGGGCACTTAAGGAGAACTTATGGTTTTGTTGTCTGCCATTTTAAAACCTGCATTTTAAAGGCTCAGTGGACTAAGGCTTCCAAAAACTGTTGGCTGCAAAGTCGGCAGCTCAGCGGTTTGAATCCAGGGTGCTGCGCAGCGGAGCGAGCTGCTGCTGATAACCCCAGCTCCTGCCAACCTAGCAGTTCGAAAGCATGTAAATGTGAGTAGATAAATAGGTACCACCGTAAAAAGCGGGAAGTTAAAACAGTGTTTCCTTGCAGCCATGGACTTGCACAACACTGGCTCTTTGGCTTGAATATGGAGATGAGTACCACCCTTAGAGTCGGACATGACTAGCATGCATGTGCGGGGGGGGGGAACCTTTACCTTTACCTAACTTGAAAAAATGGGATGAAAAAGTAAAAGCTCTAATGTCCATAAATGTTTTGTAGAAATGAGCATGCATTACTGTGATTGCTTGTGCAAATGCCAGGACATATTAACTGGCCATTTACTTTGATTGCCTGGATGTTTTATGTGCACATCAATAAGAAAATGTGGGAAATACATTTTCTTTTTAACTCCAGAGTCTGAGTGAATCTTGGAAATAAGCCAACTCAGTCATTGTCTGAGTCCTAACTATAGAACGAAGCAATGCTGACCCTGGTTACTGGAACATCCAAATGCCATGGACTGAAAAATGGTAATGGAAATTCCTTGATGATTTTGGTTGCTTGAAAATGGCATTCTCCAGTCAGATGTGCTCTAGATATGCTGGACTCCAATTCTAAATTGGCTACCGGTATATAAATCTTTCCTTCTCTTTTCCTCATGGGAGCTGGGATGAAGAACTGCCAAAAAAAATCTCCCATAAAAGGATGACGTATTTTCTTGGATTATTATGTTGGCAGGGTTTGTTTTGTTCTGCTTTGTTTTTTGGAAATTTTTGCTTAAATTACTCAGTTTCACTGGTGCCTTATGTCAGTGGTTGCCAACCTGGGGGTCGGGACTCCTTTGGGGGGGTCGAACGACCATTTCACAGGGGGTCACAATGAGCCAGTGAAAAAAAGGGCACAAATGGCTTGCGTCTGGAGGAGGAGGGGGAGAAAGGAGGGAAAGAGTGACTTACAGCTTGATAGGTTGGAGGGGATGTCACCGGAGGCTGCAATTGGCTGAGGGTGCCTGTAGAGGGAAGTTCTCTATGGCACTTGCAGCAGTGGCCTGCCAAAGGGGGCTTGTGGCCTCTTCCAAGCAGGGCAAGGGGTCACCACAACATGAGGAACTGTATTAAAGTGTTGTGGCATTAGGAAAGTTGGGAACCAATGCCTCATGTAGACATTCAGTATCTAAACAGGCACTAAATGGGCTGTTTGCATTTTTTAAATGATCAGCTAGTTCTGTACTTTTCTTTACTTTTTAAAGGAAATGGACATAGAATGTCAAAGAGACATTAGAGAAAATCCTCTTCTGTGTCTATACAAATAATGTAACTTCTGGAAGTTATTTGCCTCAAGAAATCACCATAGACATTATCAGTCACTTAACTTATTATGCGTGGTGGTTCAGTGGACTAAGGGTTCTGAAAACTGTCGGCTGCAAAGTCGGCAGCTCGGTGGGTTAGAATCCTGGGTGCCGCGCAGTGGAGCGAGCTTCTCCTGTTATCCCCAGCTCCTGCCAACCTAGCAGGTCGTAAGCATGTAAAAAAGGAAGTAGATAAATAGGTACCGCCATAAAAAGCCGGAAGGTAAAACAGTGTTTCCTTGCAGCCATGCCGGCCAACACTTGCCCAACACTGGCTCTTTGGCTTGAATATGGAGATGAGCACTGACCCTAGAGTGGGACAGGACTAGCACGCATGTATGGGGGGAACCTTTGCGCTTCCCTTAACGTATTATGCAACAGCTGTCTTTAGTGATATCTTAACATGAGGCAATCCACCTCTAAAAGTTCTGCTATTTATGTTAGACAAGATTTTGGCAGGTATGTGCAAACGTAAGAGACACTGACAAAGAGGGGGAAAGGCACCACTTGGCTTGCTTCCTCTGGAGATGAGGTACGCTTTGAGGCTTGGAAATTTCTTGTTGAGCTGATTCATGGGCCAGATTTCTGTTACACAACTCTAGCAAAATTTTAAGTTTTGATCCATTTCTTGCTAGCAACTTGAGTCTTTATTGTGAATCTTGGGGGCATGCCTGCCTGCTGACTTGGAGCCTTTTCACACGACCCCTAAGATCCGCTGGCCACTTAAATTCAGTCCAGAGATCTTGGGGGTTTGTCGCTGTTCCTGTGTTCCCACCCCCTCCGCACTCCTGGCTGCTGGCTGCGTGAGGGGAGGGAGAAAAAAAAGAAAGAAAAGAATGCTGCTCACCTCCGTTCTGCTGTCTTGCTCTGTTCCCGGCACTGCATTCAGATCTCTTAAAGGGGTGGGGGGCAAAAAAACAACAAACAGAAGTGAGGAGAGCCCGGCACCCACTACGTTAGATCCGCATCAGGGATTTTTCACCCCCGGAGAGCAGGTACCTGAAAAGTGTGCTGGGACGCGCTTAGGTGAGCGTGGTCACACTTAATTTTCTGTAAACTCCAGAGCTGGTGGGGAAACAATTTTAAGCTCCGGAGCTGGGAGCCATTTGCCCGCGGAGTTTAGGGGTCGTGTGAAAAGGCTCTAGGTGTATGAGTATGAGGCTGAGCCAAAATCTTTGGCAATAAAGTGTTTTTCTTTTGTTAATTACATCTGTTCCAGTTCAGAAAAGAAGAGAAAGGAGTGAAC
>JAHTLZ010000010.1:46191483-46228512 GCA_023846285.1 Phrynocephalus versicolor
TAACATTTAAGTTTTACTGATTTTTAACCTGACGTTCCAAGTTCTGAACAACTCTATGCTTACCATTAGAGTCCCACAACTGTACAGCTCCCCAACTAAAATGCTTTCATTGTGGACCAGACTTCTGCAGCCAGATTTTTTACAAGACTGAGCCGACTGTCTAACCAGCAAGGCCAGCCCTGAGCTCCCGGCCCTTCTTCTCCTCCGGCAGCAGCGGCGGCGGCTTCGGTGAGGCCCAGGACCAGCTCCAGGTGCTCTGAGTTGGCCTCGCCGAAGCCGCTGCTGCTGGAGGAGGGGAAGAAGGCAGGAGCAGTTTGGAGGCGGCAGCCGCGATGCTGGGTTGTGGCTGCCGCCCAATTCCAGTGCCTTGTGCCAGGGCTCCAAGATGTAAGTCAAAGCCTGCGACTCAAGTCAAACAGGCCCCTTCTTGCTGCAAGTCAAATACGCTGTAAGTCAAGCAGTATGTAAGTCAAGGTTCCACTGTAGTCCTTCTCTAGCACTTCAATGTCAGCAATTGTGAGGAGTTAACCTCAATAAGCAGAGTTGCAGCAATGTCAAGGATTAGAGGCAAAAATATGACAGACTCCATTGCTGGTTTTCTATTGCAGTCTATTTACAAAAATATATACAGGTTCCATTAGTTTCCAGAGACTTGCATCCAGTAGCATAAATAATCCAGCTACTTGCTCACAGCCAATACACCAGGCTTACTGGCTAAACAGCAAGAACATATTGCAATACATATGGGATATGTAACATCACTTTCCAATCATTTCTTTACTTTCACATCACATGTCACAGTGCTTTTCTCATCCACGCTTCTCAGCTATGCTCCACTGTCCTTGGACACTAGCCTTCTTGTCAAGGCCACTTTACCAAGATTGCTTCAGTCCACAGCTGGACTCCATAGCTCTAATTGCAAGTTGAAAAACTCACTCACCTTATAAGAATATTCTTGATATTCTATACTAATTGTAATGCTCTGTGGAGGAAATAGAGTACAGGAAATACATTATTTCAGACTTGGCTCAGGTGTCATACTTACTAACATTACTAACAAAGAGTCAGTGTGTATAAGGCAGAAGTGCATCTCTTGTATACACCTTCCATCCTATTTTCTTTTATCAGTTAGCTGGCCCATGTCACATTCCTCAGTATGTAAGATCCTGAGTCTTTATATGCAAGTAAATGCCTGCTGGCTTCAACCCCTCCATGTGTTGGTTGCTCGGGGGTGAAGCTCAGAGGTAGACTTTTATGCTATCTAGATCCCAGTTTAATACTCAGTATCTCCAGATAAAAGGAATTAAACAATTCTGCCTGAAACCCTCGGGAGTTATTGCAGGAAGACAGCTTCTTTGTTTTCCTTTCTTTAGTTTACAACTCATTCTGAAATATATTTCTTAGGCATATTTAGGGAAAGCAGATCAAGAAAAGAAAAGAGAGGAATACCTTCCCATAATATTCAGAAGGAAGATAAGTCAATCTTTTTAAAAACTCATTTCTTGCGGTATTGTTTTGGAAGCAAGTACCCATATACTGTATTTCCATCTATAAGAGGACCCTATGTATAAGATGAACCCAATTTTTCCAACCCAAAAATACAGTTTCTCAACCACTCGATTCTCTCCTCGGCTTACTTCCATGTACAAGACGACCTTAAATTTTTAGTCCAACAATTTTGGACAAATATATAGTCTTATACATGGTAAAATAGTGTATGTTTACCACATGGATATAAAGATGTTAACTTGAATTAGAAATTAAAATACTGTACTGTTTGAGCTCAGGGGAATATCTTCAAACTGAGCTGAGCTAGTTGAATATTCTCTTTTTTTTTGCTGATAATAGTAGACTCTTGGTATGGTGCAGTTCTGATCCAGAAACTGAGCAGTTCTTATCCAGAAACTGAGTAAACTAGATGTAATTCTGATTGCTGATGACAAGTGTGTAGGGCTTTCAAATAGAGTAGCAGAAGGCTGCCTGCACGGCTGTTGGCTTCTTCAGAATGTCACAAGCAATTTCATTTTTCAGTTGAACTGTGTCATTTTGTGTTATGCTTTCCATATGGTTTATACAGTATTTGTAATATAAGTTCTGATATAAGATTCTGCTGAGTAGTTCCTATTGTTCTGGGGTCTGGTTACACAATTCAGATATCTCCATGTGAAAAATAAAATAAAATAAAATAAAATAAAATGCTACACCATGGGAGGAACACTCTTTAGTCCCCCCCCCCTAATTTATTCCTAATTGGTTGTTAACTTACTCCTTCTATTTGTCTTTGTCTCCTGCTTCTCTGTATTTATTATTATTTTTTATTTGTTATATTTTTATACTGCTCATTTTCCGAGGGAACTCCGGGCTGTTAACAATAAGGTGTATTGTGAGAGGCCTCTCAAAGATCCTCTTTCTGCCTCCCCGTAATTCATATGGTCTATCTTTTCTCTCCTTCTGCTCTGATTTCATTTTCTGTTCCCATTCAACAAGTCTTTCTTCCAAGTTTTTCTCCTGCAGTTTTGTCTTCTTTCATTAATTTTGTGTATCTCTGCCTTACCGATTCCACTGAATTGTCGTGTGAATAAAAAGGAATCTTGTTTAAGAGAGAGAGAGAAGATAAACTACAGAGCAAGGACAAGGTGGAATATGATTATTGTAAGGGGCCATTTCTTGCAGCATAAGTTATAAGGAGGATTTTTCAGAATGTTCTTTGAAATGTCAAGGCTTGTTGAACATTAAGATGAGATTTCTTAGTGCTCTAAGAAAGCTCTTATTCAGAAAGATTAAATTGTTACATTCCTGATTGAGGGAGATGGAGATGAAATGGATTGAAGCTTAAACAACTGTGCATCTTTGTGTGAAAACAGTATTAATGGAAGAAGCACTTCTCTCTCCGCCTTGCCCCTTGGTTAGGAGGCAAATACAGGAGGCAATTTCCATTCTGAGAGTGGCTTAATAGAGTTTTCTTTGCCGCTGGCATTAATCCACTGTCGTGTCTCAAGGACATCTCTGTTGTGCTTTGTGGCTCAGCTAGAATATGCATGGGGTATTTATTAGCTGCAATTCAAAATGTTAATTAATAAAAGTCCTTGATGCTTTTCTGGAGGCAGCGGATGAACAGCTTGTCCAGTGCTGCCTTTCTTGATACACAGCCAGCCTACCAATCACCATATGAAACTATGCAACCAACAGCTTGTGGGTGCTGCATTTGACTGCTTGGTCAGATTTCACAATTCATGGGACAAGATAAACAAACAGTTCCTTGGGGAATTTGAAGCGGAGCCAGCTCTTATAATAATAGGAAAATGCTCTCTCCCCATAAAATAGCAAATAAAAAGACCTGGAAAGGACAGATAATTATGTTGACAGCCATTTATGGCATTTGTTTTGGTAACAGCCATTCACAGTATCCAGATATAATCCCTTCTTTTTGTGGATTCTTTTACTTGTCTCATGTACGCACTCAGGATTATTTCTCATTTATTAATAAATGTACCTGGCTTTGCCCATGTTAGCTAACCATTTGTTGCAAACACATATCTAGTGCTATATCTCTGCCTAAAAAGTTCTTCTTCATGTCGGTCTACCATTTCCCCCCAGTATTCAGCTTTTCCCTGGTTAAAAAGCCATGAATTCTACCCTTATTCCACTGCCCTCTCTCTTCTCACCTGTCCCCCAGATCCTTTATTTTGGACAGATTTCTCTGCCTCTTGCCACTATAGATACCATTACCTTCTTACCATGGATAATATATTAAACTCACCACAATTTTATTCCTTTCCACAGCTGTTTTCATATTCCTTCTACCTCAGTACTCAGCCCAGTACTCACTGGAGTTAGGTGTAACTTCACCAGAATACATCATATGGAATTCCCCAGCCAATATAACCAGTGAGAATGCACCTAATTGAAGTTGGGATACCAATAATTTTAATGAAAGCTTTTGTTCTCCATTGTGGTCTTCGTGAAGCCACACAGATGGGTTTCCCAGCACACACACACAAATGTCAGACTTCCCTAGCAATAGGAAAGTATGTTAGTCTCTGCCCTCTGACTCTTTCTAAGCATCCTGAATTAAATCCACCACTTCCATCGGATTGTTCGGATTCATCGTCTGATAGTGAGTTTACCGTGGTGGAGGACAACCCTCCGGACATTTCTTTGATGAAAAATCTTTTGGCTCAGATTCAGGAGTCGATTCCACTTATTCCTCAGCAGAATATTTCGATATCGACCACAGCTGTGTCCACTGGTCGTTCTCCTTTGGATACGGCAATGGCTCAAGTTGAGCACTCGCCAGCAATTTCTGTTTCTCGGTCTGCCACTTCACCAACTGCATTGATGTCCATGGATGATGCCTTGAATCCATCTACATCCCCATTGGTTTCTCAGCCAAATTCAGTTGCCTTTTCCCGGAAAGCTAAAAAAGCAGCACAAGGACAAAAGTCGACACCATAAGCACGTTCATCTTACCTCTGACTTGACCAAGTCCTCTTCTGAAACTTTGGTCCTGAAGGCTGCTGTCACTGTTGCTGCTCCTTCTCTATTATCTTTGGTTCCTATACCAGTACTGAAATGGTTTCGGTGTCAACCTCCATTTTGGCAGACATTTCGCTACCGAAAAAGAAGCCTAAATTTTCCACCTCGAAGCTTACCAAACCTACCAAACACCAGGCTTCATCCTCGGTTTCGATGCCCCCATCTAGACATGCCTTTGATTGCACATCCAAGGTTTTAGGGGCCTCCATTGATCTTTGTAGACATGCCTGGCTGTGTACCACTGGCTTGTCTGAGGAACGCAAAAATCAAATTGAACAACTACCCTTCCAGGGTGATGGCCTCTTCCATCCCTTCACAGATGGTTTGATGGGGAATAGGCACAAGAAGCAAAATACTGCCAAAAGGCTCAAGCTGGTGCCTCAGTGTCAACAGCACACCTTTCATTTCCAACCAAAATGTTCTGGCTACTTCTCGGGGTTCCAATCCACCTACAGAAGACACTATTCTTGAGATCGCTTTGTCTGTTCCTCTTCCTTTCCCAGTTACTCAGGATCAAAGGGGAAGAAGACCAAATCTATCTCCTCACAGTCCTCAAAATCTAGAGACCAGAGGCAGAGGGATGACTTGTGACTCCCAGCATCCAACTCAACTGGCACCATTTTTGCAAGCTTGGTGAGAAATTACAATGGACAAGTGGGTTCTCTCCATCGTAGCCCAAGGCTATCTCATAGGGTTCAGTTCTTTTCCACCTCTCAGAAACTTTGTGTCCACTGCTCCTTCATATTGCCTCACTCAAGAGGTTTTGTCTCTGCTTAACAAATGGGCTATTCAACCAGTACATCTTTTCTGGCTCTTTAGGGTCACTTTTCAAGATACTTCACTGTCCCAAAGAAGGATGGAGGCCTCCTTCGCATTTTGGATCTCAAACTACTAAACAAGTATCTCGTGTCTCTGACGTTCATGATGGTGACCCTGGAGAAGATAATCCCTCTTCTATGTAGAGAAGACTGGTTTGGGGTTTTGGACCTAAAAGATGCCTCCTTCCACATCTCCATTCATCCTGCTCATCATTGATTTCTGAGGTTCACAATCGGCAACAGCATCTTTGAATAGTCTGTCCTATCATTTGGTTTGGCAACAGCCCCAAGAGTTTTCACCAATGTATAGCCCCAGGTGCTGCATACCTCAGGACTCAAGGCATTGGTGTTTTCCCATATCTTAGTGACTGGCTCGTGGTCTCAGATTCCCAAGCCCAAGCCCAAAGGGATATGGAATTCGTCCTCAGTACTCTTGCCACACTGAGCTTACAGGTGAACACAGACAAGTCTATCCTTACTCCATCCTGAATTGTTTCATACATTGGGGCAATCCTAGACTCAACACAAGCCTTGGCATTTCCTCTGAGAGATTGTATCCAGGGCATTAATGCACTCCTTCCACAGTTCCAGCCAGATGCTCAACTAGAGGCCCTGACAGTTCAACGTCTCCTTGGCCTCATGGCATCCATGACTTCGGTACTGCCTTATGCAAAGCTAAAACTCAGGTGGCTCCAAACTTGGTTCCTATCACCCTTTGACCCCATGACCAATCCTCCCTCCAGGCTTCTGAAAGTAGCATCCATCTGCCTTCCCACTTTACCTGGTGGTCCAGTACCCACAACCTGTTTGTGGGCCAACCATTCCGTTCCCCCTTCGCTACCATTCAGGTGACAATGGATGCCAACAGCACCGGTCTGGGGGACATTATGCCTAGACATGATACCTGGTCACCTTGGGAGAGCAGGTGCCACATAAATCAGCTGGAACTGCTGGCGATATTCAAGGCATTGTGTGCATTTCTCCAACACCTCTCTGGCACTGTGGTTCTGGTGGTTACCGAAAACACGACCATCATATACTATATCAACAAACAGGGCGGAATTCACTCCAAACATCTCCTCCACCTGATGATAGAGTTCTGAGAGTGGTGCCTGGAACACCGTATTCACCCAGTGGCAATGTATCTTGATAGGGACGAAGATTCTGATGCCAACACACGAATGGGAGCTTCATCAACCAACCTTCGATCACCTTTGCCGCCATTGGGGGACACCTGCCGTAGATCTCTTTGCCACCAAATCAAACACATATTGCCCTGTGTTTTGTTCCAGTGCGGGAAAAGGCTGCAACTCCAAGGGGGATGCTCTAATGGTTCCTTCGACAAGTGAACTACTTTATGCCGTTCCACCAATTCTGCTCCTGAACAAAGTAGTCAGCCATATCTTCAATTCTGCAAAGACAAGGTGGTTATTTGCCCTGATGTTTCCTTTCTCCCAAAGGTGGTTTCCTCCTTCCACTTTTCTCAGCCCATTGTTTTACCTACCTATTTTTCCTACTCCGTCCACTCCTCTCGAAAGACAGCTCCATTTATTGTACGTCAGGAGGACGCTGACATTTTACAGTTCCAGAACCCCTTCTGTAAGAAAGACTCAAAAACTGTTTATTTGTTATGACTCAGGTTCCATAGGGTCCCCAGTTTCTTCACAGTGGATTTCACACTGGATTGTTTCGACTATTCAACTTGCCTACCAGTTAGCCGAACGGCCGTTGCCATATTCTATTAAAATCCATTCTACCAGAGCAGTTTCTGCCTCTGCTGCATTTCTCAAGGGTGTACTCAGATTGTCCTTTTCTAACCACTGTATCACATCAACAGGTGCAATCAAGATAGCTTTCTTTAAATATGATAGTGCCTGCCTGGAGATGGCAGAAAATTCTTTATATGCTGAACTGCTGCTCCTAAAACTAGCACTAATTCTAAAAGGTTATTGCCAAACATGCACAATTCCTCTGCAGAACATGACTGCCTCATTTGCAGAATTCTGCATTCTGCAGCCTGGAGTACATACTTGCTAGTTCTTTAGTATGGATCCAGTTAGCAACACTAGATTACTTTTACAGTAATATGTTTTATGCATGTCTTGAGATGTCTTATATAATACATTTTCTATATGAGTAACAGGGAACACAATTGGATTGCAATATGTGTGTGTTTTTTTAAAAAAATGTAATGTTAACTTTAAAATCTTCTTGATGGGAGAGATTGCCTCAGATAGAATCGTGCAGATTGCAGAGTTTAATTACAGATCACTTTTGTCCTAGTATGGATAATGACTTTTTTTCTTCTTGAGCAATGTTCTTTGAGCATTCTGGTGTTCCTGGAAGTCCAAGAATGGCACCAAAATTTCTGTACTGAGTAAACTTTGAAAGTCCCTTCTTAGCACCAGCTGGGTTGGCTAAGAAGAATGAGGCAGGGAAATGTCTTGCCTTCTGTTTTGAGTGCTTGCTTTTTTACTGCCCCACTCCTTCCTCTTTATATCCTATTTTTCTTAGCATAAAGGAAATATTGGTTTTGTTTCAAGGTTCCTCGTGTTGGGTGAAATGAGAGAATTCTTTTATGTCTGCAAGTCCCCAGAAAGGTTACTTCTGTTTAGCATCTCCCTCCCCTCCCTGAACATTTAAGTGCATTCTGACGTATCTAAGCTCCTACGAGGTCCTCATGTGCTGCCCTTTGTTCGTTTTCTCAGAGGTCTTTGTGGGCTCACCCCACAATGCTTTCTCCGGTTGCTGAGTAGGATGATAGACAGAGGGAAGGAAGCGGCAGGCTGCTGGGAGCTTATTGCTGTGAGCTTATTGTTTCCTGTCTTGTCTGGGCTCTTGTTCTTTAAGGTGTATCTACTGAGGCCAGGAAGGTCCCAGCAATAAAGCAAACATGCCGCTCATTCTCCCATCCCCCGACAGGAGTGTGGAACAGAGAGGGTGGGCGATGGGCTACACTTAATACCTTTAGCAGGCATGGATCAAAGTGCCCTGGCGTTCAAGGCTGTATGGTTGTATGCTTGTCTGGAAGAGCTGAGGGTAGTTCCCGCTTGAATTTCTTTCTCTCTTCTGCCTAACCAAGGGCAAATGTTTAAGGTGGACCCTGTCCTGAAATTCCTCCTCCCCACTTTCTCCGCTAGGAATCTGGTTTATCCGCTAATGGAGTGGGTTAGACATAGTACCAGAAATGTGATTTGTTGATGCAGGCAGAAGCCTTGGACTTCTTTGTTCCCTCTGTCTTCTAACTCCGTTCAGATTTCTTCCCCTTGTTAAAAGGTGCTTCATGGACTATCTCCCCTCCCATTTCTTTTGCCTTTTAGAAGCTGTTGCTTGCCATTTCATCGGAGCCCAATAATCTATAGTTTGTGCAGACATTAGTTTACTCACCATTTAGAATTTAAAGAGACAGATATTGGCTAGAATTCAAAATAATGGTTTGCTGTTAACTGGCTAGATGACCTAGAAACACCTGAAAACGCAAGGCATTTGCTTGAGTTCCTGTTCCTCCTTAAGTTGTTCTTTGGTCCTGAAGCTTCGCAACCTTGTCTAACACTTAAATCTGTGTCTGCAACAAGCCGATTTTCAAAGGTAATTACCGACTACCGATGTTCACGGAAAGAGGTGCTGTCTGCACTGCTTCCTGTGAACGGTCAGTTTCCACATCACTTGCACAATTATATAGAGAGAAGATCAGTACCTCATTAAAAAGGTATAAGTGGTTCAGTTTTCTTTTCTTTCCGCCTCCTCCTCCTCATCATCATCCTTTTGGTAAGAGGTGATTTAGCCCAGAAATTTGGTTCTTTTCCGAGCCGTTTTATCTTTATGGAACCTTATGCTCTTTCCTTGCCTGTCCTGCCTTTGGAGGCTTTGTGTGCTTAAAATGCTGTTAGAGTCAAAAGAAAATGCAGCAAATGTAAGGCTTCACAGGTGCAGGGGGGGGGGAAAGACTATTTTACAGACACATTCTTGCAGAATCACTTGGCACATTTGGAGTGGTGATTGTTCAGTTCTGGGCCCTTTTTCTGTTCTCCTACAGAAAGCAGATAAAGCACAACAATCTTTATTCTTTCTGATAAAGAAAGGATGTGGAATAATGGTTCTGTAGGATACTTGTGGCAGATGCTTTCTTTTGGAAAGTGCTGACCTGACAGACAACACCCCAAAATGCAACATTGAAAGTTCAAGCTTCTATCGTGTTTCCCCGAAAATAAGACGGTGTCTTATATTAATTTTTGCTCCCAAAGATGCGCTAGGTCTTATTTTCAGGGGATGTCTTATTTTTCCATTAATGAAAAATACGGTACACATTTATTGTTATCTTATTATGGGGAGGCCTTATTTTTGGGGATGCCTTATATTTCAGTGTGGGGCAAAACTGTAAGTAGGTCTTATTTTCAGGAGATGTCTTATTTTTGGAGAAACAGGGTAAGATGATTGTTCAAGAAATGGGCATCTTAGTTTCCATGACACTGGCATAAATCTTTTTGGGGATGCAGGAGGAATGAGCAAGACCAGCCTCCAGATTGAAAAGGGTTCCCTGCTGAGTATTCTTTGGTCAGCTGGGGGTGACATTCTTAGGCCTTTACTTCACGTCCCTTTCATCGCGGTTCGCTTGGTACCGGTACAAAGTAATCTTACCGCACGTCCATTGCGTGACGACGGGAGTTCATCCCGACCACGCCCCCTGAACTGTGATTTAAATGGGATGAGTGATTCCCCTCCCTGGCCTCGGGAATCTGCTCGCCTCGCTTCTCGTTCCAAGGTGAGAGCCCGTGAAGTAAGCCTCGTCACGGAACGAGTGTCGATTGTAGCTCGTTGCCATCTAGTGGCAGGAGTGCGAAGTGACATTCTCCAGTAAATTCCCTATAGAGTTAGCAATGCAGTGCTGAGATTTTAAAAGACAAATGTCTCAAAGTTTGCTCGTAACGCATTGAAGGCAAGGCTTCGGAGAATCGAAACATCAAAAAATGGAAGGTCGGATTGGAAAAAAAAGGGAACAAAGGCATAGAATTTCACATCTCATCACAGAACGAGGACGTGTGGAAACAGTCGTCAATCACGCCCGTGGGTACACAGGAACAGGGACAAAAGCGGGAGAAGACCATGTGACCGCGACCAATGTCAACACTCAATGAACTTCCTCCCAGAATGAGAATGGACGTGAAGTAACCGTCTTATATGGATAGGCCCAGGCAGAACTACCCAATGGTGGTGGCCAGCAGTGGTAAGAACAGTGCTGAGAAGGTGTGGCTGAAGCTGTCTGCTTATATTGTGTTGCTCTGGCACATTATGGGAAATTCAATATTGGATCCAGCTGCCCAGTCTTTCTTGGGCATTTGGGCCAAGCTCCTCCGCACACCCAGTACCACTGGAGCTCCCGAAAGATGTGAGGTGTTTTGGCCAACAGAGAGACTGGGTATTGTCACTGTAGCAGAAATGTATAACGAAGCCTTTCTCACACACACCCTTTCCCCGGTAAGATTGTCAGATTAATCCTTTTGTCACTTGCTTGAAACAGGCAAATGGTTTCCTTTGCATTAATGTCATTTCCATTATGTGGACATTTTTACGATTTGCCACTATGAAGGAAGGGGGGGAGCAAGATAAAAATAGAAGGAAATCATCTTAATTGCCTGCAGCATGGATCTCTGGATAGTAGTTGGCACTTTTGCATATGAACAACAAAAGATGGTTAAGAGGCAGCAACAGGAGGAAGCGTAAGGAGATTAATATCTGATTTGTTGTGCTGCAGAAATGAAATGGCATTGTTGAAAAGGTGAATGTCCTTGGGTCTTGTGTATCCAAGGTCATTACTTAAAGATAACTTAGATAGTGGTTGATTGGGTTGTAAATTGCAGAAAGTGCAAATTCCCGTTTCTTGGGTCTAACATCACCGGACAAGCCATGACATTGTTTTCCTGACCAGTTTTCTTTTTTTCCTTTTCAGAGAACCAATTGGAAAGAAGAGATCTGGTAAGACAATCACTTTCATTTCCCCTCCCCCACTTCTGTTGTTGGACTTTGTCCTACCTGTTGACCAACTTAAACATGCTCTTCTACTAGCTGTCCTTTGGGAATGAGCATGGAGCAGATCTGTCCTGAAGTGTTGTGTCTCTTTGAATCCTGCCTCTGTTCTTTTTCAGCTTCATCATATAGTCTAATACAAGGGTGTCATGTGTCTGTTGTGTGTATTGCATTGTTACCTGTTTGTTGCTACCCCTGGAAAAGACTTGGAGTATGTTTGCTTTCACTGTGGAATCTTGGTACTGGGCTGAAATTCTACAGCCATGCTGCACTGTAGAATAAGCATAGAAGAGGAAGGAGGATGGTAAGAGCACCTCTCCCTTCTGTTCTAGGGCCAATAGGAAACCCTGTGGCTTTCCATAGAAATTATCGTTCCTATTGTGCTGCTGCCTTTGTCCCCCAGCCCTGTTTGATGAGCCTTGCCCATTCTGTTAATCTTTCACTGCAGCATCGCAACACAGTTGTGGTGCACATTGTGCAGTTTGCTCTTCTCTCTTACTTCAAGAGGACGTCATAGAAGTCTAGCAATGGTAGGCTGACCTTAAGGAAAATAAGTTTTTCTACAGCCCCAGATTCCAGTTGTGAGTAGTGTGGACTGACAAGGCCTCTTGCCTGAGACACCACTCTCTCACTGGGCACACTGGTTGGTGGGCGAGCTAGCAGTCCCATGGCCACCTTGGCCACAGCTACCCAAACAGATACCTCCTCAGTCCAGTAAGATGAGGAATCTGTCCCTTTTGGCTGCAAGGCTGCTATATGTACACTTCTACCTCTGTCTCTGTCACGTCTGTCTTCTGGGGTGGTGTCTCTAACGGTATCCCTAGCATGATTGTTGAGAAAATGTCCCAGAAATCTTGCCCTGTTCCTGCAGGGGTGAGGGACTAGGATTCTATCATGCAACTGCTGGTACTACTTTTTGGAGTATGAGAGAAATGGTGCTGTCATGTTCCTTCTTGCTCTGTGTGACCTGCTCAGTGCTAGATTGACATTCTTCAGTGCTGCTGTTGCTTGTGATGGAAAAGTGGCTCCCTTTGCTCCCCTTCCTGCTGCTGCTTAATCTCTGGTGGCCTGCCATTTATTCCAGGGGTCCAAAGTGATTGCTAGAATGTACTACTACTACTACTACTACTAGGAGGCAAACCTGTAACTGAGCAGGTATTTTAGTTTGCTGGCCAGGGCCAGCACTTCAGACCATTTTCTGTCTATGGAATCCCCCATCTACCTAGATCAGTGGTGGCGAAACTTTGGCACTCCAGATGTTTTGGACCACAACTCCCACAACCCTTTGTCCTGGCAATATAGGCTTGGAATTCTGGGAGTTATGGTCCAAAACATTTGGAGTGCCGAAGGTTCACCACCACTGACCCAGGTTGTCCCTTCATTGTGCCCTCCATGAGGCTAACCAAGCCCTGGAACATTTGGGATCACCTGGCTAAGGATGGATGGATCCCCACGCGCTCAAAGCTTTGGAGGACACAGGTCACTTGACCTATAAGGCCCCACTCTTCTGTCTCCAGAGGAGCCGCCACAACAATGCTACTCTCCATTGCCTAATCATGGACCACCTTTTGCTGCTCCAGCACTTTTTCAAGCAGATAGAAAGTGGAGTTGCGCTGAGTTGCCACATCCTGGGTTAAGTGGTGCAGTGCCAATCCACATTTTTCTTGCTTGTGTACAACATGCCACTGTCCTGGACACTGTGGTGAAAATTCCCTGTCATCTTTCTGGCCCTCTTTATTAGATATGCATGTGTCTTCAATTTCCTGTAAAGTTCTGCCCTGTAAAATGTGCCCTGGCCGACTGCTATACCAGTTACCCGACACCCCAATATAAATCTGGCACCGCCCTGCAGCTAAGGGTCATTCAATATGAGAATTCATAATGAGGTGCCAGTTCTGTTACACACCTACTGAAACCAGCTTTCTCAACTAGAAATAATGGTTGATCTTCCAGGGTGATAATCTCCCCTAGGCAATGAATAATCCTTGCATTTTTATGTTTGCAAAGTCTTATTCCTATACCCTTCCAGAGGAGCTCTAGAGGGATCTCTTGACACTGGGGGAGTGGGCAAACCAGTGGTAAATGAGATTCAACGTTAGTAAGTGCAGAGTAATGCACATTTTGCCTCTTTATAAACCTATGGTGGGCCCCCATCTTGAGTACTGTGTACAGTTCTGGTCACCATACCTCCAGAAGGATACTATGGAAATGGAAAACGTGCAGAGGAGAGCAACCAGAATGATTAGGGGACTGGAATACCTTCCTAACCACCTGAGGCTGCAACAGCTGGGCCTCTTCACTCTTGAACGATGGCGCCTAAGAGGTGATCTGATTGAAGTTTATAAAATCATACACAGTGTGGACTCAGTAGATAAAGAAAAACTGTTTTCCCTGTTGCACAACATTAGAACCTTGTGGCGCAGTGGTTAAATGCCTATACTTGCATCTAAAACTGTGCTCACGACCTGGGGTTCAATCCCACGTAGCCGGCTCATGATTGACTCAGCCTTCCATCCCTCTGAGGTTGGTAAAATGAGAACCCAGCTTGCGGGGGGGGGGCAATGTGTAGCCTGCATACTGTAATTTAAACTGCCCAGAGACTACTTGAAGTGATATGGGGGGTGGGGGTGGTTATGAACAGAACATTTTGCTTTGCTTTAGGCGGCACTCCATGAAACTTTTGAGTGCTAGATCTCAAACAAATTAGAGAAAGTACTTTTTGGATGAGCAGTGAAACGTTTCTATCGCTCAAGAAAAAGAAGTCCAGTTGCCATGACTCAACTTCCAGATAAGGCAAAAGTAGTAGTGTTGCTGCTGCCCAAGCTGACAGTGGCAGTCTGTATGCTGATGCCATCCTGGTCCTTCTCTGCTGCACTGGCTGTTTGGGAGAAAAAGCCTTCTTCACCATCCTTTTTGCTCCTTGCCTACTTGCCCTGACAGGATTGCGCATCACTTGAATATTTCCGATTGTTCTAAACTCCCCTCGATTATCCCGAGCGCCGCACCCCCTCGATATCCTTGTATGGTTCTCTTCTTTGGGGCATCCTCTGCTGGATACTTTGGCCCTTTCCCCAGTCTGGAGTATATTACCCTTCAGCTGGCGGATAGAGTAAGGAATCTGGGTGTGGTCTTGGATCTGGCCTTATCCTTGGAAGCCCAGGTGATGGCTGTCTCCAAATCTGCCTTTTTCCATCTTTGGCAGATCACCCAGATCCGCCTGTACCTGGACAAGTCCCCCCTGAGAACAGTTATGCAGGCGCTTGTGATCTTGAGGATAGATTATTGCAATGCTCTCTACCTGGGGTTGCCCTTGACCCTTGTTTGGAGACTACAGCAGGTACAAAATACAGCAGCCAGACTGGTGGTTGGTGCGGGAAGATATGACCGCATCACCCCAGTTCTAGCTTGTTTGCAATGGTTGCCCGTTTTGTCCCAAATAAGGTTCAAGGTACTGGTTTTGACTTAAAAAACCCTCCGCGGCTTGGGACCTGAGTACCTGACAGAGTGGATTTTCCAGAGCTCAACTGAGGCCCAGCCCACCAGAATGTCGCAGGTGCTCTCTCTTCGGGTGGCCACCCTCAGGGAGGCCCGGAAATCGATCACTCAAAACTGGGACTTCTCGGTGGCCACCCCTACACTTTGGAACAAACTGCTGAGTGAGATTTGCTTTACACAGTCCCTGCTGGCACTTCAGACCATGCTTTTTAGAGAGGCATTTGGTGACCATTAGGGTTTGGTTTTTGTTTGTTTGTTTGTTTGTTTCATTTTGTTCTGCCATCTTGCTGAGTATTACTATTATTATTTGTTTTGTTTTGTTATTTTTGTTATTATTTTTAATTGGTTGCTATGTTTTTCATTTTTTTATTGCTATATGCAATTGTTGTACATCACCTGGAGTTCCTTTGGGAAGATGTGTGGTAAACAAACAAACAAACAAACAAACAAACAAACAAACAAACAAACAAACAAACAAAATCTGTTTCTGTACCTCGACAGAAACACTGCCCCTGGAGCACTTTCACAGTGTTGATGATGATCAAGCAGCTGGGTGACAGATTTTGTTTGAGGGGTGGGGGGCTCATAATGGACTTTTTCCTTTCCCATTCCTCTCAGTAGAAGCTGCTGCAGTGGCTGCAGGCAGCATTCCCACATCCTTTTCCTGGTGCTCAGATTTTCTACCACCCCTCATATTTCATACTGCCTGTAGACTCTACCCAAAGAAGAACAGTATCCATTTTTTTTTGGTTCTGGAGAAATATTGCAAGCAGCATAAGTAGGCACTGGAATTCCATATCTTCCTGTAAGTGGTCTTTATAGCTGCCCCCCCCCACCACCAAAGGATTGCTTTTTGTTCATATAGAACATGTGGAGGTACGTGTAGCTTACTCTGTTCAACTTGTTTTTCTCCCCTACTTACAATTCATTCCTTGTGATTTTGGGGAATCATTGAGAGGGTATAGTCCCACCTCTGCACAAATCTAATCAAGGTTTCTGTAAGTTACAGTCTCCTGCTTCCACTTAGTACTTTCACATGAAACATGGGCACAGTGGATAAACCAGAGACATGGACGAAGTGACCACCTCCTTTCGATCATATAAATAGGATAGCCTTGCTTTGCGGTTCTTTTGCTCCCATACAAATAAATAGAATCATTAATCCACTTTGTTCCAGGGCTTACCAGGTCTGAAAACACTTTACCAATGCTTTTTTTTTTCAATTAAAAACCTTTTTCTCTCTCTGACAACCTGATAAATATCTCCATTTTGTGCAAGGACTGGTGCTGTGTTGTAGGGATCCTGATCTGAAGAAATAGTTTACTCATGGTATATTTGGTGTTTGATTTTGATGTTAGTTATACTATATATGACACATTACTGTACCTTGAGGAGTCAAAATGATACATTTTTATTTGCTTTATTTCCACAGTATTTTCACATCCCTGTTTGTATTAGTACTTCTCTCTTACATCTTTTCTCCATCCTCTTCATTAGGATTTATCCAGAGAACGGCTTCTTTTCTCCTGAGAGGTAGTAACAGCAGCTTGTTGTTGGGGCCTTGCTTTCACATCTCCACTCTTCTGGGCAACACACAGGAATCACCTTGGGCAGGGCAGGCACCACTATCTTGCTACTGCTTTGTAGGGTTGCTGATTCCTTTGGGTAGCGAACAGTGGGGGCAAAGTGAATTTCTTTTTTTTTAAATCACTATTAAATAGCCCTGTGAACAATCTAACAGAGCCCAGCTGGGATAGTTTGCAGCTTGCTGGATGGTAGCTCTCTTGCTTTGCTGGTGGGGGTCGCAGTGTTTTGGTGGCAAAGTGGGAAGAAATCATGCAGCTGATCTAATGGGCAGTAACTTAAGACGGTTATTGGCTTGTAGCAGCCGCACCTGACATGAATACATTGGTGCTTTGCAGTTGCTAATTTAAAAATGTACTAGAGTAAAGTTATAAGTTGGTTAACACTTAATTTGAACTTTACCCATGGATCATTTTTTTAATAAAGGAAATCTAAAACATTTAACTGTATCTCTGATGGTTCATTTATTGGTATAGATGAAAGACTGTTACAATCATAGTGTTTTAAGCTGCATACATTGATATGTAACTATACATCATTGTCGTCGTTGTCCTCATCTTAGAATTGCAGAGCTAGATGGAACTGGGCGGATCCTCAAGTCCATCCCCTTGGCAAGGAGGCACAGTGAGGAATTGAACTCCCAAACTCTGGCTCCACCGTCACATGCCTAAATTACTGAGCTATCCAGCTGTTCAGAAATATTGAAATCTGTTGCTATCACAATCCTACACCCACCTTCTTTTTAACATTAAAATCAGAAATAAATAACTAGAGAACTTGTTGAAAACCAGCCATGACGGTTGATTTCTATTTGGGTGAGAAGTGGTTTGACTTAAGAAAAAAAAAAGGGGGGGTTGCTTGTGAAGGGTAGTGAGCACAAGAAGGGATCCTGTAGACCAGTAGTTCTCAACCTGTGGGTCCCCAGATGTTCCTGGACTGCAACTTCCAGAAGTCTTCTTCATCACTAGCTATGCTGGCCAGGATTTTCTTGGAGTTGCAGTCCAGGAACATCTGGGGGCCCACAGGTTGAGAGCCACTGCTGTAAACCATGTTGACTGCAGATATTTCTGTCGTCACCATTAAAGCTGGCCTTTGCTATGTGAAACCTGGCGTCCTTTCTCCTGCTGCTCCTGCAGGCATGACATTGCAAGGCATTGTTGGGCCATTTCCCAGCATGTTGAATCATGGATACAGAAGATATATCCCACCTTGATAAATAAGGGTCAAATTAATATGTGATGGCAAGTTGCTGTTCTAACTACTATAAAGAAATATGCATGTTGGAATGACTTAATTCTGTCTCCACACCGAATCCTGATCCCTGTGGCCTTTTCTGAAAAGGTGAAAATGCTGTGCTACTTTAAGATCCTTAGACTTATTTCAGAGAAGGACCTTCTCCTTGCTCGTGCAACCTCATGGTTTAGTGGTTTGGCAATAATTGTTCTGAGAGAAGGAGCTGCTGAAAATAATTTCCAGCTCTTCCGCTCAGTGCTGTTTACTGCTTTGTTTGCTGGTTTAATAGGTACTTTGGAAGTGCCAGAACTGCATGCTGAAGCTGTAAATAGCCCCCAGAGCACCATGAGTAATTACATGGGCAGTAATGGGCAGGAAGAAAGGTTCTCTTTTCCCTTCCTGTAGTTGGGTGCCTTTCGTTGCAGGATGATTCCAATAGTCTACAAAATGTACCTTTCCAGGGGTTGGGTCATCTGACAGACTTAGAATCTAGATGTTAGAACTTTGCCAAGCTGTTCTTAGTTTGCCACATCCCTGGGCTGTTCTTTCTCTGGTGTGGTTTCTCAGGATGATACCTCCAGTCACTTGTCTCAAATGAAGTGAACCTGTTTTGCTAGATCTTTCATTCAAATCTAGCCTGTTCTGCTGACTTGGAGAACCTGCCTTTCATTTGCCGCTGACCAAAGCTGCTGGTGCTCTGTTTCTTTTTGCTAATTTTTTGAAAGTTCACTACAGCTATATGTAAAACATTGTTTAGTAAGATTTTACACGCAATATGAATGAAGTCCAAATATCTTAATTCCTAACTATTGGTTCTCCCCTTCTGCTTTAAATGATTATAGAAGCTTCTGGTCACTTTAGACTTATTGACATTATTAGCTTGTTGTCTTTTATGCACAATTGTGTAAAGTTATTCTCTGGAGCAAGTTCTGCAGTTCAATACAGAGCACAAGAAAATATTCCACAGAGAAGTTCAGATTCATCCAGTTGGGATTTACCCCATATTTGCTCTGAGGTTGAGGTAGAGAGTAAAGGAGCATTTGCTGATAAAAGCCATCTTTACTTTTCCTTCCTTCCTTCCTTCCTTCCTTCCTACCTTCCTTCCTTCCTTCTTGGTGATTTTATTCAACTTATATTTCTTTCATTTTATGTTTCTTTTTCTTCTGCTATTTAGCAAGAGAAGCAATATTGGCCCATCTTTAAATGCAAGAAATGAACAAATTGGGAGGGAATTCATACATTTCACATGGGCATATCTCTTTATTCTAGAACAGTGATGGCGAACCTTTTAGAGACTGAATGCCCAAACTGCAATTTAAAACCCAGTAATTTTTTTGTAAAGTGCCAATACAGTAATTTAACCTGTATACAGGTGGCTATGAAGGGGTGATGTTGGGTACCCACAGAAAGGGCTCCGAGAACCACCTTTGGCACCCGTGTCATAGGTTCGCCATCACTGTTCTAGAAGCTCTTTTAATTAGGATCCAAACATAACCCACCAAGAGGCTAGATTGTAAGTAGGATAGTTTTTTCAAAGCATGAATAGTGCAGCTTAATGCATCTATCTAAGGCTGCAATGTTGTATATACTTCAAAGTGAGCCTTGTTGAAATCATTGTAGTTTTGTAGAGTTTTGTTGTACGTCTTGTATCTGGCACTCTGTTATGCTATTAACCTTGTTTTTTTTAAAAATTGTTGTTAACCACCCAGAGTGGCTTTGCTGCCAGATGGGTGGTAAATAAATAAATAAATAAATAAATAAATAGTTTGGGTGGCGCATAAAGAGGCACGATCAAGGCCAAAATGTGGATAGGAAGATCATGGATGTAATAAGTGTAATCCCTCTCCCATTTATTCAGATTAAATGTACTTCCCCCTGTTTTAAAATAATTATGTTGCTGTGATGATTCTCAGTCATCCAGGTGAGGTTATCCAGAATTAGTCATGGCAACTGGACTTATTTTCTAGAAAAGAAGTCCAGTTGCCATGACTCTAATTCTGGATTGCTCTCAGGTAGATATCATGAAGAATAACCTGGTTCCAAGATTTCCTACATACAGTATAAAGTACAGTATTTTGAGGGGTTTGCTAGTCTCTTATGAAGCTAGACATTCATTGAATGTCTATTTTATTTTTATTTTTTATTTTATTTATTTTTACAATTTATATGCCGCCCGCTACCCAAAGGTCTCTGGGTGGCTTCCAATCAAAGAATTAAAACAGTTAAAAACATCAAACAACAATAAATAATTAAAACAACAATAAAAACCTTATACTAAAATCATCACACTAAAATTGCCACCAGAAGACCCACAATCTAAACTGTATCAATTAAAAAACTTCTGGAACAGGAAGGTTTTTACCTGGCGCCGAAATGTCATCAGTGTTGGCGCCAGGCGGATCTCACTTGGGAGGGCATTCCATAGCTTGGGGGCAGCTGCCGAGAAGGCCCTGTGTCTGCAAGTCATCCCTCTTACCTCCTTGAGGGATGGCTCTTTCAAGAGGGCCCCCTGGCTCGATCTTAATTGCCGGGTATTTTCATATGGAAGGAGGCGGTCCTTCAGGTATCTAGGTCCTAAGCCATTTAGGGCTTTATATGTCAAAACAAGCACTTTCCATTGGGCTCGGGCAGCAACTGGTAACCAATGTAGGCTACGTAGAATTGGCGTGATGTGCTCCCTAGTGGCTCCACCACTTACTAGCCGCGCCGCACGATTCTGAACCAATTGCAATCGCCGAACTGTCTTCAAAGGCAGCCCCCACGTAAAGTGCATTGCAGTAATCAATATGGGATGTTACCAGTGCATGCGTAACTGTCATGAGGCTCTGCTCGTCTAGGTAGGGCTGGAGCTGGTATATTTTTCGCAGCTGAAGAAAGGCACCCCTGGCCACTGAGTCCACCTGGGCTTCCAGAGTTAGACCGGGGTCCAGGAGTACCCCCAAGCTGCGGACCCTGTCCCTTAGGGGGAGTGCAACCCCATCCAGGACAGGAATATGGCCCTCTAACCTGTCCTGTCTAACCTATAACCTAACTAGCCAGACAAACCCCAAACATGTTGCACTCTGAAGGGGCGGGGGAGGGAAAAGCAGTGTCCTTTCCCCTTTCATATGGGCATAAGTACCCAAGGTCATTCTGGTTACTATTCTAGCATTTGATAGAAATTCAGCAGCCACCCTCTTCAAGCAGTCAAGCAACAGCAGCAGCAACAAAATGCTGCAATGGTTACTTAAATCTGTTGTTAAGGCATTTACTTTGTCCAGCCTGATGGTCGGGTTGTCCCTGTAAATTAGTCAATAAATATGCAAAACCAATCACCAGGTGTGTTTGGTGAGTTTGAGTCTTGCAGACTTAAGTCTTTAGGTAAAGACCCGTATTTCTGACTTTTTATAAGCATCTTTGGCTCTAAATCTTTATAGTCAGGATTCACATTGCCCTGAAACTGCAATCTGGCATATACTCCATGGAAGTAAATCCCAGTGACTTCAGAGCAGTTTTATTTGGAAGACTCCTGAAAAGCAATGGACGGCCCGGGACTTCAGATGACCACCTAGAGCAGTGTTCTCCAGAGAAGCAAATGCTGGAGCTCACACAGAAATTATCCTTTGATTATTATTTTTAAAATCAAAACTAGACTATGGGTGATACCTTCATAGGCTGCTAGTAGAAAAATAAAAAAGTTGCTGAGCTTTCGAAAGCAAGCTCTCTTTTTCAAAGCAGGTATAGAAGTCCAAACATGGCAAGGGATGTAATTTGCCAGGAGAAAGTTCTTAAAAGTTCACTTGGCAAGATGGGTGCCAGGCTTCTTCTTGGAAGGCACAGAGCAGCATGGTCTGATGGAGCTGGACTTTACAGGCCGATTCAGACAAAGAGCTGCATGTTGTGGCCACCTCCCTCTTGCTTAAGACCATCATCTCTCTGTTGGCTCTTCAAAGCACAGAGCTCCTGATTGGCCAGAGATGGGTTAGAAGTAGGGAGTTAATGCAAAAACATATGTTCTCCACTAGGGGATGGGGAAGAAAGGTTTTTTGGGGGGGAGAATTTAAAAAATGGCCCACTAGGTAGATCCAATTAAGGCCCAATTGAAGGGAAAATGATATCACAATACCTAGTGGTAATGTCCTGTTGCTGTAGATGTTTCCTTCGCCTTCTTCATGGTGGAGGCAGCTCTTTCGTGGTATCTTGTTCCACTATTTTTAAAATATATATGCGTTATGTTCTTTTCACATTATTTTTATAGTTCCTTTGTCATTAATGATAAATAGAGAGATGTCGATCCTCACTTGTCTCATCTTTGTACAGTATCCAGTGACATGAAATTAAAACATTATTCTCCTCATCAGTAAATATGACATGGAATTCCATGGCATCTCAAATAGATTTTTTTGAACTGAGAGAGAAAGTTAGCTTTGTACAAAGATTTCAAGTCTTGTGCAGAATTTTGTGTCTTTTTTTTTTTGCAGTTGTCAAAACCTAAAGTAGTAGCTTAATCTAACTAAAAGTAGTAGCTTAATCTAAGCATTAAAAGGGCTGTTTACATCTTTCTCAGCAATCACCTTCTTAGACCTTCTCTGTTTTGTTTTGGTGTGCGTATGTGCATGCTACACAAGGGGAAGGAAGCTAAAAGCATTTTGTGCAGATTCAGAGGCCTCATGAGGACGCAAACAACCTTTAGTAAAACTATAATCTGTCATGAGGGTTCAGAATGCTTTTTTTATGTTTTGTTTTTTTGTAGTACTCATGGGGTAGAGACAGCCTAAATTAATAAGGAATTTTGAATGTATTCTTTCCATTTATGTTTAACTTACAAACATACCACAGAAGTAAACTGCTGCCCCTCAGTGGTTTGGTTTATATTTGCATTTTTAAGCAAATCTCAGATCTCTTCAGATATATGTCTTTCTTCTGTGCATAAATACATTAAAGGCCTTTTTAGGCCTCACTGCTTTTTCTTTTCTTTATACGGTCTGCATCTGTCACCAGAAGAACAGCCAGGATGATACTCATAATTTGCAATGAAGAGGAAGAACCATGTGTTCAATCTGCAAGGAGCAGCTGAATTCTTGATGACTGTGGTTGCTGAGGCCCATAACCATATCCTTCAGAAGTACAGATCTGAAGCACAATGAAGTGACCACAGGAAGTGTCTTGAGACATTTGGGAAGGAGCCAAGCAAGGCCCTAATAGGAAGAAAGTGTCATAGTCCCATGCAATTAATACAGATTTTTTTAAATTGCTGAAACTTACTGTAGTTCTTTCAGAAGACTAGCTTTGCTTTATAAGCAGTATCCTAATTCCTGCATAAATGTGGAAACACCTTTGAATGATCACACTCCTTTTAAACCATTTTTTCTTTGGTTTTTTGCTATCCTAGCTAAGGAAGCAGCTTTGTAAACTTGTAGGGCTTCATCCAGAACAGCTATACAACTGTAGCTTGATCCAGTGAAATTTTGAATCAGTAGATATTTCACACAAAAAAAGTTTTCCCCTGGACTTCTGTGTTTAAAATCACAACTCTCTTTAATTTATCTCTATTTCCCTGCAGAACCAAGCCACCTTTCTCTCATGCTCTGTGCCAATTGGATTTCAATTTGGGCAAAATCATTAAAAATATATTAGAGAAGATGGGTGATATAGGAGTGAATTGAGCCATGGGGCACAGTGGTTCAACAGCTGTATTGTAGCCAAAACTATGCTTACAACCTGGGGTTCAGTCCCAGGTAGCAAGCTCAGGGTTCACTAAGGTTTCTACCCTTCCAAGGTTGGTAGAAACTAGTACCCAGCTATTGGGGGGGGGGGACACTGTATAGCCTGAATAATTAAAATGTAAACCACCCAGAAAGGGCTTTAAGCACTATGGGGTGGTATATAGGCCAAACACTGCCTTTTTTTTCTTGGAATGCTGAAAATACATGATTCATCCTAAAGCTTCTTCTTAGCTTACAAAGCCATTTGAAGGGTCCCAGTTAGATCCTGTGGTCCAGATCAATGTATATAAATAAGATTCAAAAGGCTGGAGCAGCCATAGATATGGATGACAGTGGGTTCAAGGCTAAACTGGTGATTTGCGATGGGCAGGACCATTATAACATGGTAGGTAGTACGAGAAGATTAAGAAGAGTTTGGCAGCATTCTGGACAGTTCAAGATGTGACCACACAGATGAGGAATGTCTTCGTTCTCCGTGGCTCCCAATGACTTCTGTGTGGCATTATTGGATGCAGTCTGGAACCCAGGGTGCAGGGGAGTAAGATCTGCATGACACTCCTGGAATAGCTTCTCAGATTCCATTGTAACCTGAGACATACTGGCTTGGTGCCAGCAAGGCTTTTGTGAGCCGCTCTCTCTCATCAAAGCTATTTATAAGGCCAGGAGATGAAAAGAAGTCATCCCCCTCCCCACCTTTTCACAGGTCTTTGCTGTACATGATTGAATCCCTTTCTCTTCTTATCTCTCATAGGATCTAGTAAGCTAACGTGTGAAGTGACATTCTGACATGACAGGTTGCGTTTCTCACTTTACTCCCTGTTTTGCAGGGCTGGGAAAAAATGTAGTGCAATGAAATTATGTGCTGTATGTTATCTTTAGTTCACATTACTAAGAGGAAGAGGGAAAGGATGGTGAGGTCATGAAATTTCACTTGTGTCTAGTTGGAGCTGCAAGCTCTGGAGAAATGTCTGACAATTTGGGGGTGAAGTTTTGTACTAAGGCTTGACAGGTATTCTTATGATAATCATTTTATCATAAATGAGCGATGTGTTCATCTATTTAGCCCATTCATTCTTGTTTAGATCCTTCCACTAACAGAAGTCAAAATGTCCCACTATTGTCTAGTGAACCGACATGCAAGATATTATGTTTTTGCTCTGTAAAGGTCCCCAGCTCTATAAAGCTCAGGTAGCAAAGTCAAGGAGCAGAGGTAATGTCCTGTGACAACATCATGCTTTAGCATAGCAGTTGCAATTTACCAGGGGTGGGGTGCGCACTGTGTGTAGATATTGGAGGGATCAGAGGGCCCTTTAATGAAGAGTTTATTCCATAGCTTAGAGCAATGGATGGTGCAAAGGTGTCAATTTGGGAATGAGTCTCTGTTGTTACCTGTTCCTGTCTCCACACAGCTTTGCTTCTTAGGGCTTACAGGCCACTCTAAGATATACCTTTTCTCATGGCCACCATGGTGAGCAAACTAGAAGGAAGCACCCTGGGATACGCTGCACTTGGTGACCAAGCATGTATGTCTTGTTCTCCAAAACACAGGTGGAGATTCGGTGTCGGCTGATCCCATGTTCCTGGAGCAATATGTGGTGGTGGCAGATTACCAGAAACAGGAGAGCTCTGAGATCAGCTTATGTGCTGGCCAAGTAGTGGACATAATTGAGAAGAATGAATCTGGTAAGAAGACCCCAGAGGGGACATCAGTCTAGATCAGGGGTCCTAAAACTTTTTAAACAGGGGGCTGGTTCACTGTCCCTCAGACACTGTTGGGGGCCGGACTATACAGTGGTACCTTGTATAAAGGAATTAATTTGTTCCAAATGAAATTCTGTTAAGCAAATTTTCCTATACAAATTTCCCATAAGAATGGATTGAAAACGGAGTAATCCCTCATTGCAACTGTTTTTATGTTGTACAGATTCGCCCCATAGGCGATTCTGTTAAATTTCCCATATCCCCGGAATTTTTTATGTTGTACAGATTTTATGTTATACAAACTGTGTTATACGAGGGTCCACTGTAGTTTGAAAAATATATGAACAAATTCATCTGGCAGTGACCAGCTTTTGGGGTGGGGTGGGGGCTCATCTGGAAGCGACCGGCGGGAGGGCTGTTATTCCATCCACCAACCAGTCAGTTTCAATTGGGGGCTAATTCCCTTTGCTCCTGATTTCCACACACACAGAGAGACTTTCCATGCGTCGTGCTCACCCTTGACCAGCACATATTCCTTCCTAGGAGGCAGAATAACGGGCGAGGGAAAATTCGGGGTATAGGGACAGCTGCAGGAGAAGAGGCTGGCAGGAGGAGGAGGAGGAGGGCATTGGGACATATGGAGCAGGGAAGGCAGAGGGGCTGAGGGAAGACCGAGCTTGGCGCTCGCTGAGGCGTGCAGGGAAGCTCCTCTTGCTTTTCTACTTCCAGTGTGCTGGCAGCGGCAGCTCTATTGGGGAAGGGGGCATGGCGCTGGGCACGGTGTTTGGAGGGTCCATTGCCGCTGTGGCTCCTTTAGTCACGCACGCATGCACGCTGCAGTCAGTTTAGGGGGGCAAGTGGGGGGGGGTTCTGCGATGGCCAGTAGGCCGGATTCAGGACCCTGGCAGGCCGGATCTGGCCTGCAGGCTGTAGTTTGACGACCCCCGATTTTATTCCATCCAGCATCTGATCCACAAGCCAATTTACTTCCTATGTTACATGACGCTGTCCTTGGTAGCAAGGTACTTAGGCCCTCAAGGCTCTTGTTTAAATTTCCACATTGAAATGATTAAAGGAAGGTGCATTCTCAACTACCTTTCCAGATGCTTTGAAGGGAACCTAATTAGCTCAAGTATTTTTTTAAAAAAAAATCCTAATCCATGTAGCAAGTTAGTCTGTCTGCAGGGAAGTATGCTTAGAATTGATTTTCAAGGGAGATAATGTGTGGTATTTTTGACTCACTTATTTGAGTAAAATGAGAGAGATGCTCTGAAAATAACCTCAGTATTGTATTTCAAGTATAAGGAACTTGCAGCTCTTACTCTATCAGGCACTTTGTTTTCATACTCCTAAGAGAATGAAGCAAATTAGTTGCCTTGGTGGATGTGAGTTTAAATAACTATAATTTGGAAAAAATATTTTTATAATAATTTTTAATTACTTATAATTCTCTGCTCAAATTGCTTTTATATAAATTGCTCATCTTGGTTTACTTTGTGTCATCTTGTCAATTCATAGCTGTTCATTGAACACCTTAGTTTTCAGGTAATATTATTTTTTTGTATTTTAAATTCATGCAAAATGCATAATGAATGAAATTATAGTACCTGTATTTATTTTTCAGGTTTACTGTTCAAGCCTAGTAAAATACAGGGAAAGGTCTAAACAAGTAAAATTAATTAACCATGTAAAGCAGCTCTCAGCACTTTTTACCTGATTTTCAAAAGGCACTCATCCTTGGGTGTGGTCAAAAAGAATATTTTTTTAAAAAATCCCAGCTATGCAAACAGGGGCATTACACAAACACGAAAACCTAAAACTGTGCCTAATTTCAGAGGCAGCATTTTTGCCCATATGAGTCAATTACTGTCATCCCTTGTGAAGAAATTTAACAGTTGTGCAGTTGAAGGCAATATTGTTGGGTAATATTGTCCATTCCTCTTTCAAACGGGTTGGTCAGAACAGTCCTGAGGATCCCTACCATCACGAAGTCTGGTAGTGGGATATACTACAGCTTTCCAGGAGATCATTGGTCCCCAACCTTGGGTAAAACAGGTATTCTTAGACCGCAACTCCCTGAAGCCTTCACCACTAGCTGTGCTATTCAGGGATATCAAGATTGGGGACCGCTGTGAGGGTCTGAAAATAATTCTTGATATTGCCAAAGTTGCAAGTCCATAATACTAGCATAGAAGCTGATGATTGATGGTTGGGTCTTTTTTCAGTATTTCAGTTCTGATAGCTAATCATGATCTGTGGCAAAGAAGAGTTATTTTGTCCCGAGGGATTTTAACCCTGTAACAGCCAAAAGAAAAGAAGAGGTAGCTAGAAGGCTGAGGGAGATAGATGATTATTCAAGCCTAGAGTTTAGCCTGTGGTTCCTCAGCTAACATTGCCTTCTCTTGTTTTCAGGATGGTGGTTTGTGAGCACATTGGATGAACAAGGATGGGTCCCAGCTACCTGCCTAGAAATTCAGGATGGTGCTCAAGATGAGTTTTCGATGCAGCCTGAAGAAGGTGGGGAAATTGCTCAAGAACTCTACCCTACAACAATCCCTTCAGTAGTCTGAGTTGTTAATACAGTGGTACCTTGTATAAAGGAATTAATTCATTCCAGATGAAATTATGTTAAGCAAATTTTCCTTTATACAGATTCCCGTAGGAATGCATTGAAAACGGAGTAATCCCATTTTTATGTTGTACAGATTCTCCCCATAGGCGATTATGTTAAGCAAATTTCCCCTATCTCCAGAATTTTTTATGTTGTACAAATTTAATATTGTACAAGCTGTTTGTTATACAAGGGTCCACTGTACAGTACTTAGCTTCTTCTTTTAACCATTCTAAGCCAGTAAAGTTTTCTCTCTCTCCTAAGATGGTGTTCAGGAAGGAACAAAATCATAAACTGGCAAAAAGTGTTAATCTACTGGTTTTATTTTCGTATTATTAGCAGGCCGCATTATCTAATTGGCAGAAAGAATGGATGCTGTGAGGCTTATTTGGGGGTTCCAAACTAAAGTTCCCCTCTAGAGATGATTACATATTTTTTCTGGGATAAAAAGAATCTACCAGGACTGCTGCATTTTGTTTCTGTCCATTTTACATATCATTTATATTAATTACAGTAGTACCTCTACTTACGATGTTAATCCGTTCTGAATGCATGCTCCTAAGTCGGACAACTCTTAAGTAGAGCAGCCCTCTCTAAAAAAATCAAAACAAAACAAAAATTGAAAAAATTGAAAAAAAATGTAAGTAGAGCAGACCACACCTAAAATTCGCAAAGCAGCAGTTAAAATGCCAATGGTTTCCCGCTCTTAAGTCAGATTGCTCTTAGGTCGAGCTGCTTGTAAGAAGAGGTACTACTGTACTGAGACTGAAAGGTCTTAAGTAGTCTCTGTGTAACCCCCAATGGTTTCACTGCGCCACGAGGCTCTTTGGAAAGAGCCTCGTGGCGCAGTGGTTAAATGCCTGTACTGCAGGTAAAACTGTGCTCACGACCTGGGTTCAATCCCCGGTAGCAGGCTCAAGGTTCACTCAGCCTTCCATCCTTCCGAGGTCGGTAAAATGAGTACCCAGCTTGCTGGGGGGGCAATGTGTAGCCTGCACACTGTAATTAAAATTGTAAACCGCCCAGAGACCACTTGTAGTGGTATGGGGCGGTATATAAGCAGAACACTTTGCATCTCAAGACTGACCAAGGTGACATCCACTTACGTAATTTTAGTAATTCCACAAGATTAGTTACTGCACTTCCAGGACATTTGTTCAATATTTCTCATGGGAAATTCTCATATTATGATAAAAGAAGAAATTGAAGAGACGAACATTATCAACAGTGCTTTAAAGGAAATTGCTCCTTTCAGATGGAGATCTGTTAACACAAGAATTGTGTGTAACTCTTCTGCCTTTCCTTCTTTAGGTTTTTGTGAGGGAGGAAAAAAGATCAAAGGTTCAATGGGGAAACTAGGGTTAGAAATTAAAGGCACCCTTGTCCCGGCACCCTCGGTGGCAAGGCATCCCTGAAATCTAGTCTGAAAGGACTCAAAATCTTAAAAGTGTCCCACATTTCTTACAAGCCTTTTCCCCAGTGTTTGCTTGTCTGCTTTAAAGAACCTGGAGGTGCAGATACCTGTCCTTTTAGCATTAAGTTTATTTTCTTGAGGAAAGTATCCAAACTGTTGTGGATTGTTGAAAGAGTAAGATGTGTGTGTTATTAGAGGAGCCCTGCGGCGCAGTGGTTAAATGCCTGTACTGCAGGTGAAACTGTGCTCATGACCTGGGGTTCAATCCCAGGTAGCAGGCTCATGGTTGACTCAACCTTCCATCTTTCCAAAGTCGGTAAAATGAGTACCCAGCTTGCTTCGGTGGGGGTGGGGGCAATGTGTAGCCTAAATACTGTAATTAAACTGTAAACCACCCAGAGACTACTTGAAGTGGTATGGGGCGGTGTATAAGCAGAACAGTTTTATTTGGTATGGAGTGGTCTGCTCTTTTAAGCAGGGCTGCTAATTTGCAGGATAGGAAGGGCTACCTCTTTACACCTTGTCTTCTCCCTCTCCTGCTTCCCCAACATGCTCTTCCCCAGTCACATGGAGATACTGGTCTCTTCCCAGACACGTGGGCTGCCGTCGGACACTTGGGCATTTATACGCCAGTGGATGGGGTCAAGGTGGATTCTGTGGAGGTTTCTTCTTGTGGCCTTAACTGTGTGCTTGTTGCTTCTGCATGTGCCGCCCACCCCTCTGTGGTGTTTGCATGACTTTGCTGCATGCAACAGAAAATATATTCCTTGAGACCCACCCTCTCTCTTCATTGTCTGCACTGCTTGTCATAAATGCTGTACCTTTGCACAGCTGGTCCTAGTGCGTGTCTCTGGAATGCTCAATTTATGTCTTTTTTTTCATTCTCAGCACATTTCCCTGTCTTCAGATGCCAAGACTCCTCTAACCCCACCCCCACCCCCCAAAAAAATCCTTTGGGTGCATGATGTCTGGTTTCTCTTTATTAAATTTCTTTTTAAAAAAATCTGTGCAGAAAACATAAAATGCAGTGAAGAATCAAGCAGTGTCTCCACAAGCTGCATGGGGTTGTAGGGATAGTTTGTACTAAATGACTGTGTTCTTACAAGAAAACCAGTTTCAAATGTGCCCCCCCCCCAAAGATAGAAAGATATGTTGCATAGAACAACATTGTTTTTGTGCAGCAAAAGCAATAGAACATTAACGTGGCAGCTACACACAGATTAGTACTCTTCCAGGAAATTTTGTATTATAAGTAGGAGCCCCTTATCCATGGGATCTGATTGACTTATATGTGGTCTGAAAAACATTAAAAATACTGTATTAAAAGAAAGATCCTAAAAATGTACATTTCTAAAGAACAGGCTGACTCCACTGGCCTCTAGGGGGAGCCATGGACCATGATGTGTATAGAGCAGTGATAGCAAACCTTTTAGAGAGGAGAGTGCCCAAAACTGCGATTCAAAACCCACTATTTTTATTTTTATGTTTATGTTTATTTTTTGCAAAGTGCCAATAGAGCAACTTAACCTGAATACAGTTGGCTGTGAAGGGGCCATGTCAGGTGCCCACAGAAAGGGTTCCGAGTGCCACCTTTGGCACCCGTGCCATAGGTTCACCAACACTGGTATAGAGTGTTCAGTATAATCTACATTTTTCAGCATCTGTGGAACAGCTTGGGACTGATCCTCCATGGAGGTGTTTGTGAAGTGTGCTATTTTGTGCAGAATTGCTCTTTGCAAAACAGCTTAATCTGTTGGGGGGGGGGGGCAAAACAAAACTGTTGCAGAGAGACCTCACTGTAACGGTACAGGGATTTCTTTATTGCTCTCAGAGCACTGTGAGATTTACATCTCCAGGTCTCAAAACATCATGGGCACATCCTTTTTGTTTAAACATTCTGGTCCTCTATGACTTGCTTGGAACCAAACTGGATTTGAAATTAAGTCCAATTTTGATTTTTTTAAACAGGTCAAGGAGTTGATAATTAGTGGTATATAGTAGCCACAGAATGGGAAATAAGCAATTTAATCTGCTCCGGTCCTTTTCTGCAGCTAATATCTGCTGGGGATGGGGTGGGGACTCTCCCCATCAAAAGCCCCTGAATTCCCCTTCCACACTTGCTGATATTCTTTTTCAGCAGTAAGAATTATTTTTTCTCTCTTTAAATGGAATAGAGCTTATGAGTTATATAACAATATTAGATCAGTCCTATCAAATATGATGTCTTGTATTTCTGTATAAAAGGTGGCTAGCCTAACAGGCGAACCAATCTGATCTGCTGGCACTGAAGACATCGTTTGCTTTGCACTCAACTTCTGATCATTGATTATCTCCCTTTGGACATCATACCCCATCTCTATGGGCTTTGAAACATCAAGATATCAGGATCATGAGAATTAGCTGGCCATGTTTCTAAGAACATACTGGCTAGAATCCTGCCACAGAGGTTGCCAGGTCATACAGGTTGCTGTGGGTAATTTATATGGTACACTTTGTGAATGCATTGCACAATTGATTATGCATTCCACATGTACCCAGTAGGTTGCTAGTTCAGCACAATCAGTTATGGCAACTTTCACAATTGCTTTTACATTATCTATACATATTCAGTAGGAATTTGACCACTGTGTCTTCCATGAGAGTGGCATTTCTTAATCTCTCCTCTCTTTTTCTTATACAAAACCCTAGTTGATTCACCTGGTGTTTCAATTCTTATTGCTTATTGACTAGGAGATCAATAAACTTTATTGAAAAGAGAGCATTCAAATGCTTTTTCTTGATCATGACTTGGTCCAACGTATTTACACCCTTCCATCCCCATGATGCAACTTAGGTTTTGAAAAACTTGCCTGTTAAATGCAAAGATACATTTAATGTCATATGAAATTTGGCCTGTGCCATGACATGACAGATTTGTATTAGCTTTTTGTATTGGGTTTACAACTAGTTTAAATGTTAATCTAAAAACAAAAGCAACCCCCCATATTAATACTGTATACAGTGGGGCCCCTGCAAGCTTGTGTGCATTGCCCATTTTCCTTGTACTTCTCATTGCATCGTGATGTCATTACATCTATTTAGTGTGTTCAGATGTTCATTGGTGTTAATATTCTGCTGGTGTATTTCTCACCACTGCGGCGATGAACGACGGAGCGCACAATGAAGCGGGTCTCCGCCGGTGCGTCCAGGAGGTGCTGTGCCCCGCCGGCCACTCACCTGCAACTGGTCGCTTGGCCTGCTTGGTGTTTCTGGCGGGGTGGCAGCAGCCTGAGGTGGCCGTCTTGGTAGTGGCAGTGTACCCATTCCCGCCACTGAGCTGGGCCCGCTTGGTGTCTCCAGTGGCGCTAGAGAGGTCAAGCGAGCCCAGCAGGCCAGCCTGGGTCCACCTCTGTGGTTGCTGTGGGCATCGCCGGAAAAACCCAATGGGTTCAGCCCAGCGGCGGGAACAGGCATGCTGCCCCCGCCAGGCTGGCCAAGGGGGAAAGGGCTTTTTAGGCTCCATCCCCTAAAAGTTGACCATAGTGGATGTTCAGGAGGGTTAGGTAGACCACGGGCTGTTCAGAGTTGGACAACCCTGCCTTAGGTGAAAAACTGCCGAATCTGTAGAGCCAAATTGTGGAGTGGAATGGATAGGACTCAGGAGACTTGGATTCAAACTCTGCTTAACCATGAAAATTCATTGGGGGAGGACTGGCACTATTAGGAACCACTCCTTGAAATATCTCACCCTCAAAATCCTGTTAGGGTTGCTGCGAGGTAGTTTTGATTTGACAGCATGTAACAACATTCAGGACTGGATGGAGTCTACAGTGCAGCTTCATCCTGAATAGCTAAACCAAGTGTTTCCAAAGCGAAGAAAAACAGGTGCTGATCAGTAATAAAAATGAGAAATTGAAAGTAGAATTTTCAAACTCCATTGATCTATGAAAGAACAGTATTGAGTGAAGATGAAATCTGGGTACTGATGATATTGATGAAGAAACCAGGCAACAGCCACTCTCTAGTGACAGTGCAGATATTTGTTGTACGTGCAATTTCTTCCTTATCTTTTGGTACAATCAGATTGCTATGCCTCCGTTACTGTTTTCTTTCATGTAAGAATATCTGGTCCATAATTTTATCCTCTTCATAAAGAAAAGCCGCAGAGACCAATTTACATAGCCTGGCTGGTAATCTCTGCTAAATGCTTTGTGTCTCTGGTGTTGCCATTCTCTCCACCAACTCCCAGCTAAGTAACGGTGTGTGATCCACTGTAGTTCCATGAACATCCAATGTTTTGCTCCCCTACCTGTGATTGAAAAGAAACAAGGGAGCTATGAAATCTCTGATTGGGGCAGAAAGACATCATTAGATTCGTGGAGGAGAATTCACAAGTTATGCAACTCTGACCTCAGTGATTTGTACTAGACATTTACTACTTTGTGTGGATAAGTTCCTGAAATGGTTGCCTCTTGTATGATCAATCTGATTGCAATTATTCCAGTACCATGCAGGGTGCTGAATTAAGTTAAGATTGAATGGCTTTTTTTGAAATCATATTTTTAAAAAAACATATTTCTGTCTTCCAGCAAGATTAATTAATTTCTCTAATTTATCTTTTGTTTGTGTTTATTCCCTTCTCTTTAACAGAGGAGAAATATATGGTAATTTATCCCTATGCTGCTCGAGACCAAGATGAAATAAACCTGGAGAAAGGGGCTGTAGTGGAAGTGATCCAGAAAAACCTGGAAGGATGGTGGAAAATCAGGTATGTTTTGTGGTGAAGACCAGGGAGAATGAATAGGAGATAGAGACTTCAGAGTACAAGGGGCAAGGCTGCATTTTTTTAAAAATATGATGGTTGAATAACAAAATCTTAATGGCATTTTCTGTTTCCAAAAGACTATTAGGAATGGCAGGTTTTTTTCAGAGGAAGTGCATGATGAAGGATATATAAATTAAGGTGCACAAGGCTCCAGAAGTATGTGAATGTACCAAAATGCATTCTGTCATGTTTTATCTGGATTTGGAGAAGTACAAATTAAACGACACAGGTTCTTAAGGAGGAGGAATACCGTATATCCTCCATTATAAGCCGAGGGCCTAATTTTACCCCCCAAAACTGGGAAATATATTGACTTGAGTATAAACGGTATACCAGCCGTGCTCTAAAGGGGCTGAGGGTAGTAATTGGCAGCATGTGCTGGGAGTGCGGAGGCAATTAGGGAGTTAATGGAGTAA
Organism: Phrynocephalus versicolor; assembly: GCA_023846285.1. Taxonomy (NCBI): domain Eukaryota; kingdom Metazoa; phylum Chordata; class Lepidosauria; order Squamata; family Agamidae; genus Phrynocephalus; species Phrynocephalus versicolor. The sequence continues at coordinate 46,225,825 of JAHTLZ010000010.1, forward strand.
ACTCCCTGATTGCCTCCACAGTCCCTCCACAGTTGCCAATACTACCCCCAGCTCCTTTAGAGCTTCATAACTAAGTCCCCTTACCCCTAAATCTTTCCAGATTTCAGGGTTTTCCCTAAAATCACTTTGAGAAGGTACCCCTGCTACTCTGGAGGCCCGAGGTAAGTAAATTTTGATGGCATATTTTTAAAATAATGTTGAGTGTATATTTTTTTAAAAAACATGCACTCAAAATTACTTTTAGGGCACCAAAGTAGCAGGGGTATCTTAAGAAAGTGATTTTAGGTAATAGCCTGAAATTTGGAAACATTTTGGGGTAAGGGCACTGAGTTATGAAGCTCCAAAGGGGTTGCCCTAAACCACCTCATTGGAATCATATGGGAAGCGGAGGCGCCATTATTGCTTTGCCCTATCAGGACTTGCCCTCTGCCACCCACCCCAAGCCACCCAAGCACCTGATTTTACCCCAAAAACCTGGGAAACTTATTGACTTGAGTATAAGCTGAGGGTATTTTTTGAGCCAAAAAGGGCTGAAAAACTCTGCTTAAACTCGAGTACAGTGGACCCTTGTATAACAAACAGTTTGTATAACATAAAATTTGTACAGCATAAAAATTTCCAGAGATAGGGAAAATTTGCTTAACAGAATCACCTATGGGGCGAATCTGTACAACATAAAAATGGGATCACTCTGTTTTCAATGCATTCCTATGGGAAATTTGTATAAAGGAAAATTTGCTTAACATAATTTCATTTGAAATGAATTAATTCCTTTATACAAGGTACCACTGTATATGCAGTATGTACCTAGAGGCCAGTCTTTGTGTCTTTGTCTCTCACTGCCATATTAGGGTAGAATCTTGTGGAATAATGGAGAAATGATACATTTTGCAATTTGTTTTCAAAATCGATGACTCTCCACCCATAAACAAGAAGGATCAGAAGAACCCTCCACAGTATAATTTTTTTTCCAAGGAGAAAAGCAGAGTAAAAATATTCAAAATAAAATAAATAAAATAAATAATTGTGTTAAGTCACAGCAGCAAATTGCTGCTGACTAACAGAGTGAGATATATGTGGTCACGAACCAGTAATCAGAGGTTTGTTGATATTTGGCAGCTTGCTTTAAACAATTACACTTTCACTATCTAAACCTAGGATTATGGCCATTTGTTTGGGGAAATTGTATTTGTAGATTTGGGAGGAAAAGATGGAAGATAAGCAAAAGTATTTGTTTGCTTGCTTGCTTGCTTTGTAGTGTTTGAGAAAAGCAATAACTAGACCTTTGAATCAAGTTAATATTTCTTTTAAAACATTGATGCTGTCACTTGACCCAGAGATTTTTATGTCTTCAACAAGCATACGTGGGGCAAGTTGAAATGCATACTGAGGCTGGGATAGTGCCTTACATCCTGCTAAATGTGTGGCTTAAACCACATCCTTTTGTAGAGATTTCCTGTAAACCAATTGCATAATACAGGAAATATTTTACTGCCCAGATGTCCTGACTGTTTCATTGGAAAGGACATGATAACTCTCCAGTTCTCAGCTAAAAATGCTGAATGTTGCATAGATTGATCCTTTTGATTTGCTTGTATCACATCTCTTTCTTGTGCTTTGAGTTTCAGTGTTTTTGTTCTGGTCCCCTCAGTATGACTGAGTGTTGTAGTTGCTTTGTGTTACAATATTTGAGGGTTTTATAATGAACTGGGGAAGAGAAATATGCCTTGGCTGGGATCATGGGACACTCTCTTCAGTTATGCTACTCTGATTCTGACCTGATTGAGTATCCTCTTCTTCCTTATCCTATTACAAAGGTAAATCATGTTTCAGTTTGCTGATTTACATGAGTGGTCTAATTGGTTCTTACCTGGTGAACCTCTCAACATTTTACAATTCAAATTATTTACCAAGAAATACAGGTGAAACTCAAAAAATTAGAACATCGTGCCAAAGTTCATTTATTTCAGTAATGCAACATGGTGTAAATAAGTCCACACTCTTTTTGTAGCACACAAAAGAGGAACAGACTTGCTGCTTTTAAGCAATATCTGGTCTATGGGAGCCCAAAACAAATAACCTAAATTTCCATTATTTCCTATGAGGAAATTTGCTTTGATACAGAAGTGCTTTGGTTTACAAGCATGTTTCTGGAATGAAATATGCTTGTAAACCAAGATATTACTGTATGTATCTTTCCCCTAGTGTGGCAACTGCCAATGCTACAGGTTCAGTGTGAGGTTACAGAAATCAAAGCCTTTTACCCGGCTTACTCACTAAGTTTTGTTCTTGGATGCTGCTTATTTATATCACCCCATCACACTTTTTCCTAAGAGTATCACTTGTGCCTGGATTAAAACTAACTGAACTGGAAAGGTCTCTAGCTGGATTAACTGTAACATTTATTTAGAGTCTTCAATGTATGTATGTATGTACTCTGTTTCCCCACAGTGAAATATAAGGCATCCCCCAAAAATAAGGCCTCCCCATAATAAGATAACAATAAATGTGTACCGTATTTTTATTCATGGAAAAATAAGACATCCCCTGCAAATAAGACCTAGCGCATCTTTGGAAGCAAAAATTAATATAAGACACTGTCTTATTTTCGGGGAAACACGGTATGTATGTATGTATGTATGTATGTATGTATGTATGTATGTATGTATGTATGTATGTATGTATGTA